>CM054058.1:461269727-461841431 GCA_028641055.1 Alopecurus myosuroides
AAGAACCTCACTTCATTTCAACAACATTGCATTTTTGGGATCTCAAAAAGACTCTTCCATTCTCAAGTTTCCTACCAATCTTATGTCGTAGCCGTTTTTGGGCACTTTCGATCGACAATACAGTTTCCTTCCACCTAGGATGCCTGGAAAACTGTAGAGACGAGAATGTAAGTCACACTTGGCCATGTGGGCCCACACAATATGCTTGAACCCCATTGCAGGACTTGTATGGTGCCGCCGTTGCGCTGGGTGGCGTCGAAGCACCAGACGTTAACCGGGATGATTCTCGCCGCTTCTCGCTTGCATGCCAGCCTTGACACCCTTGGCATCCTTCCAACCCACTCCAAGTAACTCACTCCACATGCAACACTGCACCTTGTTACCCCTGTCCATGAGTGGGAGATGCGTGATCTGGTTTTATATTGCCTTCGAACGCGGAAGGAACGGCCGAAAACGTGGATTTCCTTGGCCAACTTGTTGTTTCCCATGCCCAAAGTTGAAATCATGATGCATTCCAAGAACCTCACTTCATTTCAACAACATTGCACGTTTGGGATCTCAAAAAGCTGCTTCCATTCTCAAGTTGCCTACCAATCTTATGTCGAAGCCGTTTTCGGGCACTTTCGGTCGAGAATACAGTTTCCTTCCACCTAGAATGCCTGTTAAACTGTAGAGATGAGAATGTAAGTCACACTTGGCCATGTGGGCCCACACAAAATGCTTGAACCCCATTGCAGGAATTGTATGGTGCCGCCGTTGCGCTGGGTGGCGTCGAAGCACCGGACGTTAACCGGGACGATTCTAGACGCTTCTCGCTTGCATGCCAGCCTCGACACCCTTGCCATCCTTCCAACCCACTCCAAGTAACTCACTTCTCATGCAACACTACACCTTGTTACCCCTGTCCATGAGTGGGAGATGCGTGATTTGGTTTTATATTGCCTTCGAACGCGGAAGGAACGACCAAAAACGTGGATTTCCTTGGCCAACTTGTTGTTTCCCATGCCCAAAGTTGAAATCACGACGCATTCCAAGAACCTCACTTCATTTCAACAACATTGCACGTTTGGGATCTCAAAATGCGGCTTCCATTCTCAAGTTGCCTACCAATCTTATGTCGTAGCCGTTTTTGGGCACTTTCGGTCGAGAATACAGTTTCCTTCCACCTAGGATGCCTGGAAAACTGTAGAAATGATAATGTAAGTCACACTTGGCCATGTGGGCCCACACAAAATGCTTGAACCCCATTGCAGGACTTGTTTGATGCCGCCGTTGCGCTGGGTGGCGTCGAAGCACCGGACGTTAACCGGGATGATTCTCGCCGCTTCTCGCTTGCATGCCAGCCTCGACACCCTTGGCATCCTTCCAACCCACTCCAAGTAACTCACTCCACATGCAACCATGCACCTTGTTACCACTGTCCATGAGTGGGAGATGCGTGATCTGGTTTTGTATTGCCTTCGAACGCGGAAGGAACGGCCGAAAACGTGGATTTCCTTGGCCAACTTGTTGTTTCCCATGCCCAAAGTTGAAATAATGATGCATTCCAAGAACCTCACTTCATTTCAACAACATTGCACGTTTGGATCTCAAAAAGCCGCTTCCATTCTCAAGTTGCCTACCAATCTTATGTCGTAGCCGTTTTCGGGCACTTTCGGTCGAGAATACAGTTTCCTTCCACCTAGGATGCATGGAAAACTGTAGAGATGAGAATGTAAGTCGCACTTGGCCATGTGGGCCCACACAAAATGCTTGAACCCCATTGCAGGACTTGTATGGTGCCGCCGTTGCGCTGGGTGGCGTTGAAGCACCGGACGTTAACCGGGATGATTCTCGCCGCTTCTCGCTTGCATGGCAGCCTCGACACCCTTGGCATCCTTCCAACCCACTCCAAGTAACTCACTCCACATGCAACACTGCACCTTGTTACCCCTGTCCATGAGTGGGAGATGCGTGATCTGGTTTTATATTGCCTTCGAACACGGAAGGAACTGCCGAAAACGTGGATTTCCTTGGCCAACTTGTTGTTTCCCATGCCCAAAGTTGAAATAATGATGCATTCCAAGAACCTCACTTCATTTCAACAACATTGCACGTTTGGGATCTCAAAAAGCCGCTTCCATTCTCAAGTTGCCTACCAATCTTATGTCGTAGCCGTTTTCGGGCACTTTCGGTCGAGAATACATTTTCCTTCCACCTAGGATGCATGGAAAACTGTAGAGATGAGAATGTAAGTCACACTTGGCCATGTGGGGCTACACAAATTGCTAGAACCCCATTGCAGGACTTGTATGGTGCCGCCGTTGCGTTGGGTGGCGTCGAACCACCGGACGTTAACCGGGACGATTCTCGCTGCTTCTCGCTTGCATGCCAGCCTCGACTCCCTTGGCCTCTTTCCAACCCACTCCAAGTAACTCACTCCACATGCAACACTGCACCTTGTTACCCCTGTCCATGAGTGGGAGATGCGTGATCTGGTTTTATATTGCCTTCGAACGCGGAAGGAACGACCGAAAACGTGGATTTCCTTGGCCAACTTGTTGTTTCCCATGCCCAAAGTTGAAATAATTATGCATTCCAAGAACCTCACTTCATTTCAACAACATTGCATTTTTGGGATCTCAAAAAGACTCTTCCATTCTCAAGTTTCCTACCAATCTTATGTCGTAGCCGTTTTTGGGCACTTTCGATCGACAATACAGTTTCCTTCCACCTAGGATGCCTGGAAAACTGTAGAGACGAGAATGTAAGTCACACTTGGCCATGTGGGCCCACACAATATGCTTGAACCCCATTGCAGGACTTGTATGGTGCCGCCGTTGCGCTGGGTGGCGTCGAAGCACCGGACGTTAACCGGGATGATTCTCGCCGCTTCTCGCTTGCATGCCAGCCTTGACACCCTTGGCATCCTTCCAACCCACTCCAAGTAACTCACTCCACATGCAACACTGCACCTTGTTACCCCTGTCCATGAGTGGGAGATGCGTGATCTGGTTTTATATTGCCTTCGAACGCGGAAGGAACGGCCGAAAACGTGGATTTCCTTGGCCAACTTGTTGTTTCCCATGCCCAAAGTTGAAATCATGATGCATTCCAAGAACCTCACTTCATTTCAACAACATTGCACGTTTGGGATCTCAAAAAGCTGCTTCCATTCTCAAGTTGCCTACCAATCTTATGTCGAAGCCGTTTTCGGGCACTTTCGGTCGAGAATACAGTTTCCTTCCACCTAGAATGCCTGTTAAACTGTAGAGATGAGAATGTAAGTCACACTTGGCCATGTGGGTCCACACAAAATGCTTGAACCCCATTGCAGGAATTGTATGGTGCCGCCGTTGCGCTGGGTGGCGTCGAAGCACCGGACGTTAACCGGGATGATTCTAGACGCTTCTCGCTTGCATGCCAGCCTCGACACCCTTGCCATCCTTCCAACCCACTCCAAGTAACTCACTTCTCATGCAACACTACACCTTGTTACCCCTGTCCATGAGTGGGAGATGCGTGATTTGGTTTTATGTTGCCTTCGAACGCGGAAGGAACGACCGAAAACGTGGATTTCCTTGGCCAACTTGTTGTTTCCCATGCCCAAAATTGAAATCACGATGCATTCCAAGAACCTCACTTCATTTCAACAACATTGCACGTTTGGGATCTCAAAATGCGGCTTCCATTCTCAAGTTGCCTACCAATCTTATGCCGTAGCCATTTTTGGGCACTTTCGGTCGAGAATACAGTTTCCTTCCACCTAGGATGCCTGGAAAACTGTAGAGATGAGAATGTAAGTCACACTTGTCCATGTGGGCCCACACAAAATGCTTGAACCCCATTGCAGGACTTGTATGATGCCGCCGTTGCGCTGGGTGGCGTCGAAGTACCGGACGTTAACCGGGATGATTCTCGCCGCTTCTCGCTTGCATGCCAGCCTCGACACCCTTGGCATCCTTCCAACCCACTCCAAGTAACTCACTCCACATGCAACCATGCACCTTGTTACCCCTGTCCATGAGTGGGAGATGCGTGATCTGGTTTTATATTGCCTTCGAACGCGGAAGGAACGGCCGAATCATCCCGGTTAACGTTTGCCGTTGCGCTGGGTGGCGTCGAAGTACCGGACGTTAACCGGGATGATTCTCGCCGCTTCTCGCTTGCATGCCAGCCTCGACACCCTTGGCATCCTTCCAACCCACTTCAAGTAACTCACTCCACATGCAACCATGCACCTTGTTACCCCTGTCCATGAGTGGGAGATGCGTGATCTGGTTTTATATTGCCTTCGAACGCGGAAGGAACGGCCGAAAACGTGGATTTCCTTGGCCAACTTGTTGTTTCCCATGCCCAAAGTTGAAATAATGATGCATTCCAAGAACCTCACTTCATTTGAACAACATTGCACGTTTGGATCTCAAAAAGCCGCTTCCATTCTCAAGTTGCCTACCAATCTTATGTCGTAGCCGTTTTCGGGCACTTTCGGTCGAGAATACAGTTTCCTTCCACCTAGGATGCCTGGAAAACTGTAGAGATGAGAATGTAAGTCGCACTTGGCCACGTGGGCCCACACAAAATGCTTGAACCCCATTGCAGGACTTGTATGGTGCCGCCGTTGCGCTGGGTGGCGTCGAACCACCGGACGTTAATCGGGACGATTCTCGCCGCTTCTCGCTTGCATGCCAGCCTCGACTCCCTTGGCATCCTTCCAACCCACTCCAAGTAACTCACTCCACATGCAACACTGCACCTTGTTACCCTTGTCCATGAGTGGGAGATGCGTGATCTGGTTTTATATTGCCTTCGAACGCGGAAGGAACGACCGAAAACGTGGATTTCCTTGGCCAACTTGTTGTTTGTGTAACATCCCAAGTATGAAAACACCCCTAGAATGTTTTGTTTCTTGCTTAATTAAAGTTTTGCATCATGTCATCATACTCATTGCATTTGTTTCCTATTTTGTTTGCATCTGTTTTTATTTGTTTTCATAATGGAAATTCAAACAATATTCAACCTTTGTTTCATACTTGTCATGTTACAATCTTTTTCAAATAAAAAGTTCAAATCAAAACCTTATTTGTTTCCAATTAATCCATAAGGTTCAACTATTTAAAAATGGTGGCTTGTAATCAATCAATTAATTCCAGTGTTATTCAAAATTCAAATCAAACCACAAACATCACCCAATTTCAAATTATGGAAATTACCAAAACATTTCTATTCTTTGTTTTCATTTTAAACTAAAGGTTCAATCCAATTTAAATCTTGCTTCAAATAATTCAATTAGTAATAAAATCCATCCAAATTTAAATCAATTCCAAACAGCACTTATATTTTGAAATTCATGGAAAATAAAAGTGGTCAAATGGTTACTAACACAATACATAAGCCACCCAAATTTTTCTATAATTTTCCTACCTCAAAATTCCTTCTTTTTCTTCCATTTTCATTTCTGCAAAAAAAAAAAAAACAGAAGAAGAAAATAGAAAAAGGAAAAACGTTTCAGAAAGGGGGGGGGGAACCCACGCGGCCCAGCCCATCTACCTTACCCGCACGGCCCGTGTACCCCTTCGCTCCACCCCCTCCTTCTTCTAGCTGTACGGCAGCACATCGGGAGGTGCCACGGCGGCACAGTACCACCCCGACGGCCATCCTCGCCCCTAGATGCCTATAAGACCCCTACCCTAGCCCCCTGCACAGCCCTAGCCTAGCCCTACCCTCTCCCTCGACGACACTTCCACGACGCACGGGACTGCCTGGATCCAAGCCGCCATCATCGACCTGCCGCCACCGGAACTTCCTCGGGCCTCTACAACGTCTATGCCGCCGGTGAGCGTCACCGTGTACTCCACCTCTCTTTCTCTCCTGCTTGCGCGAGCACATGCACCACCACACGCACACCAGCAAGCACCCGTACCACCCCAGCACGGCAGCAACCACGGCAATCGTCGCCGGAGTCGATCTCTGTCGAGGTTCAGTCAAGCGCGCTGTTAAAAGTTCAGATAAGCGAATCTGAACTATAACCTCACTGCAGCCCCTTACCTGACAGAAACGATTTGCTACTACACTGGTTACGGCGCGTGCACGCGAGCGCGGAGGGCCTGGGTTCGAGTCCTGGCTCCGCGGGATTTATCCCAATCTTTTGCGCCGCTCACTGACAGGGTGGCCCCCCCTGTCAGCTGCTTTGTGGCACTGCTGCCACGCATGCATGCCACGCTGGCCAAGGGCCCATTGGCAGTGCCCTGGGGTAGCTAGCTGTGCGGTATAAAAATAAATTCAGCATTTCTCTTTTTAAAACAAGTCCCTTTAAATTACAGAATGGTCCCTAATAACAAAATGCAAATAACTTTCATTTTATAAATCCAATTAATAAAAGTAAAATATGTTTGTTGATCCAAATTAAATTATCTATCTATCTAAAGCATTTGTATTCTGCTTTGGATAATGCAAATGCACTCAAATTTCAAATTCAAACAATTCATTTGTAATTTGAATAATTGCATAACTAATTCATACTTAATCCAAATAATGCAAATAAAATATGTTTTCCATACCATTTTGAACCATCTTTTCAAATATAAATTTTGTTTCATGTTTTGAATAATTAAAATTGCCTAAATAATTTAAACCTTGTTTAAATCATTTAAATTTGCTAAATTCATAACTTGCTCAAATTAAATTATTCTTGAACACGTAAAATATGTTTTCAAACCAGAAAAACATAACCTTTTCAAATATGAACTTGGTTTAATGTTTTGAACAATTAAAATTCAATTAACATCCACACTTGAATTAATTCCAATTAAAACTTGTTTAATCTTGTTTAATTCATAATTAAATCATTGTAATTCCTTTTTTTCAATAATTGAAACATGTAACCCACCTAAAATTTTGTGCTCTAATCAAATATGAACTTTGTCATCTGTTTTGAACAACTTAACTTGATGAAAACAACCAACGCTTGTGTAACTACTTTAAGAAGCTAATTTTCTCAACTTAACAAATATTTTTTCCAAACTAGGTAAACCATATCAAATTGTTTTCCTTTCTTGTTCCTTTTGTTTTCATCATGCATGCATCATGCTAATTCACTTACACCTGATGATTACTTGTAGAACAATTATTCCAACCTTAACTCATGGACTTTTCCATATGCAATCAAATTGCATATGGGTCCATTTAAATTGTGTTGTCATGTCAACTAGTTTATCCTGATGCACCAATTAAATTGACATGCATCATCCCATGTTTGTGCACTATGCCATGATATTGATTGCCCGTCTTCCTTCGTTGTTTGTTTTTGCTTCTTCTCGATTAGACGACGACGTTGAGACAGACGAGCTTTACGACACCACTACCCAGAACTTAGCTCAGTACCAGGATGCTGAGCTTGCAGGCAAGTTATCACTCACATGAACCATTGCGTTCCTTTCCACACTTGTTACCGATACTATCCATTTGTCTATTTCTGCTAGCCCTATGAATCGATGCTTGTTCTCCGAACCTATCACATGATATCATGAACCCTGATATTGCCTCACCTCCACACCCATAACCCTTGTTTGTTGCCTTAGTCCTACTAGCATGCTTAGGGTTGCTTGTGCTTGAGTCTGTTGTACGTTACTTCTTTTATCTTACTTATTCATGTTCTTTGGGCTCGCTGTTTAAACAATCAACCTGTTAATGCTATGGGTAATAATAATTTGATGATAAGGCACCGGCAGGAGGCCCGACGTGGTTTTGAGGCCTGCTAGTGTCGACCCTAATAGGAAAAGGGTCTTGTCTACCGATCCATGATGAGCGCACTAACCGCATGTGGGAAGCGTGTATGGGCGCCCCCCTCAATTTGACTCGATTCGCATCTCGTCCAAATCGCCGCACTTAGTTCAGGCTTTCCATTTGCTGCACGCATATGCAGGTACGAACCCGAGGCCAGGGTGGAATTTTTGTAGTCGGCATTTAGGGCGGCGTGGTCTTCCAGTGCTATGAGGGTCCCCTTTTCTTCGGGGGCTCGATTAGCCGCGCACGCACAACACGCAGTGCTTTGGGCTTGATGCGAAGAAGGGTTGAGTTGTGTTGAGTGCCTCGCTTGGTGGGTTTGATTCCCGTCTGGCGGGATATTCTTACGTGTACGGCTACATTGGTGCGTCCCTGCAGGGTTAAATCTTCTCGAGAAGCCGTGTTGTCCGCGGTTATGGATGACTTGGTGAAAGTACTGGCTAACAAGTACTCAGAACAACTTACACCTAACTAATGCTAATCTTGACTAGTAATAGGTTTCTTGACACAATAACCTGAATCACCATTAATCCAACTGTGTGAGTTATCCTTGGGTTGCTTCCTTAGTAGGGGGTAACATTGGATGGGTTTGTTTGAAGTTATCTTTCAGTTGGTTACTATACGCGATCTTATCTTCTTTCTGTTAGCCGGAAGTTGTAGTATATCTCTATAGTTGGTTAGTGCAGCCTATTCTTCCGTTATATCACCTATTCTTCCGTTGAACCCAAAGCATCCGTGCTTGTGTTGACGGGTAACTCTTTGGTGAAGTGTGAGTCTTGCTTTCCAGTACTTGGATGTACTGACCCCTTTGGGGCTGTGGTTTACGCAGACTACGATTACGAGTATCCCCAGGATGGCTACTTCGTGGAGTTCGACGAGACTGCAGACGAGTAGATAGCGGACCCGGGCAGGATCTGCGACTACGTGGATGGGCTTCGTCTTCTTTTATTTCCCGGCTTCTTAAGCCTATTTGGATTTGTCTGTACTCAGACTCTTGATTGCTTCCACTGTGATGTAATGAATGTTATGTTGGGACAAGTGTCCTCTGGATGATTGTATTTGCTATTCTCTGCCTTAGTGAAGGCCAGTTGCAACTTATTTCAATCTTTTGTGTCTTAGAGATATGTTGTGGTATCATTCCGTTTAACGCCGTCGACGTACCATGTGTGAATGGTATAAAGTACGTCGATGGTAGTATCTTGATCTCTATGGGATAGTTTACATCGACGATGGAAAAGCAGAGTTTGGTTGTCGCACATAAGTGCTGGCCTACTCGGAAGAGGATGCGGGAGCAGTTAGGCCCCGTAATCCAAGCATCTGCTTTCAGTTCGGCCCGGTGAGTATCCCCTAGAAGTCAGGGTGCGAGAAATGGTATCAGAGCCTGTCTGCCCGTAGGATCCATTTTACTGGTCGCAGTTTGAGTCTAGAAACTATTTTGTAGCTATATAGGAAAAATGAAACGTGAGAGTAGGAATTCTGTTCTTTTTCTTTTTTTCCCCACCCACCCTCCCTTTTTCTGGAAAGGAAGTGCAACGTTGATTTTCCCTTCTCATCTAAACTTTGAAGTTAGGTTTTCACGTATCCTGGTTTCTCTAGGATGTTTATATCTACTAGACCATAGGAATGGAGGTGGTTGTGACATGATTTATCATGTTGCCTACTCACGATTGAGAACGGAGGCGTGTAAGCCCCGGAAGCAGATCCTCTGTTCCTTAAATAGTAGATATTGATCCTTTAGAAGCCCGGATGGGTTTTCCGTAGTACCTTAGAGTTTTGGTCTCGTGTTTCCCGATGTTGCTTCAATATCCTGTTCTTCTAAACATTCCTTTTCGTCTGTTGAAATCTTGTTGTTTTCCACTTCAACTCTTCTACCGGCGTCTAATCAAAAGTTGTACTCCCATGCTCATAACTGAGTACCGATGTATCCATTCCTAGCTATGTTTAGTTATCCTTCCGTATTCGAACTATTTATGGTGTGTGGGATATTCTGATGTATTTGAACATGTGATGATGTACCTGTTGGTTATCTATTCATGCGTCGGAATAATCTCTCTTTCGGTTGCTAAGTTTATTCCTTCCTATTGTTGTGCTAAAATGCATTTCCATTCAGAATGCCTCCAACTAGGAACAACATGCCTGAGCCACCGCCAATTGGGGAACTGTTAACTCAGATGACCCAAGTGATGACGCAGATGGCACAGTTCCAGGCCAATCAGCAGATCCACCAGGCTACTCAGCGAGTTGGCATCAAGGAGTTCCTCAGTCTGGGCCCTAGAGCGTTCGTGGCCACACGCGAGCCTCTGGATGCTGATGACTGGATCCGTGAGATCGCCATGGCTCTGGACATTGCACATGTAGCTGAGGAAGACAAAGTCAAGTATGCCTCCTACCTACTGAAGGGTCAGGCAGCTTCGTGGTGGGAAAACTACCAGGCTATGAGAGCTGGCATTCCTATCACCTAGGGCTGTTTCAAGGACGCATTCCTGAAGCACCACATTCTAGATGGTCTCATGGAAAGGATGCGTGAAGAGTTTTGCTCTCTCAAGCAAGGCAAGCTGGACGTCATCAGCTATCAGACCGAGTTCAATCGTCTCGCTCGATATGCTGGAGACGAGGTGTCCACAGAGGCTAAGAAGATGGCAAGGTTCCGCAGAGGTTTTAACCCGGAACTCAAGTACGCTCTCACAAATGTCAAGACCAAAGACTTCTAGGAGCTCGTGAACACCGCGCTCAATGAAGAGAATGGGCGCAAGGTGTTCGAAGATTCTCGCAAGCACTCGCGTGAGGGTGGTTCCTCCTCCAACATGACCACCCCTCTGCAGAAGCGCCGCATCTGGGTGCCAAATGGTGCTGTCACTAGGGCTCCATACGCCCAAGCTTCTCCAGGCTTTGCTCCCCGCCCACCCAACCCAGCTCATATGCATGGGCAGAGGGTTCCAATGGGGCAGCCAAGGTCAGGTCCTCCTCATGTCGTCACTTGCTTCAAGTGCAAGGAGACGGGACACTACGCTGATAAGTGCACGCAGAGGCAGCTACCTGCTCCACCACCTCGCCCCAACACCAACCAGGCAATGGTGCGCGCTCCTCCGCATAAGGCCTTCAACACCAACAACAGGCCTGTTGGGAGGACCGCAAGGGTGAACCACGTCAAGGTTGACAAAGCTGAGGAAGCTCCTGACATCGTGCTCGGTACATTCCCCGTAAACTCTTTTCCAGCTAAAGTGTTGTTTGATACCGGAGCATCACATTCTTTCGTGTCAAAGATCTTTGCGACAACAAGTAAACTCCCCTTTGTTGGTTTGGGTTCCCCGCTAGTAGTAAACTCTCCTGGAGCAACTATGCAAACTTCTAAAATCAGTCACAGAAATCAAATTCTAATTAAAGGCCACATATTCCTTCCTTCTCTCATACTGCTGGGAAATTCTGACATTGATGTCATTCTTGGTATGGATTGGTTGAAGGCCAATGAAGCAAAAATTGACTGTGCTCAAAAGTCAATAACTCTCTTCCACCCTTCTGGCCAGATAGTCTATTCTCCAAATGAATCAAGTTCCATTCAGCTATACACACTCGATGCAAAACCTCTACCTCTACTCGAAAATGTTCCGGTGGTTTGTGAATTCCCTGACGTCTTTCCAGAAGAGTTGCCAGGAATGCCTCCGGACAGAGCAGTTGAGTTCGTGATCGAGCTTGAACCAGGTACTGCTCCAATCTCTAAGCATCCATACAAGATAGCTCCTCCTGAACTGAAGTTGTTGAAGGAGCAAATCGATATGTACATGGAGAAAGGTTACATTCAACCTAGTTCCTCGGCTTGGGGTTGCCCAACTCTGTTCGTTGCCAAGAAGGATCAAACAAAGAGACTCGTTGTTGACTATCGTCCTCTTAACGAGAAAACCATCAAGAACAAGTATCCAATTCCTCGTATCGATGATCTTTTTGATCAACTTGCTGGAGCCTCAATATTCTTAAAGTTGGACTTGAGGATGGGTTACCATCAAATAAAGATCAGAAAGGAAGATATTCCAAAGACAGCCTTCACCACTCGCTACGGTCTATATGAATACACCGTCATGTCCTTTGGTCTCACCAATGCACCGGCGACCTTCTCTCGACTCATGAATTCTGTCTTCCATGAATACCTCGACAAGTTCGTTGTGGTATATCTTGATGATATTCTTGTCTACTCAAAATCTGAGGAAGAGCATGAAGAACATCTTCGTCTCACTCTCATGAAACTCCGCGAGCACCGTCTCTATGCCAAGTTCTCCAAATGTGAGTTCTGGATTTCAGAAGTGGTTTATCTTGGTCATGTCATCTCTGCCAAGGGCATAGCCATTGATCCAGAAAAGGTTAGAGCAATTGTTGATTGGAAACCTCCCAGGACGGTGAAGCAAGTCAGAAGTTTTCTTGGCTTGGCTAGCTATTGCCGTCGTTTCGTCCAAAACTTCTCCAAGATTGCCAAACCTCTCACTGATCTCACAAAGAAGGACAAGAAGTTTGTTTGTTCTCCACAATGTGATGAAAGTTTCAATCTCCTCAAGACTAAACTCACTTCTACACCAGTTCTAGTTGGCCCAGATACTACCAAACCTTTCCAGATTTTCTGTGATGCATCTCTCCAAGGTCTAGGAGCAGTTCTTATGCAAGAACGTCAAGTTGTGGCTTATTCTTCACGTCAGTTGAACCCACATGAGAAAAATTATCCCACTCATGACCTTGAACTCGCAGCAGTTGTGTTTGCCCTCAAGAAATGGAGACAATGCTTGTTGGGTAACCGCACTGAAATCTTTTCCGATCATAAGAGTCTGAAATACATCTCCACTCAACCAGATCTAAACCTCAGGCAAAGGAGATGGATTGAAAAGATCAAAGACTTCGATCTTACCATTTCTTACACTCCAGGCAAGGCTAATATTATGACCGATGCTCTCAGTCGCAAATCCTTTTGCAATAATCTCATGATCATGGAAAGCCAACCTCCTCTTCATGAAGAATTTCAGAAGCTGAACCTTGGTCTTGTTCCTCAAGGCTATCTTGCAAACTTGACAGCCAGTCCAACTCTCGAGGACAAGATTTGTTCTGAACAACTTCGTGATGCTGAAATCAAGAGGATGGTAGAGCATATCAAAGAAGGCAAGGATAAATTCAAGTCCTTCTCAATTGATGACAAGGGAACTGTGTTCTTCGAAGGACGCATTGCAGTTCCTCAAATTCAAAGTCTCAAAGATATCATTCTCAAGGAGGCTCATGAAACTCCTCTCTCCATGCACCCTGGAAGTACAAAGATGTACCAGGATCTCAAGACATCTATTGGTGGCCTGGCATGAAACGTGAAATTTCTCAATACGTTTCTGAATGCGATGTTTGTCAACGTGTTAAGGCAGTTCATCAGAAAACAGCCGGTCATCTCCAACCTCTGAAAATCCCTGAGTGGAAGTGGGACATGATTGAAATGGACTTCGTTACGGGTTTTCCAAAGTCCAAGAGGGGCAACGATGCAATCTTCGTTGTCATTGATCGTCTCACTAAAGTAGCTCACTTCTTTGCTGTCAAAGAGACAATCTCAGCTAGCCAGTTAGCAGAACTCTACACAACAAAGATTGTTCCTCTTCATGGTGTTCCATTGGAAATAAGCTCAGACCGTGGAAGCATATTCACTTCTCATTTCTGGAAGAGTTTCCAAGATGCATTGGGCACCAAACTTCTGTTCAGCACAGCCTATCATCCTCAGTCTCAAGGGCAAGTCGAAAGAGTCAATCAGATTCGCGAGGATATGCTCAGAGCATGTGGTCTCTCCTTTGGCATGAAATGGGAGGATTGTCTTCCATATGCAGAATTCTCCTACAACAACAGCTTCCAGGCAAGCCTAGGCATGGCACCATTTGAAGCACTCTATGGCCGCAAATGCAGGAGTCCAGTCAATTGGTCTGGAGCTGGTGAACGTTCACTCTTAGATCCTGACATTGTTAAAGAGGCCGAAGAGAAAGTTCGCATCATTCGTGACAATCTCAAGATTGCTCAGTCTCGTCAGAAGAGTTACTATGACAGCAAGCACAGGGACATGGTCTATGCTCCCGGTGACAAAGCATATCTCCGTGTAACTCCTCTCAGAGGCACTCATCGTTTTGGTGTGAAAGGAAAGCTGGCACCAAGATACATTGGTCCTTTCAACATTCTCTCAAGACGTGCAGAAAATGCCTATCGTATTGAACTTCCAGAAAAACTATCCAAGGTGCACGATGTGTTTCACGTGTCACAGCTCAAGAAGTGCTTCAAAGATCCAGATCGTGCAGTTGATCATGATTCAATTGAACTGCAAGATGATCTCTCTTATGAGGAGCACCCTGTTCGAATTCTCGATGAGACCGAGCGTAAGACTCGCAACAAGAGAACCAAGTTCTTGAAAGTGCAATGGTCTCATCATTCCGATAAAGAGGCAACGTGGGAGACCGAAGAGGATCTTCGCAAGAAGTATCCGGACCTTTTCTCTTCTCAGTAAGGAATCTTGGGGCGCGATTCCTTCAAGGGGGGGGGGCGTTTTGTAACATCCCAAGTATGAAAACACCCCTAGAATGTTTTGTTTCTTTCTTAATTAAAGTTTTGCATCATGTCATCATACTCATTGCATTTGTTTCCTATTTTGTTTGCATCTGTTTTTATTTGTTTTCATAATGGAAATTCAAACAATATTCAACCTTTGTTTCATACTTGTCATGTTACAATCTTTTTCAAATAAAAAGTTCAAATCAAAACCTTATTTGTTTCCAATTAATCCATAAGGTTCAACTATTTAAAAATGGTGGCTTTTAATCAATCAATTAATTCCAATGTTATTCAAAATTCAAATCAAACGACAAACAACACCCAATTTCAAATTATGGAAATTACCAAAACATTTCTATTCTTTGTTTTCATTTTAAACTAAAGGTTCAATCCAATTTAGATCTTGCTTCAAATAATTCAATTAATAATAACATCCATCCAAATTTGAATCAATTCCAAACATCACTTATATTTTGAAATTCATGGAAAATAAAAGTGGTCAAATGGTTACTAACACAATACATAAGCCACCCAAATTTTTCTATAATTTTCCTACCTCAAAATTCCTTCTTTTTCTTCCATTTTCATTTCTGCAAAAAAAAAAAAACAGAAGAAGAAAATAGAAAAAGGAAAAACGTTTCAGAAAGGGGTGGGGGGGAACCCACGCGGCCCAGCCCATCTACCTTACCCGCACGGCCCGCGTACCCCTTCGCTCCACCCCCTCCTTCTTCTAGCTGTACGGCAGCACATCGGGAGGTGCCACGGCGGCACAGTACCACCCCGACGGCCATCCTCGCCCCTAGCTGCCTATAAGACCCCTACCCTAGCCCCCCGCACAGCCCTAGCCTAGCCCTACCCTCTCCCTCGACGACACTTCCACGACGCACGGGACTGCCTGGATCCACGCCGCCATCATCGACCTGCCGCCACCGGAACTTCCTCGGGCCTCTGCAACGTCTACGCCGCCGGTGAGCGTCACCGTGTCCTCCACCTCTCTTTCTCTCCTGCTTGCGCGAGCACATGCACCACCACACGCACACCAGCAAGCACCCGTACCACCCCAGCACGGCAGCAACCACGGCAATCGTCGCCGGCGTCGATCTCTGTCGAGGTTCAGTCAAGCGCGCTGTTAAAAGTTGAGATAAGCGAATCTGAACTATAACCTCACTGCAGCCCCTTACGTGACAGAAACGATTCGCTACTGCACTAGTTACAGCGCGTGCACGCGAGCGCGGAGGGCCTGGGTTCGAGTCCTGGCTCCGCGGGATTTATCCCAATCTTTTGCGCCGCTCACTGACAGGGTGGCCCCCCCTGTCAGCTGCTATGTGGCACTGCTGCCACGCATGCATGCCACGCTGGCCCAGGGCCCATTGGCAGTGCCCTGGGGTAGCTAGCTGTGCGGTATAAAAATAAATTCAGCATTTCTCTTTTTAAAACAAGTCCCTTTAAATTACAGAATGGTCCCTAATAACAAAATGCAAATAACTTTCATTTTATAAATCCAATTAATAAAAGTAAAATATGTTTGTTGATCCAAATTAAATTATCTATCTATCTAAAGCATTTGTATTCTGTTTTGGATAATGCAAATGCACTCAAATTTCAAATTCAAACAATTCATTTGTAATTTGAATAATTGCATAACTAATTCATACTTAATCCAAATAATGCAAATAAAATATGTTTTCCATACCATTTTGAACCATCTTTTCAAATATAAATTTTGTTTCATGTTTTGAATAATTAAAATTGCCTACATAATTTAAACCTTGTTTAAATCATTTAAATTTGCTAAATTCATAACTTGCTCAAATTAAATTATTCTTGAACATATAAAATATGTTTTCAAACCAGAAAAACATAACCTTTTCAAATATGAACTTGGTTTAATGTTTTGAACAAATAAAATTCAATTAACATCCACACTTGAATTAATTCCAATTAAAACTTGTTTAATCTTGTTTAATTCATAATTAAATCATTGCAATTCCTTTTTTTCAATAATTGAAACATGTAACCCACCTAAAATTTTGTGCTCTAATCAAATATGAACTTTGTCATCTGTTTTGAACAACTTAACTTGATGAAAACAACCAATGCTTGTGTAACTACTTTAAGAAGCTAATTTTCTCAACTTAACAGATAATTTTTCCAAACTAGGTAAACCATATCAAATTGTTTTCCTTTCTTGTTCCTTTTTTTTTCATCATGCATGCATCATGCTAATTCACTTACACCTGATGATTAGTTGTAGAACAATTATTCCAACCTTAACTCATGGACTTTTCCATATGCAATCAAATTGCATATGGGTCCATTTAAATTGTGTTGTCATGTCAACTAGTTTATCCTGATGCACCAATTAAATTGACATGCATCATCCCATGTTTGTGCACTATGCCATGATATTGATTGCCCGTCTTCCTTCGTTGTTTGTTTTTGCTTCTTCTCGATTAGACGACGACGTTGAGACAGACGAGCTTTACGACACCACTACCCAGGACTTAGCTCAGTACCAGGCTGCTGAGCTTGCAGGAAAGTTATCACTCACATGAACCATTGCGTTCCTTTCCACACTTGTTACCAATACTATCCATTTGTCTATTTCTGCTAGCCCTGTGAATCGATGCTTGTTCTCCGAACCTATCACATGATATCCTGAACCCTGATATTGCCTCACCTTCACACCCATAACCCTTCTTTGTTGCCTTAGTCCTACTAGCATGCTTAGGGTTGCTTGTGCTTGAGTCTGTTGTCCGTTACTTCTTTTATCTTACTTATTCATGTTCTTTGGGCTTGGTGTTTAAACAATCAACCTGTTAATGCTATGGGTAATAATAATTTGATGATAAGGCATCGGCAGGAGGCCCGGCGTGGTTTTGAGGCCTGCTAGTGTCGACCCTAATAGGAAAAGGGTGTTGTCTACCGATCCATGATGAGCGCACTAACCGCATGTGGGAAGCGTGTATGGGCGCCCCCCTCAATTTGACTCGATTCGCATCTCGTCCAAATCGCCGCACTTAGTTCGGGCTTTCCATTTGATGCACGCATATGCAGGTACGAACCCGAGGCCAGGGTGGAATTTTTGTAGTCGGCATTTAGGGCGGCGTGGTCTTCCTGTGCTATGAGGGTCCCGTTTTCTTCGGGGGCTCGATTAGCCGCGCACGCACAGCACGCATTGCTTTGGGCTTGATGCGAAGAAGGGTTGAGTTGTGTTGAGTGCCTCGCTTGGTGGGTTTGATTCCCGTCTGGCGGGATATTCTTACGTGTACGGCTACATTGGTGCATCCCTGCAGGGTTAAATCTTCTCGAGAAGCCGTGTTGTCCGCGGTTATGGATGACTTGGTGAAAGTACTGGCTAACAAGTACTCAGAACAACTTACACCTAACTAATGCTAATCTTGAGTAGTAATAGGTTTATTGACAATAACCTGAATCACCATTAATCCAACTGTGTGAGTTATCCTTGGGTTGCTTCCTTAGTAGGGGGTAACATTGGATGGGTTTGTTTGAAGTTATCTTTCAGTTGGTTACTATACGCGATCTTATCTTCTTTCTGTTATCCGGAAGTTGTAGTATATCTCTGTAGTTGGTTAGTGCAGCCCGCTGCAGCTTTTATATCACCTATTCTTCCGTTGAACCCAAAGCATCCGTGCTTGTGTTGACGGGTAACTCTTTGGTGAAGTGTGAGTCTTGCTTGCCACTACTTGGATGTACTGACCCCTTTGGGGCTGTGGTTTACGCAGACTACGATTACGAGGATCCCCAGGATGGCTACTTCGTGGAGTTCGACGAGACTGCAGACGAGTAGATAGCGGACCCGGGCAGGATCTGCGACTACGTGGATGGGCTTCGTCTTCTTCTATTTCCCGGCTTCTTAAGCCTATTTGGATTTGTCTGTACTCAGAAGCTTAATTGCTTCCGCTGTGATGTAATGAATGTTATGTTGGGACAAGTGTCCTCTGGATGATTGTATTTTCTATTCTCTGCCTTAGTGAAGGCCAGTTGCAACTTATTTCAATCTTTTGTGTCTTAGAGATATGTTGTGGTATCATTCCGTTTAACGCCGTCGACGTACCATGTGTGAATGGTATGAAGTACGTCGATGGTAGTATCTTGATCTCTATGGGATAGTTTACATCGACGATGGAAAAGCAGAGTTTGGTTGTCGCACATAAGTGCTGGCCTACTCGGAAGAGGATGCGGGAGCAGTTAGGCCCCGTAATCCAAGCATCTTCTTTCCAGTTCGGCCCGGTGAGTATCCCCTAGAAGTCAGGGTGCGACAGTTTCCCATGCCCAAAGTTGAAATAATCATGCATTCCAAGAACCTCACTTCATTTCAACAACATTGCATTTTTGGGGTCTCAAAAAGCCTCTTTCGTTCTCAAGTTGCCTACCAATCTTATGTCGTAGCCGTTTTTCGGCACTTTCGGTCGACAATACAGTTTCCTTCCACCTAGGATGCCTGATAAACTGTAGAGATGAGAATGTAAGTCAAACTTTGCCATGTGGGCCCACACAATATTCTTGAACCCCATTGCAAGACTTGTATGGCGCCGCCGTTGCGCTGGGTGGCGTCGAAGCACCGAACGTTAACCGGGATGATTCTCGCCGCTTCTCGCTTGCATGCCAGCCTCGACACCCTTGGAATCCTTCCAACCCACTCCAAGTAACTCACTCCACATGCAACACTACACCTTGTTACCCATGTCCATGAGTGCGAGATGCGTGATCTGGTTTAATATTGCCTTCGAACGCGGAAGGAACGACCGAAAACGTGGATTTCCTTGGCCAACTTGTTGTTTCCCATGCCCAAAGTTGAACTCATGATGCATTCCAAGAACCTCACTTCATTTCAACAACATTGCACGTTTGGGATCTCAAAAAGTCGCTTCCATTCTCAAGTTTCCTACCAATCTTATGTCGTAGCCATTTTCGGGCACTTTCGGTCGAGAATACAGTTTCCTTCCACCTAGGATGCTTGGAAAACTGTAGAGATGAGAATGTAAGTCACACTTGGCCATGTGGGCCCACACAATATGTTTGAACCCCATTGCAGGATTTGTAGGTGCCGCCGTTGCGCTGGGTGGCGTCGAAGCACCGGACGTTAACCGGGACGATTCTTGCCGCTTCTCATTTGCATGCCAGCCTCGACACCCTTGGCATCCTTCCAACCCACTCCAAGTAACTCACTCCACATGGAACACTGCACCTTGTTACCCCTGTCCATGAGTGGGAGATGCGTGATCGGGTTTTATATTGCCTTCGAACGCAGAAGGAACGACCGAAAACGTGGATTTCCATGGCCAACTTGTTGTTTCCCATGCCCAAAGTTGAAATCATGATGCATTCCAAGAAGCTCACTTCATTTCAACAACATTGCACGTTTGGGATCTCAAAACGCGGCTTCCATTCTCAATTTGCCTACCAATCTTATGTCGTAGCCGTTTTTGGGCACTTTCGGTCGAGAATACAGTTTCCTTCCACCTAGGATGCCTGGAAAACTGTAGAGATGAGAATGTAAGTCACACTTGGCCATGTGGGCCCACAAAAAATGCTTGAACCCCATTGCAGGACTTGTATGGTGCCGCCGTTGCGCTGGGTGGCGTCGAAGCACCGGACGTTAACCGGGACGATTCTCGCCGCTTCTCGCTTGCATGCCAGCCTCGACCACCTTGTCATCCTTCCAACCCACTCCAAGTAACTCACTCCACATGCAACACTACACCTTGTTACCCCTGTCCATGAAAGGGAGATGCGTGATCTGGTTTTATATTGCCTTCGAACGCGGAAGGAACGACCGAAAACGTGGATTTCCTTGGCCAACTTGTTGTTTCCCATGCCCAAAGTTGAAATCATGATGCATTCCAAGAACCTCACTTCATTTCAACAACATTGCATGTTTGGGATCTCAAAAAGTCGCTTCCATTCTCAAGTTTCCTACCAATCTTATGTCGTAGCCGTTTTCGGGCACTTTCGGTCGAGAATACTATTTCCTTCCACCTAGGATGCCTAGAAAACTGTAGAGATGAGAATGTAAGTGACACTTGGCCATGTGGGCCCACACAAAATGCTTGAACCCCATTGCAGGACTTGTATGGTGCCTCCGTTGCGCTGGGTGGCGTCGAAGCACCCTGTCGTTAACCAGGATGATTCTCGCCGCTTCTCGCTTACATGCCAGCCTCGACACCCTTGGCATCCTTCCAACCCACTCAGTAACTCACTCCACATGCAACACCGTACCTTATTACCCCTGTCCATGAGTGGGAGATGCGTGATCTGGTTTTATATTGCCTTCGAATGCGGAAGGAACGGCCGAAAACGTGGATTTCCTTGGCCAACTTGTTGTTTCCCATGCTGTGACGCCCCGAGATCGGGCACTATGCAGATTTCAGCATTCCCGCCAAATCCGCATAATAACCGATTCCAGGTTGCCATTTATGATAACATTACAATAGTTCACGAATATTCCACAATTACAATAGAAACAGATAGATACAAGACGACTCAAACGAGCCAAGGATACAACTGATACAATACAACGATCCAAATAACAGCGGAAGAAACAAACGTCCGGCTACGGACAAGATCCAAATTGGACTAAGAGTCCTGAAGATAACCGAAGGCGTCCAATCCCTGCCCAGGCCAAGCCGGAGGGATTCCCAAGCTAACGTCGTCAGACTTCAAACCTGTTGACTGCAATGTTGAATATGCAGCCACGAAAGAGATTCGTGGGTCAGTACGGTTAAGTACGGGCAAGGGGATAAAACCCATACTCACAAGATACCGGCGTAACCAGTCATCACAAGATACAAATACTTTGGGTACAACGGAAAGGAAGGGATTATTGCAAAGACGCGGCAGCGGGCTGCACTAACCAACTACAGAGAGATACTACAACTTCCGGCTAACAGAAAGAAGATAAGATCGAGTATTGTAACCAACTGAAAGATAACTTCAAACAAACCCATCCTGGATCTCGCCCCTTATCCGAAGAAGCAATCCGAGGATAACTCACACAGTTGGATTAATGATGGTTCAGATTATTGTGTCAATAAGCCTATTACTAGTCAAGTTGTTAATCATTGGGTGTAAGATTGTTAATCATTAAGTTTAAGTTGTCCTGAGTACTTGTTAGCCAGTACTTTCACCAAGTAATCCATAACCGCGGAACACACGGCTTCTCGAGAAGATTATCCCTGCAGGGTTGCACCAATTTAGCCGTACACGCAAGAATAACCCGCCAGATGGGAGATCACCCCACCAAGCGAGGTACTCTACACAATCCAACCCTTCTTCGCATCAAGCCCAAAGCACCTTGGGCGCACGGCTAATCGAGCCCAGAAGAAAATGGACCCTCATAGCACTCTAAGAACGTGTCCCCCTATATGCCGACTACGAAAGTTCCACCCGGGTACCAAGGGCTCGCAAGATCATGCATGCAGCAAATGGAAAACCCGAACTAAATGAGGCGATTTGGACGAGATGCAAATCGGGTCAAACTGAGGGGGGCGCCCATACTCGCTTCCCACATGCGGGTAGTGCGCTCATCATGGATCAGTAGACAAGACCCTTTTCCTATTAGGGTCGACACTAGCAGGCCTCAAAACAACTTAGGGCCTCCTGCCGGTGCCTTATCATCAAATTATTATTACCATTAGCATTAACAGGATTGATTGATTAACATCGAGCCCCCCAAAACGATAATAAAAGTAAAAGGTGTAACCGACAACAGACTCGAGCAAAAGCAACCCTAAGCATGCAACTACGACACGAAGGCCAACAAGGTAAACAAACAACAGTTAATAGGAAGTGGAAGGAAGGCTATATCATGGCTGCAAGGTAACATACGATAGGATCGAGACTCAAGCATCGAATCAAAAGGCTAGAATAAGAACAACGGAAAGAATCGGTAACAAATGATGAAAGGCAACACGGTTAGCAAGTGAGTATACTTGCCTGAGATCCCGCAAGGTAGCAGAACTTGTCGTTGCTCACATCATCTCAACGTCCTATCCACGAAGAAGCAACGAACTAAAAGAAACACCGGATGCAACAATTACTACTACTGCAAAAGATCCAGCATTATCCTAGTTTATATGCATGACATGGCAGTATGCAACGGAGAGGAAACAACTTAAGCAATTTAATCGGAACCGGAGTCCGGAGAAATAGGAATTGGTTCAAGTTGTTTAGCTAACCATCAATTTAATTGTTATTTAGCATGGCAACAATGGAATAGATGAGTTAGGCAATTTTAAATGGAAGGGGCAACAGTTGGAATTAATTAGCCCACACATTCCATATGTTGTCATATAGATGAACATGCATAACAAGATCTAAAATGCACAAGACAAGATGCAAACAGAGATATGAATGGCATGAACATATTCCTTGCAATCTTCTGATTGAAAAACATATTTTATTTGTTTGATTTTGGAATTAAAATGAATTAGTTATGAGTTTTGGCAATTTAAATTGCATTAAATAAGAGGTGAAACAATTATTCAAATTAATTGTTACAAACCAGAAAACAAAGTTGATATCCAAGTGTGGCATTTGATTTTGGATGGATTTCATGTTTTGAGTATTTAAGTTGGAGCAACCATTTGAAAGTTATTATTTATGCCATTTAATTGGTCATTTTTAAGGATTATTAAATAACATTAATTTTAGTTGCCCAATTTGCAAAACAAAGTTGATAAACAGAAAGTACATTGAATTTGGACTGAAAAACATATTTTATTTGTGTTATTTGAATTAGGTATGAATTAATTATGGAATTAACCAAATTGGAAAAGAATTGTTTGAGTTTGAAATTTGAAACAATTTGAATTGGCCCAAAACAGTGCACAAACTGCAAATTTAGAAAGTACAGGAAATTTGGAGTAGAATACATATAAAGTTTGTATCATTTGGGTTTGTGGTTTGAAATTTATGAGCATTTGAAGTTTAGGGTTTTATTTGCAAAGGACAGGGACTTGACTGTGATGAAAACAGAGTAATGGAGGGCTTAGGTGCAAAAGATAGAAGGGCAGGGGCCTCGGTGCAAAGATCCGGATCCAGATCTGGATCTGGGACAGGTTTCACCGCGGGCAGAGCCAGCCACAACGGCTGACCTGCGGGCCCTAGCGCCACGCGGGCGCTGATGAGGCTCGAGTGTACGCCACGCAGCCACCGCGGTCAATGACCAGCGGGGCCCGCCCATGCGCGCGCGAGGGAAAAAAGCAGGGGTTTAATTCCCCTAGCTGGGAATCGAACCCACGATGGCTCGCGTGTGCGCGCGGATGCAGTACCAGTTGGGCTAGGAAACGTTGGTGATAGGAACAGATACGCACGGAGGAAGAGGTTACATGCCAGGTTTAACTGAAAGTTTCGACATCAGCTTCTCTGAACCTGACGACGCGGGGCAGTGAAACGGCGATCGCCGGCCGGCGGCAGGACGGCTGCGGTGCGGGGTTGCGCGGGTGTGTGCGCGGGTGCAGTGCGCGCGAGAGGGAAAGACCGGAGGGGAAAAAGACGGGCGCACCTGCGCTGGTCGCGGAAGCAGGAGGCGGGGATGGTGGCATCGGTGGGGTGTCGCCGGCGGAGGGAACCTTGACGGCGTCGCCGCCTCAGGCTTCCTCCCGTCTCCGCGTCTTCATCAACCCCGACGAGGAACCCGCCCTGGTTCCATTCCCAGCGGCGGCGCAGCCTTGGGGTGACCGTAGCGATCGGCGGTGAGGGGAGGCGGTGGTGAGTGGTGGTTGCAGAGAAGAATTTTCAGAGAGGGAGGGAGGTGCAGAGGGAAGAAGGGAGGCGCCGCGGCGGGGAGAGAGGGGTAGGGCTTAGGGTTTGCGGGCTAGCAGAGAGTAGGTAGGTTTTATGGGGAGAGAGGACTGGTACGGCAATGAATCGGTGAGGGGAGGGAGATGATCAACGGTGGAGGTGTAGACGTACAGGTGACGACAGCCACGAGGAAGAAGAAAGCGACGGGGAGGGATATTGGGCTCGCTTGGTGGGTTTTGGCTAGGGTGGGCTGGCCTGAGCTAGGTGGGCTGCTTCCCTCTCCTCGTGGATTCTTTTCCCTTTTTTTTTTGTAAAGGTTGAAAGAGGAAATAGAGGGATAGAAAACAAATAGGGTGTTCTTGTTTTTTTTTTGATTTATTTGTGTTAATTTCCAAAACAGAAAGTAAAGCAAAGGGCAATCATTATTTCACAAGTTTGAAAGTTTTAATTTGATGTTAAAATTGTTAGTTGAATTTTCCAAATAGAGTTTGGGGGTATTTATTTGATAAATAAAGTTTATTAATTTGCAAAACAACAACAAGGTAGTTTTAGAATTACTTTCAACAACTTGAATTATTAATGTGATATTAAGTTGTTAGGTGATTCTCAAATAGTGTTTGGATTGGAATTTTGAAATTGGAAATTTTGAAACAAGGTGTGAAAGTTTAAATTGTTTTGAATTTGAGTTGTTTTGAAAACAGAAATGCCATGTTGATGTGATGCATGTGATGCAGAACAAAAGAAAACAAACAACTTCCTATTAGGGTAACACCCCAGGTGTTACAGACGACACCACTAACAAAGGATTGTGCCCTCGCAATCCACCTGCTAACCCGGGAGGGGAAGGAAGTTCAACTAACGATTCTTCATGCTTCCAGTTGATCTCCTCGACACCACTAACAAGGGTTTCTCGACACCACTAACAAGGGATTCTTGCTCGGAGTGACGACGATGTTCTTCCACCAGGAATCTTCCGATGATCGAACCTATTAGGTTAAAGGCTCAGAAAACGTCCACCCACGTAGGATCCTAACACTTTGAAAGATAGACAAGAGGGGAGACTCCAAAACAAATAAGATGGGAGGGTAAATAGAGTAGAGATAAGGAGAAAAACAAGAATCCTATTGAGAGGTTTTCCAAAATAGTTTAGCAGAAATAGTTTTCGACACTCTAGAAACAACGACCGTTAGCGAGGTTAACCTACAGGATTTGCGGACCCATTGCTTCGATAACCATTCGTATCAAAACATTCTCGGGAATCGAAACCAAGGCTCTGATACCATTTGTGACGCCCCGAGATCGGGCACTATGCAGATTTCAGCATTCCCGCCAAATCCGCATAATAACCGATTCCAGGTTGCCATTTATGATAACATTACAATAGTTCACGAATATTCCACAATTACAACAGAAACAGATAGATACAAGACGACTCAAACGAGCCAAGGATACAACTGATACAATACAAAGATCCAAATAACAGCGGAAGAAACAAACGTCCGGCTACGGACAAGATCCAAATTGGACTAAGAGTCCTGAAGATAACCGAAGGCGTCCAATCCCTGCCCAGGCCAAGCCGGAGGGATTCCCAAGCTAACGTCGTCAGACTTCAAACCTGTTGACTGCAATGTTGAATATGCAGCCACGAAAGAGATTCGTGGGTCAATACGGTTAAGTACGGGCAAGGGGATAAAACCCATACTCACAAGATACCGGCGTAACCAGTCATCACAAGATACAAATACTTTGGGTACAACGGAAAGGAAGGGATTATTGCAAAGACGCGGCAGCGGGCTGCACTAACCAACTACAGAGAGATACTACAACTTCCGGCTAACAGAAAGAAGATAAGATCGAGTATTGTAACCAACTGAAAGATAACTTCAAACAAACCCATCCTGGATCTCGCCCCTTATCCGAAGAAGCAATCCGAGGATAACTCACACAGTTGGATTAATGATGGTTCAGATTATTGTGTCAATAAGCCTATTACTAGTCAAGTTGTTAACCATTGGGTGTAAGATTGTTAATCATTAGGTTTAAGTTGTCCTGAGTACTTGTTAGCCAGTACTTTCACCAAGTAATCCATAACCGCGGAAAACACGGCTTCTCGAGAAGATTATCCCTGCAGGGTTGCACCAATTTAGCCGTACACGCAAGAATAACCCGCCAGATGGGAGATCACCCCACCAAGCGAGGTACTCTACACAATCCAACCCTTCTTCGCATCAAGCCCAAAGCACCTTGGGCGCACGGCTAATCGAGCCCAGAAGAAAATGGACCCTCATAGCACTCTAAGAACGTGTCCCCCTATATGCCGACTACGAAAGTTCAACCCGGGTACCAAGGGCTCGCAAGATCATGCTTGCAGCAAATGGAAAACCCGAACTAAATGAGGCGATTTGGACGAGATGCGAATCGGGTCAAACTGAGGGGGGCGCCCATACTCGCTTCCCACATGCGGGTAGTGCGCTCATCATGGATCAGTAGACAAGACCCTTTTCCTATTAGGGTCGACACTAGCAGGGCTCAAAACCACTTAGGGCCTCCTGCCGGTGCCTTATCATCAAATTATTATTACCATTAGCATTAACAGGATTGATTGATTAACATCGAGCCCCCCAAAACGATAATAAAAGTAAAAGGAGTAACCGACAACAGACTCGAGCAAAAGCAACCCTAAGCATGCAACTACGACACGAAGGCCAACAAGGTAAACAAACAACAGTTAATAGGAAGTGGAAGGAAGGCTATATCATGGCTGCAAGGTAACATACGATAGGATCGAGACTCAAGCATCGACTCAAAAGGCTAGAATAAGAACAACGGAAAGAATCGATAACAAATGATGAAAGGCAACACGGATAGCAAGTGAGTATACTTGCCTGAGATCCCGCAAGGTAGCAGAACTTGTCGTTGCTCACATCATCTCAACGTCCTATCCGCGAAGAAGCAACGAACTAAAAGGAACACCGGATGCAACAATTACTACTACTGCAAAAGATCCAGCATGATCCTAGTTTATATGCATGACATGGCAGTATGCAACGGAGAGGAAACAACTTAAGCAATTTAATCGGAACCGGAGTCCGGAGAAATAGGAATTGGTTCAAGTTGTTTAGCTAACCATCAATTTAATTGTTATTTAGCATGGCAACAATGGAATAGATGAGTTAGGCAATTTTAAATGGAAGGGGCAACAGTTGGAATTAATTAGCCCACACATTCCATCTGTTGTCATATAGATGAACATGCATAACAAGATCTAAAATGCACAAGACAAGATGCAAACAGAGATATGAATGGCATGAACATATTCCTTGCAATCTTCTGATTGAAAAACATATTTTATTTGTTTGATTTTGGAATTAAAATGAATTAGTTATGAGTTTTGGCAATTTAAATTGCATTAAATAAGAGGTGAAACAATTATTCAAATTAATTGTTACAAACCAGAAAACAAAGTTGATATCCAAGTGTGGCATTTGATTTTGGATGGATTTCATGTTTTGAGTATTTAAGTTGGAGCAACCATTTGAAAGTTATTATTTATGCCATTTAATTGGTCATTTTTAAGGATTATTAAATAACATTAATTTTAGTTGCCCAATTTGCAAAACAAAGTTGATAAACAGAAAGTACATTGAATTTGGACTGAAAAAACATATTTTATTTGTGTTATTTGAATTAGGTATGAATTAATTATGGAATTAAACAAATTGGAAAAGAATTGTTTGAGTTTGAAATTTGAAACAATTTGAATTGGCCCAAAACAGTGCACAAACTGCAAATTTAGAAAGTACAGGAAATTTGGAGTAGAATACATATAAAGTTTGTATCATTTGGGTTTGTGGTTTGAAATTTATGAGCATTTGAAGTTTAGGGTTTTATTTGCAAAGGACAGGGACTTGACTGTGATGAAAACAGAGTAAGGGAGGGCTTAGGTGCAAAAGATAGAAGGGCAGGGGCCTCGGTGCAAAGATCCGGATCCAGATCTGGATCTGGGACAGGTTTCACCGCGGGCAGAGCCAGCCACAGCGGCTGACCTACGGGCCCTAGCGCCACGCAGGCGCTGACGAGGCTCGAGTGTACGCCACGCAGCCACCATGGTCAATGACCAGCGGGGCCCGCCCATGCGCGCGCGAGGGAAAAAAGCTGGGGTTTAATCCCCCTAGCTGGGAATCGAACCCACGATGGCTCGCGTGTGCGCGCGGATGCAGTACCAGTTGGGCTAGGAAACGTTGGTGATAGGAACAGATATGCACGGAGGAAGAGGTTACATGCCAGGTTTAACTGAAAGTTTCGACAACAGCTTCTCTGAACCTGACGACGCGGGGCAGTGAAACTGCGATCGCCGGCCGGCGGCAGGACGGCTGCGGTGCGGGGTTGCGCGGGTGTGTGCGCGGGTGCAGTGTGCGCGAGAGGGAAAGACCAGAGGGGAAAAAGACGGGCGCACCTACGCTGGTCGCGGAAGCAGGAGGCGGGGATGGTGGCGTCGGTGGGGTGTCGCCGGCGGAGGGAACCTTGACGGCGTCGCCGCCTCGGGCTTCCTCCCGTCTCCGCGTCTTCATCAACCCCGACGAGGAACCCGCCCTGGTTCCATTCCCAGCGGCGGCGCAGCCTCGGGGTGACCGTAGCGATCGGCGGTGAGGGGAGGCGGTGGTGAGTGGTGGTTGCAGAGAAGAATTTTCAGAGAGGGAGGGAGGTGCAGAGGGAAGAAGGGAGGCGCCGCGGCGGGGAGAGAGGGGTAGGGCTTAGGGTTTGCGGGCTAGCAGAGAGTAGGTAGGTTTTATGGGGAGAGAGGACTGGTACGGCAGTGAATCGGTGAGGGGAGGGAGATGATCAACGGTGGAGGTGTTGACGTACAGGTGACGACAGCCACGAGGAAGAAGAAAGCGACGGGGAGGGATATTGGGCTCGCTTGGTGGGTTTTGGCTAGGGTGGGCTGGCCTGAGCTAGGTGGGCTGCTTCCCTCTCCTTGTGGATTCTTTTCCCTTTTTTTTGTAAAGGTTGAAAGAGGAAATAGAGGGATAGAAAAGAAATAGGGTGTTCTTGTTTTTTTTTTGATTTATTTGTGTTAATTTCCAAAACAGAAATTAAAGCAAAGGGGAATCATTATTTCACAAGTTTGAAAGTTTTAATTTGATGTTAAAATTGTTAGTTGAATTTTCCAAATAGAGTTTGGGGGTATTTATTTGATAAATAAAGTTTATTAATTTGCAAAACAACAATAAGGTAGTTTTAGAATTACTTTCAACAACTTGAATTATTAATGTGATATTAAGTTGTTAGGTGATTCTCAAATAGTGTTTGGATTGGAATTTTGAAATTGGAAATTTTGAAACAAGGTGTGAAAGTTTAAATTGTTTTGAATTTGAGTTGTTTTGAAAACAGAAATGCCATGCTGATGTGATGCATGTGATGCAGAACAAAAGAAAACAAACAACTTCCTATTAGGGTAACACCCCAGGTGTTACAGACGACACTACTAAAAAAGGATTGCGCCCTCGCAATCCACCTGCTAACCCGGGAGGGGAAGGAAGTTCAACTAACGATTCTTCATGCTTCCAGTTGATCTCCTCGACACCACTAACAAGGGTTTCTCGACACCACTAACAAGGGATTCTTGCTCGGAGTGACGACGATGTTCTTCCACCAGGAATCTTCCGATGATCGAACCTATTAGGTTAAAGGCTCAGAAAACGTCCACCCACGTAGGATCCTAACACTTTGAAAGATAGACAAGAGGGGAGACTCCAAAACAAATAAGATGGGAGGGGAAATAGAGTAGAGATAAGGAGAAAAACAAGAATCCTATTGTGAGGTTTTCCAAAATAATTTAGCAGAAATAGTTTTCGACACTCTAGAAACAACGACCGTTAGCGAGGTTAACCTACAGGCTTTGCGGACCCATTGCTTCGATAACCATTCATATCAAAACATTCTCGGGAATCAGAACCAAGGCTCTGATACCATTTGTGACGCCCCGAGATCGGGCACTATGCAGATTTCAGCATTCCCGCCAAATCCGCATAATAACCGATTCCAGGTTCCCATTTATGATAACATTACAATAGTTCACGAATATTCCACAATAACAACAGAAACAGATAGATACAAGACGACTCAAACGAGCCAAGGATACAACTGATACAATACAAAGATCCAAATAACAGCGGAAGAAACAAACGTCCGGCTACGGACAAGATCCAAATTGGACTAAGAGTCCTGAAGATAACCGAAGGCGTCCAATCCCTGCCCAGGCCAGGCCGGAGGGATTCCCAAGCTAACGTCGTCAGACTTCAAACCTGTTGACTGCAATGTTGAATATGCAGCCACGAAAGAGATTCGTGGGTCAGTACGGTTAATTACTCGCAAGGGGATAAAACCCATACTCACAAGATACCGGCGTAACCAGTCATTACAAGATACAAATACTTTGGGTACAACGGAAAGGAAGGGATTATTGCAAAGACACGGCAGCGGGCTGCACTAACCAACTACAGAGAGATACTACAACTTCCGGCTAACAGAAAGAAGATAAGATCGAGTATTGTAACCAACTGAAAGATAACTTCAAACAAACCCATCCTGGATCTCGCCCCTTATCCGAAGAAGCAATCCGAGGATAACTCACACAGTTGGATTAATGATGGTTCAGATTATTGTGTCAATAAGCCTATTACTAGTCAAGTTGTTAATCATTGGGTGTAAGATTGTTAATCATTAGGTTTAAGTTGTCCTGAGTACTTGTTAGCCAGTACTTTCACCAAGTAATCCATAACCGCGGAAAACACGGCTTCTCGAGAAGATTATCCCTGCAGGGTTGCACCAATTTAGCCGTACACGCAAGAATAACCTGCCAGATGGGAGATCACCCCACCAAGCGAGGTACTCTACACAATCCAACCCTTCTTCGCATCAAGCCCAAAGCACCTTGGGCGCACGGCTAATCGAGCCCAGAAGAAAATGGACCCTCATAGCACTCTAAGAACGTGTCCCCCTATATGCCGACTACGAAACTTCAACCCGGGTACCAAGGGCTCGCAAGATCATGCATGCAGCAAATGGAAAACCCGAACTAAATGAGGCGATTTGGACGAGATGCGAATCGGGTCAAACTGAGGGGGGCGCCCATACTCGCTTCCCACATGCGGGTAGTGCGCTCATCATGGATCAGTAGACAAGACCCTTTTCCTATTAGGGTCGACACTAGCAGGGCTCAAAACCACTTAGGGCCTCCTGCCGGTGCCTTATCATCAAATTATTGTTACCATTAGCATTAACAGGATTGATTGATTAACATCGAGCCCCCCAAAACGATAATAAAAGTAAAAGGAGTAACCGACAACAGACTCGAGCAAAAGCAACCCTAAGCATGCAACTACGACACGAAGGCCAACAAGGTAAACAAACAACAGTTAATAGGAAGTGGAAGGAAGGCTATATCATGGCTGCAAGGTAACATACGATAGGATCGAGACTCAAGCATCGAATCAAAAGGCTAGAATAAGAACAACGGAAAGAATCGATAACAAATGATGAAAGGCAACACGGATAGCAAGTGAGTATACTTTCCTGAGATCCTGCAAGGTAGCAGAACTTGTCGTTGCTCACATCATCTCAACGTCCTATCCGCGAAGAAGCAACGAACTAAAAGAAACACTGGATGCAACAATTACTACTACTGCAAAAGATCCAGCATGATCCTAGTTTATATGCATGACATGGCAGTATGCAACGGAGAGGAAACAACTTAAGCAATTTAATCGGAACCGGAGTCCGGAGAAATAGGAATTGGTTCAAGTTGTTTAGCTAACCATCAATTTAATTGTTATTTAGCATGGCAACAATGGAATAGATGAGTTAGGCAATTTTAAATGGAAGGGGCAACAGTTGGAATTAATTAGCCCACACATTCCATCTGTTGTCATATAGATGAACATGCATAACAAGATCTAAAATGCACAAGACAAGATGCAAACAGAGATATGAATGGCATGAACATATTCCTTGCAATCTTCTGATTGAAAAACATATTTTATTTGTTTGATTTTGGAATTAAAATGAATTAGTTATGAGTTTTGGCAATTTAAATTGCATTAAATAAGAGGTGAAACAATTATTCAAATTAATTGTTACAAACCAGAAAACAAAGTTGATATCCAAGTGTGGCATTTGATTTTGGATGGATTTCATGTTTTGAGTATTTAAGTTGGAGCAACCATTTGAAAGTTATTATTTATGCCATTTAATTGGTCATTTTTAAGGATTATTAAATAACATTAATTTTAGTTGCCCAATTTGCAAAACAAAGTTGATAAACAGAAAGTACATTGAATTTGGACTGAAAAAACATATTTTATTTGTGTTATTTGAATTAGGTATGAATTAATTATGGAATTAACCAAATTGGAAAAGAATTGTTTGAGTTTGAAATTTGAAACAATTTGAATTGGCCCAAAACAGTGCACAAACTGCAAATTTAGAAAGTACAGGAAATTTGGAGTAGAATACATATAAAGTTTGTATCATTTGGGTTTGTGGTTTGAAATTTATGAGCATTTGAAGTTTAGGGTTTTATTTGCAAAGGGCAGGGACTTGACTGTGATGAAAACAGAGTAAGGGAGGGCTTAGGTGCAAAAGATAGAAGGGCAGGGGCCTCGGTGCAAAGATCCGGATCCAGATCTGGATCTGGGACAGGTTTCACCGCGGGCAGAGCCAGCCACAACGGCTGACCTGCGGGCCCTAGCGCCACGCAGGCGCTGACGAGGCTCGAGTGTACGCCACGCAGCCACCACGGTCAATGACCAGCGGGGCCCGCCCATGCGCGCGTGAGGGGAAAAAGCTGGGGTTTAATTCCCCTAGCTGGGAATCGAACCCACGATGGCTCGCGTGTGCGCGCGGATGCAGTACCAGTTGGGCTAGGAAACGTTGGTGATAGGAACAGATATGCACGGAGGAAGAGGTTACATGCCAGGTTTAACTGAAAGTTTCGACAACAGCTTCTCTGAACCTGACGACGCGGGGCAGTGAAACTGCGATCGCCGGCCGGCGGCAGGACGGCTGCGGTGCGGAGTTGCGCGGGTGTGTGCGCGGGTGCAGTGCGCGCGAGAGGGAAAGACCAGAGGGGAAAAAGACGGGCGCACCTACGCTGGTCGCGGAAGCAGGAGGCGGGGATGGTGGCGTCGGTGGGGTGTCGCCGGCGGAGGGAACCTTGACGGCGTCGCCGCCTCGGGCTTCCTCCCGTCTCCGCGTCTTCATCAACCCCGACGAGGAACCCGCCCTGGTTCCATTCCCAGCGGCGGCGCAGCCTCGGGGTGACCGTAGCGATCGGCGGTGAGGGGAGGCGGTGGTGAGTGGTGGTTGCAGAGAAGAATTTTCAGAGAGGGAGGGAGGTGCAGAGGGAAGAAGGGAGGCGCCGCGGCGGGGAGAGAGGGGTAGGGCTTAGGGTTTGCGGGCTAGCAGAGAGTAGGTAGGTTTTATGGGGAGAGAGGACTGGTACGGCAGTGAATCGGTGAGGGGAGGGAGATGATCAACGGTGGAGGTGTTGACGTACAGGTGACGACAGCCACGAGGAAGAAGAAAGCGACGGGGAGGGATATTGGGCTCGCTTGGTGGGTTTTGGCTAGGGTGGGCTGGCCTGAGCTAGGTGGGCTGCTTCCCTCTCCTTGTGGATTCTTTTCCCTTTTTTTTGTAAAGGTTGAAAGAGGAAATAGAGGGATAGAAAAGAAATAGGGTGTTCTTGTTTTTTTTTTGATTTATTTGTGTTAATTTCCAAAACAGAAATTAAAGCAAAGGGTAATCATTATTTCACAAGTTTGAAAGTTTTAATTTGATGTTAAAATTGTTAGTTGAATTTTCCAAATAGAGTTTGGGGGTATTTATTTGATAAATAAAGTTTATTAATTTGCAAAACAACAACAACGTAGTTTTAGAATTACTTTCAACAACTTGAATTATTAATGTGATATTAAGTTGTTAGGTGATTCTCAAATAGTGTTTGGATTGGAATTTTGAAATTGGAAATTTTGAAACAAGGTGTGAAAGTTTAAATTGTTTTGAATTTGAGTTGTTTTGAAAACAGAAATGCCATGCTGATGTGATGCATGTGATGCAGAACAAAATAAAACAAACAACTTCCTATTAGGGTAACACCCCAGGTGTTACACATGCCCAAAGTTGAAATAATGATGCATTCCAAGAACCTCACTTCATTTCAACAACATTGCACGTTTGGGATCTCAAAAAGCCGCTTCCATTCTCAAGTTTCCTACCAATCTTATGTCGTGGCCGTTTTCGGGCACTTTCGGTCGAGAATACAGTTTCCTTCCACCTAGGATGCCTGGAAAACTGTAGACATGAGAATGTAAGTCACACTTGACCATGTGGGCCCACACAAAATGCTTGAACCCCATTGAAGGATTTGTATGGTGCCGCCGTTGCGCTGGGTGGCGTCAAAGCACCGGACGTTAACCGGGACGATTCTCGCCCCTTCTCGCTTGCATGCAAGCCTCGACACCCTTGGCATCCTTCGAACCCACTCCAAGTAACTCACTCCACATGCAACACTGCACCTTGTTACCCCTGTCCATGAGTGGGAGATGCGTGATCTGGTTTTATATTGCCTTCGAACGCGGAAGGAACGACCGAAAACGTGGATTTCCTTGGCCAACTTGTTGTTTCCCATGCCCAAAGTTGAAATCATGATGCATTCCAAGAACCTCACTTCATTTCAACAACATTGCATGTTTGGGATCTCAAAAAGTCGCTTCCATTCTCAAGTTGCCTACCAATCTTATGTCGTAGCCATTTTCGGGCACTTTCGGTCGAGAATACAGTTTTCCACCTAGGATGCCTGGAAAACTGTAGAGATGAGAATGTAAGTCACACTTGGCCATGTGGGCCCACACAATATGTTTGAACCCCATTGCAGGATTTGTATGGTGCCGCCGTTGCGCTGGGTGGCGTCGAAGCACCGGACGTTAACCGGGACGATTCTTGCCGCTTCTCATTTGCATGCCAGCCTCGACACCCTTGGCATCCTTCGAACCCACTCCAAGTAACTCACTCCACATGCAACATTGTACCTTGTTACCCATGTCCATGAGTAGGAGATGCGTGATCTGGTTTTATATTGCCTTCGAACGCAGAAGGAACGACCGAAAACGTGGATTTCCTTGGCCAACTTGTTGTTTCCCATGCCCAAAGTTGAAATCATGATGCATTCCAAGAAGCTCACTTCATTTCAACAACATTGCACGTTTGGGATCTCAAAACGCGGCTTCCATTCTCAAGTTGCCTACCAATCTTATGTCGTAGCCATTTTTGGGCACTTTCGGTCGAGAATACAGTTTCCTTCCACCTAGGATGCCTGGAAAACTATAGAGATGATAATTTAAGTCACACTTGGCCATGTGGGCCCACACAAAATGCTTGAACCCCATTGCAGGACTTGTATGGTGCCGCCGTTGCGCTGGGTGGCGTCGAAGCACCGGACGTTAACCGGGACGATTCTCGCCGCTTCTCGCTTGCATGCCAGCCTCGACCACCTTGTCATCCTTCCAACCCACTCCAAGTAACTCACTCCACATTCAACACTGCACCTTGTTACCCCTGTCCATGAAAGGGAGATGCGTGATCTGGTTTTATATTGCCTTCAACGCGGAAGGAACGACCGAAAATGTGGATTTCCTTGGCCAACTTGTTGTTTCCCATGCCCAAAGTTGAAATCATGATGCATTCCGAGAACCTCACTTCATTTCAACATCATTGCATGTTTGGGATCTCAAAAAGTCGCTTCCATTCTCAAGTTTCCTACCAATCTTATGTCGTAGCCGTTTTCGGGCACTTTCGGTCGAGAATACAGTTTCCTTCCACCTAGGATTCCTAGAAAACTGTAGAGATGAGAATGTAAGTGACACTTGGCCATGTGGGCCCACACAAAATGCTTGAACCCCATTGCAGGACTTGTATGGTGCCGCCGTTGCGCTGGGTGGCGTCGAAGCACCCTGTCGTTAACCAGGATGATTCTCGCCGCTTCTCGCTTACATGCCAGCCTCGACACCCTTGGCATCCTTCCAACCCACTCAGTAACTCACTCCACATGCAACACTGTACCTTGTTACCCATGTTCATGAGTGGGAGATGCGTGATCTGGTTTTATATTGCCTTCGAATGCGGAAGGAACGGCCGAAAACGTGGATTTCCTTGGCCAACTTGTTGTTTCCCATGCCCAAAGTTGAAATAATTATGCATTCCAAGAACCTCACTTCATTTCAACAACATTGCACGTTTGGGATCTCAAAAAGCCGCTTCCATTCTCAAGTTGCCTACCAATCTTATTTCATAGCCGTTTTCGGGCACTTTCGGTCGAGAATACAGTTTCCTTCCACCTAGGATGCCTGGAAAACTGTAGACATGAGAATGTAAGTCACACTTGACCATGTGGGCCCACATAAAATGCTTGAACCCCATTGAAGGACTTGTATGGTGCCGCCGTTGCGCTGGGTGGCGTCGAAGCACCGGACGTTAACCGGGACGATTCTCGCCCCTTCTCGCTTGCATGCAAGCCTCGACATCCTTGGCATCCTTCCAACCCACTCCAAGTAACTCACTCCACATGCAACACTGCACCTTGTTACCCCTGTCCATGAGTGGGAGATGCGTGATCTGGTTTTATATTGCCTTCGAACGCGGAAGGAACGACCGAAAACGTGGATTTCCTTGGCCAACTTGTTGTCTCCCATGCCCAAAGTTGAAATCATGATGCATTCCAAGAACCTCACTTCATTTCAACAACATTGCATGTTTGGGATCTCAAAAAGTCGCTTCCATTCTCAAGTTTCCTACCAATCTTATGTCGTAGCAGTTTTCGGGCACTTTCGGTCGAGAATACAGTTTCCTTCCACCTAGGATGCCTAGAAAATTGTAGAGATGAGAATGTAAGTCACACTTGGCCATGTGGGCCCACACAAAATGCTTGAACCCCATTGCAGGACTTGTATGGTGCCGCCGTTGCGCTAGGTGGCGTCGAAGCACCCTGACGTTAACCAGGATGATTCTCGCCGCTTCTCGCTTGCATGCCAGCCTCGACACCCTTGGCATCCTTCCAACCCACTCAGTAACTCACTCCACATGCAACATTGCACCTTGTTACCCCTGTCCATGAGTGGGAGATGCGTGATCTGGTTTTATATTGCCTTCGAATGCGGAAGGAACGGCCGAAAACGTTGATTTCCTTGGCCAACTTGTTGTTTCCCATGCCCAAAGTTGAAATAATGATGAATTCCAAGAACCTCACTTCATTTCAACAACATTGCACGTTTGGGATCTCAAAAAGCCGCTTCCATTCTCAAGTTGCCTACCAATCTTATGTCGTAGCCGTTTTCGGGCACTTTCGGTCGAGAATACAGTTTCCTTCCACCTAGGATGCCTGGAAAACTGTAGACATGAGAATGTAAGTCACACTTGACCATGTGGGACCACACAAAATGCTTGAACCCCATTGCAGGACTTGTATGGTGCCGCCGTTGCGCTGGGTGGCGTCGAAGCACCAGACGTTAACCGGGGCGATTCTCGTCCCTTCTCGCTTGCATGCAAGCCTCGACACCCTTGGCATCCTTCCAACCCACTCCAAGTAACTCACTCCACATGCAACACTGCACCTTGTTACCCCTGTCCATGAGTGGGAGGTGCGTGATCTGGTTTTATATTGCCTTCGAACGCGGAAGGAACGGCCGAAAACATGGATTTCCTTGGCCAACTTGTTGTTTCCCATGCCTAAAGTTGAAATAATGATGCATTCCAAGAACCTCACTTCATTTCAACAACATTGCATTTTTGGGATCTCAAAAAGCCTCTTCCATTCTCAAGTTGCCTACCAATCTTATGTCGTAGCCGTTTTCGGGCACTTTCGGTCGAGAATACAGTTTCCTTCCACCTAGGATGCCTGGAAAACTGTAGAGATGAGAATGTAAGTCAAACTTTGCCATGTGGGCCCACACAAAATGCTTGAACCCCATTGCAGGACTTGTATGGTGTCGGTGTTGCGCTGGGTGGCATCGAAGCACCGGACGTTAACCGGGATGATTCTCGCTGCTTCTCGCTTGCATGCCAGCCTCGACACCCTTGGCATCCTTCCAACCCACTCCAAGTAAGTCACTCCACATGAAACACTGCACCTTGTTACCCCTATCCATGAGTGCCAGATGCGTGATCTGGTTTTATATTGGCTTCGAACGCGGAAGGAACGACCGAAAACGTGGATTTCCTTGGCCAACTTGTTGTTTCCCATGCCCAAAGTTGAAATCATGATGCATTCCAAGAACCTCACTTCATTTCAAAAACATTGCATGTTTGGGATCTCAAAAATACGCTTCCATTCTCAAGTTGCCTACCAATCTTATGTCGTAGCCGTTTTCGGGCACTTTCGGTCGAGAATACAGTTTCCTTCCACCTAGGATGCCTGTAAAACTGTAGAGATGAGAATGTAAGTCACACTTGGCCATGTGGGCCCACACAAAATTCTTGAACCACATTGCAGGACTTGTATGGTGCCGCCGTTGCGCTAGGTGGCGTCGAAGCACCAGATGTTAACCGGGACGATTCTAGACGCTTCTCGCTTGCATGCCAGCCTCGACACCCTTGGCATCCTTCCAACCCACTCCAAGTAACTCACTCCACATGCAACACTGCACCTTGTTACTCCTGTCCATGAGTGGGAGATGCGTGATTTGGTTTTATATTGCCTTCGAACGCGGAAGGAACGACCGAAAACGTGGATTTCCTTGGCCAACTTGTTGTTTCCCATGCCCAAATTTGAAATCATGATGCATTCCAAGAACCTCACTTCATTTCAACAGCATTGCACGTTTGGGATCTCAAAAAGCCGCTTCCATTCTCATGCTGCCTACCAATCTTATGTCGTAGCCGTTTTCGGGCACTTTCGGTCGAGAATACAGTTTCCTTCCACCTAGGATGCCTGTAAAACTTTAGATATGAGAATGTAAGCCACACTTGGCCACGTGGGCCCACACAGAATGCTTGAACCCCATTGCAGGACTTGTATGGTGTCGCTGTTGCGCTAGGTGGCGTTGAAGCACCGGACGTTAACCGGGGCGATTCTCGCCGCTTCTCGCTTGCATGCCAGCCTCGAGACCCTTGGCATCCTTCCAACCCACTCCAAGTAACTCACTCCACATGCAACACAGCACCTGTTTACCCCTATCCATGAGTGGGAGATGCGTGATCTGGTTATATATTTCCTTCGAACGCGGAAGGAACGACCGAAAACGTGGATTTCCTTGGCCAACTTGTTGTTTCCCATGCCCAAAGTTGAAATCATGCTGCATTACAAGAACCTCACTTCATTTCAACAACATTGCACGTTTGGGATCTCAAAAAGCCGCTTCCATTCTCAAGTTGGCTACAAATCTTATGTCGTAGCCGTTTTCGGGCACTTTTGGTCGAGAATACACTTTCCTTCCACCTAGGATGCCTGGAAAACTGTACAGATGAGAATGTAAGTCACACTTGGCCATGTGAGCCCACACAAAATGCTTGAACCCCATTGCAGGACTTGTATGGTGTCGCCGTTGCGCTGGGTGGCGTCGAAGCACCGGACGTTAACCGGGACGATTCTCGCCGCTTCTCGCTTGCATGCCAGCCTCAACACCCTTGCAATCCTTCCAACCCACTCCAAGTAACTCACTCCACATGCAACACTGCACCTTGTTACCCCTGTCCATGAGTGGGAGATGCGTGATCTGATTTTATATTGCCTTCGAACGCGGAAGGAACGACCGAAAACGTGGATTTCCTTGGCCAACTTGTTGTTTCCCATGCCCAAAGTTGTAATAATGATGCATTCCAAGAACCTTACTTCATTTCAACAACATTGCACGTTTGGGATCTGAAAAAGCCGCTTCCATTCTCAAGTTGCCTACCAATCTTATGTCGTAACCGATTTACGGCAATTTCGGTCAAGAATACAGTTTCCTTCCACCTAGGATGCCTGGAAAACTATATAGATGAGAATGTAAGTCACACTTGGCTATGTGGGCCCACAAAAAATGCTTGAACCCCATTGCAGGACTTGTATGGTGCCGCCATTGCGCTGGGTGGCGTCGAAGCACCGGACGTTAACCGGGACGATTCTCGCCGCTTCTCGCTTGCATGCAAGCCTCAACACCCTTGGCATCCTTCCAACCCACTTCAAGTAACTCACTCCACATGCAACACTGCACCTTGTTACCCCTGTCCATGAGTGGGAGATGCGTGATCTGGTTTTATATTGCCTTCGAATGCGGAAGGAACGGCCGAAAACATGGATTTCCTTGGCCAACTTATTGTTTCCCATGCCTAAAGTTGAAATAATGATGCATTCCAAGAACCTCACTTCATTTCAACAACATTGCACGTTTGGGATCTCAAAAAGCCGCTTCCATTCTCAAGTTGCCTACCAATCTTATGTCGTAGCCGTTTTCGGGCACTTTCGGTCGAGAATACAGTTTCCTTCCACCTAGGATGCCTGGAAAACTGTAGACATGAGAATGTAAGTCACACTTGACCATGTGGGCCCACATAAAATGCTTGAACCCCATTGAAGGACTTGTATGGTGCCGCCGTTGCGCTGGGTGGCGTCGAAGCACCGGACGTTAACCGGGACGATTCTCGCCCCTTCTCGCTTGCATGCAAGCCTCGACACCCTTGGCATCCTTCCAACCCACTCCAAGTAACTCACTCCACATGCAACACTGCACCTTGTTACCCCTGTCCATGAGTGGGAGATGCGTGATCTGGTTTTATATTGCCTTCGAACGCGGAAGGAACGACCGAAAACGTGGATTTCCTTGGCCAACTTGTTGTCTCCCATGCCCAAAGTTGAAATCATGATGCATTCCAAGAACCTCACTTCATTTCAATAACATTGCATGTTTGGGATCTCAAAAAGTCGCTTCCATTCTCAAGTTTCCTACCAATCTTATGTCGTAGCCGTTTTCGGGCACTTTCGGTCGAGAATACAGTTTCCTTCCACCTAGGATGCCTAGAAAATTGTAGAGATGAGAATGTAAGTCACACTTGGCCATGTGGGCCCACACAAAATGCTTGAACCCCATTGCAGGACTTGTATGGTGCCGCCGTTGCGCTGGGTGGCGTCAAAGCACCCTGACGTTAACCAGGATGATTCTCGCCGCTTCTCGCTTGCATGCCAGCCTCGACACCCTTGGCATCCTTCCAACCCACTCAGTAACTCACTCCACATGCAACATTGCACCTTGTTACCCCTGTCCATGAGTGGGAGATGCGTGATCTGGTTTTATATTGCCTTCGAATGCGGAAGGAACGGCCGAAAACGTTGATTTCCTTGGCCAACTTGTTGTTTCCCATGCCCAAAGTTGAAATAATGATGCATTCCAAGAACCTCACTTCATTTCAACAAAATTGCACGTTTGGGATCTCAAAAAGCCGCTTCCATTCTCAAGTTGCCTACCAATCTTATGTCGTAGCCGTTTTCGGGCACTTTCGGTCGAGAATACAGTTTCCTTCCACCTAGGATGCCTGGAAAACTGTAGACATGAGAATGTAAGTCACACTTGACCATGTGGGACCACACAAAATGCTTGAACCCCATTGCAGGACTTGTATGGTGCCGCCGTTGCACTGGGTGGCGTCGAAGCACCAGACGTTAACCGGGGCGATTCTCGCCCCTTCTCGCTTGCATGCAAGCCTCGACACCCTTGGCATCCTTCCAACCCACTCCAAGTAACTCACTCCACATGCAACACTGCACCTTGTTACCCATGTCCATGAGTGGGAGGTGCGTGATCTGGTTTTATATTGCCTTCGAACGCGGAAGGAACGGCCGAAAACATGGATTTCCTTGGTCAACTTGTTGTTTCCCATGCCTAAAGTTGAAATAATGATGCATTCCAAGAACCTCACTTCATTTTAACAACATTGCATTTTTTGGATCTCAAAAAGCCTCTTCCATTCTCAAGTTGCCTACCAATCTTATGTCGTAGCCATTTTCGGGCACTTTCGGTCGAGAATACAGTTTCCTTCCACCTAGGATGCCTGGAAAACTGTAGAGATGAGAATGTAAGTCAAACTTTGCCATGTGGGCCCACACAAAATCCTTGAACCCCATTGCAGGACTTGTATGGTGTCGGTGTTGCGCTGGGTGGCATCGAAGCACCGGACGTTAACCGGGATGATTCTCGCCGCTTCTCGCTTTCATGCCAGCCTCGACACCCTTGGCATCCTTCCAACCCACTCCAAGTAAGTCACTCCACATGAAACACTGCACCTTGTTACCCCTATCCATGAGTGCGAGATGCGTGATCTGGTTTTATATTGCCTTCGAACGCGGAAGGAACGACCAAAAACGTGGATTTCCTTGGCCAACTTGTTGTTTCCCATGCCCAAAGTTGAAATCATGATGCATTCCAAGAACCTCACTTCATTTCAAAAACATTGCATGTTTGGGATCTCAAAAATACACTTCCATTCTCAAGTTGCCTACCAATCTTATGTCGTAGCCGTTTTCGGGCACTTTCGGTCGAGAATACAGTTTCCTTCCACCTAGGATGCCTGTAAAACTGTAGAGATGAGAATGTAAGTCACACTTGGCCATGTGGGCCCACACAAAATTCTTGAACCACATTGCAGGACTTGTATGGTGCCGCCGTTGCGCTAGGTGGCGTCGAAGCACCAGATGTTAACCGGGACGATTCTAGACGCTTCTCGCTTGCATCCCAGCCTCGACACCCTTGGCATCCTTCCAACCCACTCCAAGTAACTCACTCCACATGCAACACTGCACCTTGTTACTCCTGTCCATGAGTGGGAGATGCGTGATTTGGTTTTATATTGCCTTCGAACGCGGAAGGAACGACCGAAAACCTGGATTTCCTTGGCCAACTTGTTGTTTCCCATGCCCAAATTTGAAATCATGATGCATTCCAAGAACCTCACTTCATTTCAACAGCATTGCACGTTTGGGATCTCAAAAAGCCGCTTCCATTCTCAAGTTGCCTACCAATCTTATGTCGTAGCCGTTTTCGGGCACTTTCGGTCGAGAATACAGTTTCCTTCCACCTAGGATGCCTGTAAAACTGTAGAGATGAGAATGTAAGTCACACTTGGCCATGTGGGCCCACACAAAATTCTTGAACCACATTGCAGGACTTGTATGGTGCCGCCGTTGCGCTAGGTGGCGTCGAAGCACCAGATGTTAACCGGGACGATTCTAGACGCTTCTCGCTTGCATGCCAGCCTTGAGACCCTTGGCATCCTTCCAACCCACTCCAAGTAACTCACTCCACATGCAACACTGCACCTTGTTACCCCTATCCATGAGTGGGAGATGCGTGATCTGGTTATATATTTCCTTCGAACGCGGAAGGAACGACCGAAAACGTGGATTTCCTTGGCCAACTTGTTGTTTCCCATGCCCAAAGTTGAAATCATGCTGCATTACAAGAACCTCACTTCATTTCAACAACATTGCACGTTTGGGATCTCAAAAAGCCGCTTCCATTCTCAAGTTGGCTACAAATCTTATGTCGTAGCCGTTTTCGGGCACTTTTGGTCGAGAATACACTTTCCTTCCACCTAGGATGCCTGGAAAACTGTAGAGATGAGAATGTAAGTCACACTTGGCCATGTGGGCCCACACAAAATGCTTGAACCCCATTGCAGGACTTGTATGGTGTCGCCGTTGCGCTGGGTGGCGTCGAAGCACCGGACGTTAACCGGGACGATTCTCGCTGCTTCTCGCTTGCATGCCAGCCTCAACACCCTTGGCATCCTTCCAACCCACTCCAAGTAACTCACTCCACATGCAACACTGCACCTTGTTACCCATGTCCATGAGTGGGAGATGCGTGATCTGATTTTATATTGCCTTCGAACGCGGAAGGAACGACCGAAAACGTGGATTTCCTTGGCCAACTTGCTGTTTCCCATGCCCAAAGTTGTAATAATGATGCATTCCAAGAACCTCACTTCATTTCAACAACATTGCACGTTTGGGATTTCAACAACGGCAATTTCGGTCGAGAATACAGTTTCCTTCCACCTAGGATGCCTGGAAAACTGTAGAGATGAGAATGTAAGTCACACTTGGCTATGTGGGCCCACACAAAATGCTTGAACCCCATTGCAGGACTTGTATGGTGCCGCCATTGCGCTGGGTGGCGTCGAAGCACCGGACGTTAACCGGGACGATTCTCGCCGCTTCTCACTTGCATGCAAGCCTCAACACCCTTGGCATCCTTCCAACCCACTTCAAGTAACTCACTCCACATGCAAAACTGCACCTTGTTACCCCTGTCCATGAGTGGGAGATGCGTGATCTGGTTTTATATTGCCTTCGAATGCGGAAGGAACGGCCGAAAACATGGATTTCCTTGGCCAACTTATTGTTTCCCATGCCTAAAGTTGAAATAATGATGCATTCCAAGAACCTCACTTCATTTCAACAACATTGGATTTTTGGGATCTCAATAAGCCTCTTCCATTCTCAAGTTGCCTACCAATCTTATATCGTAGCCGTTTTCGGGCACTTTCGGTCGAGAATACAGTTTCCTTCCACCTAGGATGCCTGGAAAACTATAAAGATTAGAATGTAAGTCAAACTTGGCCATGTGGGCCCACACAAAATGCTTGAACCCCATTGCAGGACTTGTATGGTGCCGCTGTTGCGCTGGGTGGCATCGAAGCACCGGACGTTAACCAGGATGATTGTCGCTGCTTCTCGCTTGCATGCCAGCCTCGACACCCTTGTCATCCTTCCAACCCACTCCAAGTAAGTGTCGCACCCTGACTTCTATAGGATACTCACCGGGCCAAACTGGATAGCAGATGCTTGGATTTCGGGGGCTAACTGCCCCCGCATCCTCTTACGAGTAGGCCAGCATTTATGTGCGACAACCAAACTCTGCTTTTCCATCGTCGATGTAAACTATCCCATAGAGATCAAGATACTACCATTGACGTACTTCATACCAATCACACATGGTACGTCAACGGCGTTAAACTGAATGATACCACAACATATCTCTAAGACACAAAAGATGGAAATAAGTTGCAACTGGCCCTCACTAGGGCAGAGAATAGCAAATACAATCATCCAGAGGACACATGTCCCAACATATCATCATTACATCACAGCGGCAGCACTCAAAGCGTCTGAGTACAGAAAAATCCAAATAGTCCTAAGAGGCCGAGAATGAAAAGAAGACGAAGCCCATCCACGTAGTCTCGGATCCTGCCCGGGTCCGCTATCTACTCGTCTGCAGTCTCGTCGAACTCCACGAAGTAGCCTCCATAGGGATCCTCGGAATCGTAGTCTGCGTAAACCACAGCCCCAAAGGGGTCAGTACATCCAAGTACTGGCAAGAAAGACTCACACTTCACCAAAGAGTTACCCGTCAACACAAGCACGGATGCTTTGGGTTCAACGGAAGAATAGGTGATATAAAAGCTGCAGCGGGCTGCACTAACCAACTACAGAGACATACTACAACTTCCGGCTAACAGAAAGAAGATAAGATCGCGTATCGTAACCAACTGAAAGATAACTTCAAACAAACCCATCCAATGTTACCCCCTACTAAGGAAGCAACCCAAGGATAACTCACACAGTTGGATTAATGATGATCAAGTTGTTGTGTCAATAATCCTATTACTAGTCAAGATTAGCATTAGTTAGGTGTAAGTTGTTCTGAGTACTTGTTAGCCAATACTTTCACCAAGTCATCCATAACCGCGGACAACACGGCTTCTCGAGAAGATTTAACCCTGCAGGGATGCACCAATGTAGCCGTACACGTAAGAATATCCCGCCAGACGGGAATCAAACCCACCAAGCGAGGCACTCAACACAACTCAACCCTCCTTCGCATCAAGCCCAAAGAACCACGTGATGTGCGTGCGCGGCTAATCGAGCCCCCACGAAGAAAAGGGGGACCCTCATAGCACTGGAAGACCACGCCGCCCTAAATGCCGACTACAAAAATTCCACCCTGGCCTCGGGTTCGTACCTGCATATGCGTGCAGCAAATGGAAAGCCCGAACTAAGTGTGGCGATTTGGACGAGATGCGAATCGAGTCAAATTGAGGGGGGCGCCCATACACGCTTCCCACATGCGGTTAGTGCGCTCATCATGGATCGGTAGACAAGACCCTTTTACTATTAGGGTCGACACTAGCAGGCGTCAGAACCACGCCGGGCCTCCTGCCGGTGCCTTATCATCAAATTATTATTACCCATAGCATTAACAGGTTGATTGATTAAACACCGAGCCCATAGAACATAAATAAGTAAGGTAAAAGAAGTAACCGACAACAGAATCGAGCACAAGCAACCCTAAGCATGCTAGGTAAGACTAAGGCAACAAACAAGGGGTTATAGGTGTGGAGGTGAGGCAATATCAGGGTTCAGGATATCATGTGATGGGTTCGGAGAACAAGCAACAATACATAGGGCTAGCAAAAATAGACAATGGATGGTATCGGCAACCAGTGTGGAAAGGAACGCAATGGTTCATGTGAGTGATAACTTGCCTGCAAGCTCAGCAGCCTGGTACTGAGCTAACTCCTCGGTAGTGGTGTCGTAAAGCTCGTCTGTCTCAACGTCGTCGTCTAATCGAGAAAAAGCAAAACAAACAACGAAGAGGGACGGGCAATCAATAACATGGCATAGTGCACAATCATGGGATGATGCATGGCAATTTAGTTGGTGCATCAAAGTAAACTAGTTGACATGGTAACATGTTTAAATGGACCCATATGCAAGTTGGATTGCATATGGATGCCCATGAGTTAAGGTTGAAACAAATGATCTACAATTAATTACCATGTGGAAGTTGATTAGCATGATGCATGCATGATGAAAACAAAAGGAAACAACAATGGAAGCAATTTGATATGTTGTTTACCAAGTTTAGAATTTTATTTATTAAGTTGAGAAAAATTGGCTTCTTAAAGTAGTTACACAAGCATTGGTTGTTTTCACCAAGTTTAATTGCTCAAAACAGATAACAAAGTTAATATTTGAATAGAGCACAAAATTTTAGGTGGATTACATGTTTCAATTATTGAAAAAGGAATTACAATGATTTAATTATGAATTAAACAAGTTTTAATTGGAATTAATTCAAGTGTGGATATTATTTGAATTTTATTTGTTAAAAACATTAAACCAAATTCATATTTGAAAAGATTATGTTTTTATGGTTTGAAAACATATTTTATTTATGTTATTTGGATTAAGTATGAATTAGTTAGGCAATTAACCAATTTGAAAAATGATTTGTTTGAATTTAAATTTGAATGCATTTGAATTATTCAAAATAGAAAACAATTTGTTTCAACAGATAGATAATAAATTTTTGTTCAACAAACATATTTTATTTATATTAATTGGATTTGTAATTTAAAAGTTATTAGCAATTTAAATTCAGGGACCAATCTGTAATTGAAAAGGGAGTTAAATTTCAAAGAAAAGGGGCAGAAACCCTTTTCTACCTCGCAGTGGCTAGCCCTAGCCACTGACGAGGGGGCCCAGGGCACTGTGGCCTGCGTGTGTGCCTGCGTGGCAGCACAGGCCACTGGCAGGTGGCCCCTGCCTGTCAGTCGCTTGCACGAAAAAAAGGTTGGGTTAAATTGCGCGGGGCAGGGCTCGAACCTGCGCCCTTGCGGTCGCGTGCAGTGGTGCGTGCCACTGCGGTGAGCGTTCGTTCTTGTCAGTATACGCTACGCAGCTGGGATATTCTTCAGTTAGGTTAACTGAACTTTTAACTGCATAAGTTCTGAACTTTCGACAGAGATCGACGGTGGCCGGCGGCGATCAACGCTGCTGATGTCGTGCTGGCTCGCTGCTGAGGCTCGTGTGCGTAGGTGGTGTGCGTGCTGGTGTGCAGTGCGTGCTCGCGGACACGATGCAGAGAGGAGGGAGCGGAGAGGATCGACTGCTCACCGCCGGCTGGAGTGGAAGTATCGGCTCGGTGAAGACGGCGCCGGCGATAGGGACGCGGACGACGGCTGCTCTCCGGTGGGTTCCAGGCACGGTGGCGGTGTCGAGGGCGTAGCTGGAGTCGAGGGGAGTTGGTTCCCGTGGTTAGCCCGCGGGGACACGCAGGCTACCGGCGGCGATCATCGGCTGAAGGTGGTGGTGGCGCTCGGGTACGGTTGCAGAGAGGTGGATCACCGACAGAGAGGGAGAAAACGGTGGCGGCGCGAGGGGAATAGGGTAGGTAGGTGGTCTAGGGCTAGCTCGAGGCCTAGGGGGTAGGTCTTATAGGGGGGTGCAGGCGATGCTGGCCATCCCATCGATACTGCCGTCGACGTGGCGGTGGCGGATGCGCGCCGCACACAGAGACGAAGACCCCGAAGGGGTACCGGGCCGTGGAGAGAAGAAATGGGCTGGGCCTGCGTGCTGCTCCCCTCCTCTGAGCGTTTTTTCCTTTTTATTATTTGTTCTGTTACTTTTTTTTTGCTGATTTAGAATAGGAAGAAAAAGGCTAGGTTTTTGGGTTAGGAAAATTTTTGGTGTTGCTTAATTATGTAACAGCAACACTTGCCAACTTTTTGTTTTCCAAAAGTTCAAATTAAAAGTGCTGTTTGTAAATTGGTTCAAATTTGAATGAATTTTGAGATTAAGTGAAGAATTTAAAGAAAATTCAAATAGGGCGAACCTTATTGTTTAAATAGAAACAAATGATTAGAATTGTTGTGTAATTATCATTAATTCCAAAAGGTTGCTGTTTGTAAATTGCAATTGAATTTGAATAACATTTTAAATAAGTGAATGATTAAAAAGCCACAATTTTAAATAGTTGAACCTTATGGATTAAATGGAAACAATTGAGGTTTTTGAGTTGAACTTTTTATTTTACAAAAATTGTAACATAACAAGTATGAAACAAAGGTTTGAATAATGTTTGAATTTCAATTGTGAAAACAAAGGGAAACATATGCAAAACAAATGCAAACAAATCAATGAGCATGATGACATGATGCAAAACTTTAATAAACAAGAAACAAACATTCTAAGGTAAGTTTTCATACTTGGGATGTTACAAAACGCCCCCCCTTGAAGGAATCGCGCCCCGAGATTCCTTACTGAGAAGAGAAATGGTCCGGATACTTCTTGCGAAGATCCTCTTCGGTCTCCCACGTTGCCTCTTTATCGGAATGATGCGACCACTGCACTTTCAAGAACTTGGTGCTCTTGTTGCGAGTCTTACGCTCGGTCTCATCAAGAATACGAACAGGGTGCTCCTCATAAGAGAGATCATCTTGCAGTTCAATGGAATCATGATCAACTGCCCGATCTGGATCTTTGAAACACTTCTTGAGCTGTGACACGTGAAACATATCGTGCACCTTGGATAGTTTTTCTTGAAGTTCAAGACGATAGGAATTTTCCGCACGCCTTGAGAGAATGTTGAAAGGACCAATGTATCTTGGTGCCAGCTTTCCTTTCACACCAAAATTATGAGTGCCTCTGAGGGGAGTTACACGGAGGTATGCTTTGTAACCAGGTGCATAGATCATATCCCTGTGCTTGCTGTCATAGTAGCTTTTCCGACGAGACTGAGCAATCTTGAGATTGTCACGAATGATGCGAACTTTCTCCTCGGCCTCCTTAACAATGTCAGGGCCTAAGAGTGAACGTTCACCAGCTCCAGAACAATTGATTGGGCTCCTGCATCTGCGGCCATAGAGTGCTTCAAATGGTGCCATGCCTAGGCTTGCCTGGAAGTTGTTGTTCTAGGAGAATTCAGCATATGGAAGACATTCCTCCCATTTCATGCCAAAGGAGAGACCACATGCTCTGAGCATATCCTCGAGAATCCGATTGACTCTTTCGACTTGCCCTTGAGACTGAGGATGATAAGCTGTGCTGAACAGAAGTTTGGTGCCCAATGCATCTTGGAAACTCTTCCAGAAATGAGAAGTGAATATGCTTCCACGGTCTGAGCTTATTTCCAATGGAACACCATGAAGAGGAACAATCTTTGTTGTGTAGAGCTCTGCTAACTAGCTAGCTGAGATTGTCTCTTTGACAGGAAAGAAGTGAGCTACTTTAGTGAGTCGATCAATGACAACGAAGATTGCATCGTTGCCCTTCTTGGACTTTGGAAAACCAGTGACGAAGTCCATTTCAATCATGTCCCACTTCCACTCAGGGATTTTCAGAGGTTGGAGAAGACCGACTGTTTTCTGATGAACTGCCTTAACACGTTGACAAACGTCGCATTCAGAAACGTATTGAGCAATTTCACGTTTCATGCTAGGCCACCAATACAGTGTCTTGAGATCCTGGTACATCTTTGTACTTCCAGGGTGGATGGATAGAGGAGTTTCATGAGCCTCCTTGAGAATGATATCTTTGAGACTTTGAATTTGAGGAACTGCAATGCGTCCTTCGAAGAACACAGTTCCCTTGTCATCAAAGTAGAAGGGATTGAATTTATCCTTGCCTTCCTTGATGTGCTCTACCATTTTCTTGATTTCAGCATCACGAAGTTGTTCAGAATGAATCTTGTCCTCGAGAGTTGGACTAGCTATCAAGTTTGCAAGATAGCCTTGAGGAACAAGACCAAGGTTCAGCTTCTAGAATTCTTCATGAAGAGGAGGTTGGCTTTCCATGATCATGAGATTATTGCAATAGGATTTGCGACTGAGAGCATCGGCCATAACATTAGCCTTGCCTGGAGTGTAAGAAATGGTAAGATCGAAGTCTTTGATCTTTTCAATCCATCTCCTTTGCCTGAAGTTTTGATCTGGTTGAGTGAAGATGTATTTCAGACTCTTATGATCGGAAAAGATTTCAGTGCGGTTACCCAACAAGTATTGTCTCCATTTCTTGAGGGCAAACACAACTGCTGCGAGTTCAAGGTCATGAGTGGGATAATTTTGCTCATGTGGGTTCAGCTGACGTGAAGCATAAGCCACAACTTGACGTTCTTGCATAAGAACTGCACCTAGACCTTGGAGAGAAGCATCACAAAATATCTGGAAAGGTTTGGTAGGATCTGGGCCAACCAAAACTGGTGTAGAAGTGAGTTTAGTCTTTAGGAGATTGAAACTTTCATCACATTGTGGAGACCAAACGAACTTCTTGTCCTTCTTTGTGAGATCAGTGAGAGGTTTGGCAATCTTGGAGAAGTTTTGGACGAAACGACGGCAATAGCTAGCCAAGCCAAGAAAACTTCTGACTTGCTTCACCGTCTTAGGAGGTTTCCAATCAACAATTGCTCTACCTTTTCTGGATCAATGGCTATGCCCTTGGCAGAGATGACATGACCAAGATAAACCACTTCTGAAATCCAGAACTCACATTTGGAGAACTTGGCATATAGACGATGCTCGCGAAGTTTCATGAGAGTGAGACGAAGATGTTCTTCATGCTCTTCCTCGGATTTTGAGTAGACAAGAATGTCATCAAGATATACCACAACGAACTTGTCGAGGTATTCATGGAAGACAGAATTCATGAGTCGAGAGAAGGTCGCCGGTGCATTGGTGAGACCAAAGGACATGACGGTGTATTCATATAGACCGTAGCGAGTGGTGAAGGCTGTCTTTGGAATATCTTCCTTTCTGATCTTTATCTGATGGTAACCCATCCTCAAGTCCAACTTTGAGAATATTGAGGCTCCAGCAAGTTGATCAAAAAGATCATCGATACGAGGAATTGGATATTTGTTTTTGATGGTTTTCTCGTTAAGAGGACGATAGTCAACAACGAGTCTCTTTGTTTGATCCTTCTTGGCAACGAACAGAGTTGGGCAACCCCAAGCCGAGGAACTAGGTTGAATGTAACCTTTCTCCATGTACATATCGATTTGCTCCTTTAACAATTTCAGTTCAGGAGGAGCTATCTTGTATGGATGCTTAGAGATTGGAGCAGTACCTGGTTCAAGCTCGATCACGAACTCAACTGCTCTGTCCTGAGGCATTCCTAGCAATTCTTCTGGAAAGACGTCAGGAAATTCACAAACCACCGGAACATTTTCGAGTAGATGTAGAGGTTTTGCATCGAGTGTGTAAAGCTGAATGGAACTTGATTCATGTGGAGAATAGACTATCTGGCCAGAAGGGTGGAAGAGAGTTATTGACTTTTGAGCACAGTCAATTTTAGCTTTATTGTCCTTCAACCAATCCATGCCAAGAATGACATCAATGTCAGAACTGCCAAGTAGTATGAGAGAAGCAAGGAATATGTGGCCTTTAATTAGAATTTGATTTCTGTGACTGATTTTAGAAGTTTGCATAGTTGCTCCAGGGGAGTTTACTACTAGCGGGGAACCCAAACCAACAAAGGGGAGTTTACTTGTTGTCGCAAAGATCTTTGAAACGAAAGAATGTGATGCTCCGGTATCAAACAACACTTTAGCTGGATAAGAGTTTACGGGGAATGTACCGAGAACGACGTCAGGAGCTTCCTCAGCTTTGTCAATCTTGACGTGGTTCACCCTTGCGGTCCTCCCGACAGGCCTGTTGTTGGTGTTGAAGGCCTTATGCGCGGGAGCCCGCACCATTGCCTGGTTGGTGTTGGGGCGAGGTGGTGGTGGAGGTAGCATCCTTTGCGTGCACTTGTCAGCGTAGTGTCCCGTCTCCTTGCATTTGAAGCAAGTGACGACACGAGGAGGACCTGGCCTTGGCTGCCCCATTGGAACCCTCTGACCATGCATATGAGCTGGGTTGGGTGGGCGGGGAGCGAAGCATGGAGAAGCTTGGGCGTATGGAGCCCTAGTGACAGCACCATTTGGCACCCAGATGCGGCGCTTCTGCGGAGGGGTGGTCATGTTGGAGGAGGAACCACCCTCACTCGAGTGCGTGCGAGACTCTTCGAACGCCTTGCGCCCATTCTCTTCAATGAGCGCGGTGTTCACGAGCTCCTCGAAGTCTTTGGTCTTGACATTCGTGAGAGCATACTTGAGTTCCGGGTTAAAACCTCTGCGGAACCTTGCCATCTTCTTAGCTTCTGTGGACACCTCGTCTCCAGCGTATCGAGCGAGGCGATTGAACTCACTCTGATAGCTCATGACGTCCAGCTTGCCTTGCTTGAGAGAGCAAAACTCTTCACGCATCCTTTCCATGAGACCATCTGGAATGTGGTGCTTCAGGAATGCTTCCTTGAAACAACCCCAGGTGATAGGAATGCCAGCTCTCATACCCTGGTAGTTTTCCCACCACGAAGCTGCCTGACCCTTCAGTACGTAGGAGGCATACTTGACTTTGTCTTCCTCAGCTACATGTGCAATGTACAGAGCCCTGGCTATCTCACGGATCCAGTCATCGGCGTCCAGAGGCTCGCTTGTGGCCACGAACGCTCTTGGTCCCAGACTGAGGAACTCCTTGATACCAACTCGCTGAGTAGCCTGGTGGATTTGCTGATTAGCCTGGAACTGGGCCATCTGCGTCATCACTTGGGTCATCTGAGTCAACAGATCCCCAATTGGTGGTGGCTCAGGCACGTTGTTCCTTGTTGGAGGCATCCTGAATGGAAATGCATTTTAGCACAACAATAGGAAGGGATAAACTTAGCAACCGAAAGAGAGATTATTCCGACGCATGAATAGATAACCAACAGGTACATCATCACATGTTCAAATACATCAGAATATCCAACACACCATAAATGGTTCGAATACGAAAGGATAACTAAACATAGCTAGGAATGGATACATCGGTACTCCCATGCTCATCACGCAGGACGGCGTCTAGGAGTACGGCGAGAGGTACGGCGAGGAGCACGCTCACGAAAGTAAGTAGAACGACGATCCACGTAGATCGGAACTGCTCTGAGAGAGACTCTCGGTGTGGTGAAGTAGAAAGCGTCGTCTCCCTGTGCTCCAAAGCGAGGAATTCCAGTGTAACCAGTACCAAGTTTGAGGAGTGGACCTCTGATCGGCTCGTAACCTCCAGCATCTGGCAGAGGAAAACCAACTGGCTGCTCGAAACGCGCAAAGCGCTCGTCTCCAACAAAATCTGTGGTGTAAGTCGCCAGACGCGTCAAAGCAAGGTAGAGCTACTCCCTAACTGAAGCCAACTCCTGAGCTAGTGTGGTGGCAACTGCGTCACTATGCCTCACGAACTGAGCTGTGGTGTGCAGCCTGGAGCTATCATGCTCGTAAGTATCCAAGTTGTCGTAGAGAGTGAAGTGAGCTCCCTCCGACGTAATGTAACCACGGGGGATGTGGTGATAGATGGAATCGTCAAATCCCCAGTAGTCAGCACGAAGGACGGTGATACTCACGTAAGCTGCCTGCTGCACAGCCATATCCACTTTGGAACCTACTGCCTCGTAGCGGTGGACTATGCTCCTGCCATCATCTGACAGAATGTAGACGATAGCCTGGTAGTAGGTCTGCTCGAACTCTCGCTGGTGCTCGTAGACCTGGTACTCCGGTGCCCAACTGAACCCCAGATAAGTGACCATGTCTCTCAGCATCTCCGGGTAACCGGCAGTGCTCTCGCAACGAGTCATACGAACCACCTGCGGGTAGAACCTGAGATCCATCTGCAGATGATTTGGGAATTTTTGATTAGACGCCGGTAGAAGAATTGAAGTGGAAAACAACAACAAGATTTCAACGGACGAAAAGGTTCTTGAGAAGAACATGATATCGAAGCAACATCGGGAAACACGAGACCAAAACTCCTAAGGTACTACGGAAAACCCCGGATACGTGAAATCCTAACTTGAAAGTTTAGATGAGAAGGGAAAAATCAACGTTGCACTTCCTTACCAGAAAAGGGAGGGTGGGTGGGGAAAGAAGAAAAAGAACAGAATTCCTACTCTCACGTTTCATTTTTCCTATATAGCTACAAAATAGTTTCTAGACTCAAACTGCGACCAGTAAAAGGGATCTTACGGGCAGACAGGCTCTGATACCATTTGTCGCACCCTGACTTCTATAGGATACTCACCGGGCCGAACTGGATAGCAGATGCTTGGATTACGGGGCCTAACTGCTCCCGCATCCTCTTACGAGTAGGCCAGCACTTATGTGCGACAACCAAACTCTGCTTATCCATCATCGATGTAAACTATCCCATAGAGATCAAGATACTACCATTGACGTACTTCATACCAATCACACATGGTACGTCAACGGCGTTAAACTGAATGATACCACAACATATCTCTAAGACACAAAAGATGGAAATAAGTTGCAACTGGCCCTCACTAGGGCAGAGAATAGCAAATACAATCATCCAGAGGACACATGTCCCAACATATCATCATTACATCACAGCGGAAGCACTCAAAGCGTCTGAGTACAGACAAATCCAAATAGGCCTAAGAGGCCGAGAATGAAAAGAAGACGAAGCCCATCCACGTAGTCTCGGATCCTGCCCGGGTCCGCTATCTACTCGTCTGCAGTCTCGACGAACTCCACGAAGTAGCCTCCATAGGGATCCTCGGAATCGTAGTCTGCGTAAACCACAGCCCCAAAGGTGTCAGTACATCCAAGTACTGGCAAGCAAGACTCACACTTCACCAAAGAGTTACCCGTCAACACAAGCACGGATGCTTTGGGTTCAACGGAAGAATAGGTGATATAAAAGCTGCAGCGGGCTGCACTAACCAACTACAGAGACATACTACAACTTCCGGCTAACAGAAAGAAGATAAGATCGCGTATCGTAACCAACTGAAAGATAACTTCAAACAAACCCATCCAATGTTACCCCCTACTAAGGAAGCAACCCAAGGATAACTCACACAGTTGGATTAATGATGATCAAGTTGTTGTGTCAATAATCCTATTACTAGTCAAGATTAGCATTAGTTAGGTGTAAGTTGTTCTGAGTACTTGTTATCCAGTACTTTCACCAAGTCATCCATAACCGCGGACAACACGGCTTCTCGAGAAGATTTAACCCTGCAGGGATGCACCAATGTAGCCGTACACGTAAGAATATCCCGCCAGACGGGAATCAAACCCACCAAGCGAGGCACTCAACACAACTCAACCCTTCTTCGCATCAAGCCCAAAGAACCACGTGGTGTGCGTGCGCGGCTAATCGAGCCGCCACGAGGAAAAGGGGGACCCTCATAGCACTGGAAGACCACGCTGCCCTGAATGCCGACTACAAAAATTCCACCCTGGCCTCGGGTTCGTACCTGCATATGCGTGCAGCAAATGGAAAGCCCGAACTAAGTGTGGCGATTTGGACGAGATGCGAATCGATTCAAATTGAGGGGGCCGCCCATACACACTTCCCACATGCGTTTAGTGCGCTCATCATGGATCGGTAGACAAGACCCTTTTCCTATTAGGGTCGACACTAGCAGGCCTCAAAACCACGCCGGGCCTCCTGCCGGTGCCTTATCATCAAATTATTATTACCCATAGCATTAACAGGTTGATTGATTAAACACCGAGCCCATAGAACATAAATAAGTAAGGTAAAAGAAGTAACCGACAGCAGACTCGAGCACAAGCAACCCTAAGCATGCTAGGTAAGACTAAGGCAACAAACAAGGGGTTATAGGTGTGGAGGTGAGGCAATATCAGGGTTCAGGATATCATGTGATGGGTTCGGAGAACAAGCAACGATACATAGGGCTAGCAAAAATAGATAATGGACGGTATCGGTAACCAGTGTGGAAAGGAACGCAATGGTTCATGTGAGTGATAACTTGCCTGCAAGCTCAGCAGCCTGGTACTGAGCTAACTCCTCGGTAGTGGTGTCGTAAAGCTCGTCTGTCTCAACGTCGTCGTCTAATCGAGAAAAATCAAAACGAACAACGAAGAGGGACGGGCAATAAATAACATGGCATAGTGCACAATCATGGGATGATGCATGGCAATTTAATTGGTGCATCAAAGTAAACTAGTTGACATGGTAACATGTTTAAATGGACCCATATGCAAGTTGGATTGCATATGGATGCCCATGAGTTAAGGTTGAAACAAATGATCTACAATTAATTACAATGTGGAAGTTGATTAGCATGATGCATGCATGATGAAAACAAAAGGAAACAACAATGGAAGCAATTTTATATGTTGTTTACCAAGTTTAGAATTTTATTTATTAAGTTGAGAAAAATTGGCTTCTTAAAGTAGTTACACAAGCATTGGTTGTTTTCACCAAGTTTAATTGCTCAAAACAGATAACAAAGTTAATATTTGAATAGAGCACAAAATTTTATGTGGATTACATGTTTCAATTATTGAAAAAGGAATTACAATGATTTAATTATGAATTAAACAAGATTAAACAAGTTTTAATTGGAATTAATTCAAGTGTGGATATTATTTGAATTTTATTTGTTAAAAACATTAAACCAAATTCATATTTGAAAAGATTATGTTTTTCTGGTTTGAAAACATATTTTATTTATGTTATTTGGATTAAGTATGAATTAGTTAGGCAATTAACCAATTTGAAAAATGATTTGTTTGAATTTAAATTTGAATGCATTTGAATTATTCAAAACAGAAAACAATTGGTTTAAACAGATAGAGAAATAAATTTGGTTCAACAAACATATTTTATTTATATTAATTGGATTTGTAATTTAAAAGTTATTAGCAATTTAAATTTAGGGACCAATCTGTAATTGAAAAGGGAGTTAAATTTAAAAGAAAAGGGGAAGAAACCCTTTTCTACCTCGCAGTGGCTAGCCCTAGCCACTGACGAGGGGGCCCAGGGCACTGTGGCCCGCGTGTGTGCCTGCGTGGTAGCACATGCCAATGGCAGGTGGCCCCTGCCTGTCAGTCGCTTGCACGAAAAAAAGGTTGGGTTAAATTGTGCGGGGCAGGGCTCGAACATGCGCCCTTGCGCTCGCGTGCAGTGGTGCGTGCTGGGATATTCTTCAGTTAGGTTAACTGAACTTTTAACTGCACAAGTTCTGAACTTTCGACAGAGATCGACGGTGGCCGGCGGCGATCAACGCTGCTGCTGTCGTGCTGGCTCGCTGCTGAGGCTCGTGTGCGTAGGTGGTGTGCGTGCTGGTGTGCAGTGCGTGCTCGCGCACACGATGCAGAGAGGAGGGAGCGGAGAGGATCGACTGCTCACCGCCGGCTGGAGTGGAAGCAGCGGCTCGGTGAAGACGGCGTCGGCGACAGGGACGCGGACGGTGGCTGCTCTCCGGTGGGTTCCAGGCACGGTGGCGGTGTCGAGGGCGTAGCTGGAGTCGAGGGGAGTTGGTTCCCGTGGTTAGCCCGCGGGGACACGCAGGCTACCGGCGGCGATCATCGGCTGAAGGTGGTGGTGGCGCTCGGGTACGGTTGCAGAGAGGTGGATCGCCGGCAGAGAGGGAGGAAACGGCGGCGGCGCGAGGGGGATAGGGTAGGTAGGTGGTCTAGGGCTAGCTCGGGGCCTAGGGGGTAGGTCTTATAGGGGGGTGCAGGCGCTGCTGGCCGTCCCGTCGATACTGCCGTCGACGTGGCGGTGGCGGATGCGCGCCGTACACAGAGACGAAGACCCCAAAGGGGTACCGGGCCGTGGAGAGAAGAAATGGGCTGGGCCTGCGTGCTGCTCCCCTCCTCTGAGCGTTTTTTCCTTTTTATTATTTGTTCTGTTACTTTTTTTTTGCTGATTTAGAATAGAAAGAAAAAGGCTAGGTTTTTGGGTTAGGAAAATTTAGAAAATTTTTGGTGTTGCTTAATTATGTAACAGCAACACTTGCCAACTTTTTGTTTTCCAAAAGTTCAAATTAAAAGTGATGTTTGTAAATTGGTTCAAATTTGAATGAATTTTGAGATTAAGTGAAGTATTTAAAGAAAATTCAAATAGGGTGAACCTTATTGTTTAAATAGAAACAAATGATTAGAATTGTTGTGTAATTATCATTAATTCCAAAAGAATGCTGTTTGTAAATTGCAATTGAATTTGAATAACATTATAAATAAGTGAATGATTAAAAAGCCACAATTTTAAATAGTTGAACCTTATGGATTAAATGGAAACAATTGAGGTTTTTGAGTTGAACTTTTTATTTGAAAAAAATTGTAACATAATAAGTATGAAACAAAGGTTTGAATAATGTTTGAATTTCAATTGTGAAAACAAAGGGAAACAGATGCAAAACAAATGCAAACAAATCAATGAGCATGATGACATGATGCAAAACTTTAATAAACAAGAAACAAACATTCTAAGGTAAGTTTTCATTCTTGGGATGTTACAAAACGCCCCCCCCCCTTGAAGGAATCGCGCCCCGAGATTCCTTACTGAGAAGAGAAAAGGTCCGGATACTTCTTGCGAAGATCCTCTTCGGTCTCCCACGTTGCCTCTTTATCGGAATGATGCGACCACTGCACTTTCAAGAACTTGGTGCTCTTGTTGCGAGTCTTACGCTCGGTCTCATCGAGAATACGAACAGGGTGCTCCTCATAAGAGAGATCATCTTGCAGTTCAATGGAATCATGATCAACTGCACGATCTGGATCTTTGAAACACTTCTTGAGCTGTGACACGTGAAACACATCGTGCACCTTGGATAGTTTTTCTGGAAGTTCAAGACGATAGGCATTTTCCGCACGCCTTGAGAGAATGTTGAAAGGACCAATGTATCTTGGTGCCAGCTTTCCTTTCACACCAAAACGATGAGTGCCTCTGAGGGGAGTTACACGGAGGTATGCTTTGTCACCAGGTGCATAGATCATATCCCTGTGCTTGCTGTCATAGTAGCTTTTCTGACGAGACTGAGCAATCTTGAGATTGTCACGAATGATGCGAACTTTCTCCTCGGCCTCCTTAACAATGTCAGGGCCTAAGAGTGAACGTTCACTAGCTCCAGACCAATTGATTGGACTCCTACATCTGCGGCCATAGAGTGCTTCAAATGGTGCCATGCCTAGGCTTGCCTAGAAGTTGTTGTTGTAGGAGAATTCAGCATATGGAAGACATTCCTCCCATTTCATGCCAAAGGAGAGACCACATGCTCTGAGCATATCCTCGAGAATCTGATTGACTCTTTCGACTTGCCCTTGAGACTGAGGATGATAAGCTGTGCTGAACATAAGTTTGGTGCCCAATGCATCTTGGAAACTCTTCTAGAAATGAGAAGTGAATATGCTTCCACGGTCTGAGCTTATTTCCAATGGAACACCATGAAGAGGAACAATCTTTGTTGTGTAGATCTCTGCTAACTGGCTAGCTGAGATTGTCTCTTTGACAGGAAAGAAGTGAGCTACTTTAGTGAGTCGATCAATGACAACGAAGATTGCATCGTTGCCCTTCTTGGACTTTGGAAAACCAGTGACGAAGTCCATTTCAATCATGTCCCACTTCCACTCAGGGATTTTCGGAGGTTGGAGAAGACCGGCTGTTTTCTGATGAACTGCCTTAACACGTTGACAAACGTCGCATTCAGAAACGTATTGAGCAATTTCACGTTTCATGCTAGGCCACCAATACAGTGTCTTGAGATCCTGGTACATCTTTGTACTTCTAGGGTGGATGGAGAGAGGAGTTTCATGAGCCTCCTTGAGAATGATATCTTTGAGACTTTGAATTTGAGGAACTGCAATGCGTCCTTCGAAGAACACAATTCCCTTGTCATCAATTGAGAAGGACTTGAATTTATCCTTGCCTTCCTTGATGTGATCTACCATTTTCTTGATTTCAGCATCACGAAGTTGTTCAGAACGAATCTTGTCCTCGAGAGTTGGACTGGCTGTCAAGTTTGCAAGATAGCCTTGAGGAACAAGACCAAGGTTCAGCTTCTGGAATTCTTCATGAAGAGGAGGTTGGCTTTCCATGATCATGAGATTATTGCAATAGGATTTGCGACTGAGAGCATCGGCCATAACATTAGCCTTGCCTGGAGTGTAAGAAATGGTAAGATCGAAGTCTTTGATCTTTTCAATCCATCTCCTTTGCCTGAGGTTTAGATCTGGTTGAGTGAAGATGTATTTCAGACTCTTATGACCGGAAAAGATTTCAGTGCGATTACCCAACAAGTATTGTCTCCATTTCTTGAGGGCAAACACAACTGCTGTGAGTTCAAGGTCATGAGTGGGATAATTTTGCTCATGTGGGTTCAGCTGACGTGAAGCATAAGCCACAACTTGACGTTCTTGCATAAGAACTGCACCTAGACCTTGGAGAGAAACATCACAGAATATCTAGAAAGGTTTGGTAGGATCTGGGCCAACCAGAACTGGTGTAGAAGTGAGTTTAGTCTTTAGGAGATTGAAACTTTCATCACATTGTGGAGACCAAACAAACTTCTTGTCCTTCTTTGTGAGATCAGTGAGAGGTTTGGCAATCTTGGAGAAGTTTTGGACGAAACAACGGCAATAGCTAGCCAAGCCAAGAAAACTTCTGACTTGCTTCACCGTCTTAGGAGGTTTCAAATCAACAATTGCTCTAACCTTTTCTGGATCAATGGCTATGCCCTTGGTAGAGATGACATGACCAAGATAAACCACTTCTGAAATCCAGAACTCACATTTGGAGAACTTGGCATATAGACGATGCTCGCGAAGTTTCATGAGAGTGAGACGAAGATGTTCTTCATGCTCTTCCTCGGATTTTGAGTAGACAAGAATGTCATCAAGATATACCACAACGAACTTGTCGAGGTATTCATGGAAGCCAGAATTCATGAGTCGAGAGAAGGTCGCCGGTGCATTGGTGACACCAAAGGACATGACGGTGTATTCATATAGACCGTAGCGAGTGGTGAAGGCTGTCTTTGGAATATCTTCCTTTATGATCTTTATCTGATGGTAACCCATCCTCAAGTCCAACTTTGAGAATATTGAGGGTCCAGCAAGTTGATCAAAAAGATCATCGATACGAGGAATTGGATATTTGTTTTTGATGGTTTTCTCGTTAAGAGGACGATAGTCAACTACGAGTCTCTTTGTTTGATCCTTCTTGGCAACGAACAGGGTTGGGCAACCCCAAGCCGAGGAACTAGGTTGAATGTAACCTTTCTCCATGTACATATCGATTTGCTCCTTTAACAATTTCAGTTCAGGAGGAGCTATCTTGTATGGATGCTTAGAGATTGGAGAAGTACCTGGTTCAAGCTCGATCACGAACTCAACTGCTCTGTCCGGAGGCATTCCTGGCAATTCTTCTGGAAAGACGTCAGGAAATTCACAAACCACCGGAACATTTTCGAGTAGAGGTAGAGGTTTTGCATCGAGTGTGTAAAGCTGAATGGAACTTTATTCATGTGGAGAAAAGACTATCTGGCCAGAAGGGTGGAAGAGAGTTATTGACTTTTGAGCACAGTCAATTTTAGCTTTATTGGCCTTCAACCAATCCATGCCAAGAATGACATCAATGTCAGAACTGCCAAGTAGTATGATAGAAGCAAGGAATATGTGGCCTTTAATTAGAATTTGATTTTAGAAGTTTGCATAGTTGCTCCAGGGGAGTTTACTACTAGCGGGGAACCCAAACCAACAAAGGGGAGTTTACTTGTTGTCGCAAAGATCTTTGACACGAAAGAATGTGATGCTCTGGTATCAAACAACACTTTAGCTGGATAAGAGTTTACGGGGAATGTACCGAGAACGACGTCAGGAGCTTCCTCAGCTTTGTCAATCTTGACGTGCTTCACCCTTGCGGTCCTCCCGACAGGCCTGTTGTTGGTGTTGAAATCCTTATGCGGGGGAGCGCGCACCATTGCCTGGTTGGTGTTGGGGCGACGTGGTGGTGGAGGTAGCATCCTTTGCGTGCACTTGTCAGCGTAGTGGCCCGTCTCCTTGCATTTGAAGCAAGTGACGACACGAGGAGGACATGGCCTTGGCTGCCCCATTGGAACCCTCTGACCATGCATATGAGCTGGGTTGGGTGGGCGGGGAGCAAAGCCTGGAGAAGCTTGGGCGTATGGAGCCCTAGTGACGGCACCATTTGGCACCCAGATGTGGCGCTTCTGCGGAGGGGTGGTCATGTTGGAGGAGGAACCACCCTCACGCGAGTGCTTGCGAGACTCTTCGAACGCCTTGCGCCCATTCTCTTCATTGAGCGCGGTGTTCACGAGCTCCTCGAAGTCTTTGGTCTTGACATTCGTGAGAGCATACTTGAGTTCCGGGTTAAAACCTCTGCGGAACCTTGCCATCTTCTTAGCTTCTGTGGACACCTCGTCTCCAGCGTATCGAGCGAGGCGATTGAACTCACTCTGATAGCTGATGACGTCCAGCTTGCCTTGCTTGAGAGAGCAAAACTCTTCACGCATCCTTTCCATGAGACCATCTGGAATGTGGTGCTTCAGGAATGCTTCCTTGAAACAACCCAGGTGATAGGAATGCCAGCTCTCATAGCCTGGTAGTTTTCCCACCACGAAGCTGCCTGACCCTTCAGTAGGTAGGAGGCATACTTGACTTTGTCTTCCTCAGCTACATGTGCAATGTCCAGAGCCCTGGCTATCTCACGGATCCAGTCATCAGCGTCCAGAGGCTCGCGTGTGGCCACAAACGCTCTTGGTCCCAGACTGACGAACTCCTTGATACCAACTCGCTGAGTAGCCTGGTGGATTTGCTGATTATCCTGGAACTGGGCCATCTGCGTCATCACTTGGGTCATCTGAGTCAACAGTTCCCCAATTGGCGGTGCCTCAGGCATGTTGTTCCTTGTTGGAGGCATCCTGAATGGAAATGCATTTTAGCACAACAATAGGAAGGGATAAACTTAGCAACCGAAAGAGAGATTATTCCGACGCATGAATAGATAACCAACATGTACATCATCACATGTTCAAATACATCAGAATATCCAACACACCATAAATGGTTCAAATACGAAAGGATAACTAAACATAGCTAGGAATGGATACATAGGTACTCCCATGCTCATCACGCAGGACGGCGTCTAGGAGTACGGCGGGAGGTACGACGAGGAGCACGCTAAGTAAGTAGAACGACGATCCACGTAGATCGGAACTGCTCTGAGAGCGACTCTCGGTGTGGTGAAGTAGAAAGCGTCGTCTCCCTGTGCTCCAAAGCGAGGAATTCCAGTGTAACCAGCACCAAGGTTGAGGAGTGGACCTCTGATCGGCTCGTAACCTCCAGCATCTGGCAGAGGAAAACCAACTGGCTGCTCGAAACGCGCAAAGCGCTCGTCTCCAACAAAATCTGTGGTGTAAGTCGCCAGACGCGTCAAAGCAAGGTAGAGCTGCTCCCTGACTGAAGCCAACTCCTGAGCTAGTGTGGTGGCAACTGCGTCACTATGCCTCACGAACTGAGCTGTGGTGTGCAGCCTGGAGCTATCATGCTCGTAAGTATCCAAGTTGTCGTAGAGAGTGAAGTGAGCTCCCTCCGACGTAATGTAACCACGGGGGATGTGGCGATAGATGGAATCGTCAAATCCCCAGTAGTCAGCACGAAGGACGGTGATACTCACGTAAGCTGCCTGCTGCACATCCATATCCATTGTGGAACCTACTGCCTCGTAGCGGTGGACTATGCTCCTGCCATCATCTGATAGAATGTAGACGATAGCCTGGTACTAGGTCTGCTCGAACTCTCGCTGGTGCTCGTAGACCTGGTACTCCGGTGCCCAACTGAACCCCAGATAAGTGACCATGTCTCTCAGCATCTCCGGGTAACCGGCAGTGCTCTCGCAACGAGTCATAAGAACCACCTGCGGGTAGAACCTGAGATCCATCTGCAGATGATTTGGGAATTTTTGATTAGACGCCGGTAGAAGAATTGAAGTGGAAAACAACAACAAGATTTCAACGGACGAAAAGGTTCTTGAGAAGAACAGGATATCGAAGCAACATCGGGAAACACGAGACCAAAACTCCTGAGGTACTACGGAAAACCCCGGATACGTGAAATCCTAACTTGAAAGTTTAGATGAGAAGGGAAAAATCAACGTTGCACTTCCTTACCAGAAAAAGGAGGGTGGGTGGGGAAAGAAGAAAAAGAACAGAATTCCTACTCTCACGTTTCATTTTTCCTATATAGCTACAAAATAGTTTCTAGACTCAAACTGCGACCAGTAAAAGGGATCCTACGGGCAGACAGGCTCTGATACCATTTGTCGCACCCTGACTTCTATAGGATACTCACCGGGCCGAACTGGATAGCAGATGCTTGGATTACGGGGCCTAGCTGCTCCCGCATCCTCTTACGAGTAGGCCAGCACTTATGTGCGACAACCAAACTCTGCTTATCCATCGTCGATGTAAACTATCCCATAGAGATCAAGATACTACCATTGACGTACTTCATACCAATCACACATGGTACGTCAACGGCGTTAAACTGAATGATACCACAACATATCTCTAAGACACAAAAGATGGAAATAAGTTGCAACTGGCCCTCACTAGGGCAGAGAATAGCAAATACAATCATCCAGAGGACACATGTCCCAACATATCATCATTACATCACAACGGAAGCACTCAAAGCGTCTGAGTACAAACAAATCCAAATAGGCCTAAGAGGCCGAGAATGAAAAGAAGACGAAGCCCATCCACGTAGTCTCGGATCCTGCCCGGGTCCGCTATCTACTCGTCTGCATTCTCGTCGAACTCCACGAAGTAGCCTCCATAGGGATCCTCAGAATCGTAGTCTGCGTAAACCACAACCCCAAAGGGGTCAGTACATCCAAGTACTGGCAAGTAAGACTCACACTTCACCAAAGAGTTACCCGTCAACACAAGCATAGATGCTTTGGGTTCAACGGAAGAATAGGTGATATAAAAGCTGCAGCGGGCTGCACTAACCAACTACAGAGACATACTACAACTTCCGGCTAACAGAAAGAAGATAAGATCGCGTATCGTAACCAACTGAAAGATAACTTCAAACAAACCCATCCAATGTTACCCCCTACTAAGGAAGCAACCCAAGGATAACTCACATAGTTGGATTAATGATGATCAAGTTGTTGTGTCAATAATCCTATTACTAGTCAAGATTAGCATTAGTTAGGTGTAAGTTGTTCTGAGTACTTGTTAGCCAGTACTTTCACCAATTCATCCATAATCACGGACAACACGGCTTCTCGAGAAGATTTAACCCTGCAGGGATGCACCAATGTAGCCGTACACGTAAGAATATCCCGCCAGACGGGAATCAAACCCACCAAGCGAGGCACTCAACACAACTCAACCCTTCTTCGCATCAAGCCCAAAGAACCACGTGTTGTGCGTGCGCGTCTAATCGAGCCCCCAAGAAGAAAAGGGGGACCCTCATAGCACTGGAATACCACGCCGCCCTAAATGCCGACTACAAAAATTCCACCCTGGCCTCGGGTTCGTACCTGCATATGCGTGCAGCAAATGGAAAGCCCGAACTAAGTGTGGCGATTTGGACGAGATGCGAATCGAGTCAAATTGAGGGGGGGCGCCCATACACGCTTCCCACATGCGGTTAGTGCGCTCATCATGGATCGGTACACAAGACCCTTTTCCTATTAGGGTCGACACTAGCAGGCCTCAAAATCACGCCGGGCCTCCTGCCGGTGCCTTATCATCAAATTATTATTACCCATAGCATTAACAGGTTGATTGATTAAACACCGAGCCCATAGAACATAAATAAGTAAGGTAAAAGAAGTAACCGACAGCAGACTCGAGCACAAGCAACCCTAAGCATGATAGGTAAGACTAAGGCAACAAACAAGGGGTTATAGGTGTGGAGGTGAGGCAATATCAGGGTTCAGGATATCATGTGATGGGTTCGGAGAACAAGCAACGATACATAGGGCTAGAAAAAATAGACAATGGATGGTATCGGTAACCAGTGTGGAAAGGAACGCAATGGTTCATGTGAGTGATAACTTGCCTGCAAGCTCAGCAGCCTGGTACTGAGATAACTCCTCGGTAGTGGTGTCGTAAAGCTCGTCTGTCTCAACGTCGTCGTCTAATCGAGAAAAAGCAAAACAAACAACGAAGAGGGACGGGCAATCAATAACATGGCATAGTGCACAATCATGGGATGATGCATGGCATTTTAATTGGTGCATCAAAGTAAACTAGTTGACATGGTAACATGTTTAAATGGACCCATATGCAAGTTGGATTGCATATGGATGCCCATGAGTTAAGGTTGAAACAAATGATCTACAATTAATTACCATGTGGAAGTTGATTAGCATGATGCATGCATGATGAAAACAAAAGGAAACAACAATTGAAGCAATTTGATATGTTGTTTACCAAGTTTAGAATTTTATTTATTAAGTTGAGAAAAATTGGCTTCGTAAAGTAGTTACACAAGCATTGGTTGTTTTCACCAAGTTTAATTGCTCAAAACAGATAACAAAGTTATAGAATAGAGCACAAAATTTTAGGTGGATTACATGTTTCAATTATTGAAAAAGGAATTACAATGATTTAATTATGAATTAAACAAGATTAAACAAGTTTTAATTGGAATTAATTCAAGTGTGGATATTATTTGAATTTTATTTGTTCAAAACATTAAACCAAATTCATATTTGAAAAGATTATGTTCTGGTTTGAAAACATATTTTATTTATGTTATTTGGATTAAGTATGAATTAGTTAGGCAATTAACCAATTTGAAAAATGATTTGTTTGAATTTAAATTTGAATGCATTTGAATTATTCAAAACAGAAAACAATTGGTTTAAACAGATAGAGAATTAAATTTGGTTCAACAAACATATTTTATTTATATTAATTGGATTTGTAATTTAAAAGTTATTAGCATTTTAAATTCAGGGACCAATCTGTAATTGAAAAGGGAGTTAAATTTAAAAGAAAAGGGGCAGAAACCCTTTTCTACCTCGCAGTGGCTAGCCCTAGCCACTGACGAGGGGGCCCAGGGCACTGTGGCTCGCGTGTGTGCCTGCGTGGCAGCACAGGCCACTGGCAGGTGGCCCCTGCCTGTCAGTCGCTTGCGCGAAAAAAAGGTTGGGTTAAATTGCGCGGGGCAGGGCTCGAACCTGCGCCCTTGCGCTCGCGTGCAGTGGTGCGTGCCACTGCGGTGAGCGTTCGTTCTTGTCAGTATACGCTACGCAGCTAGGATATTCTTCAGTTAGGTTAACTAAACTTTTAACTGCACAAGTTCTGAACTTTCGACAGAGATCGACGGTGGCCGGCGGCGATCAACGCTGCTGCTGTCATGCTGGCTCGTTGCTGAGGCTCGTGTGCGTAGGTGGTGTGCGTGCTGGTGTGCAGTGCGTGCTCGCAGACACGATGCAGAAAGGAGGGAGCGGAGAGGATCGACTGCTCACCGCCGGCTGGAGTGGAAGCAGCGGCTCGGTGAAGACGGCGCCGGCGACAGGGACGCGGACGGCGGCTGCTCTCCGGTGGGTTCCAGGCACGGTGGAAGTGTCGAGGGCGTAGCTGGAGTCGAGGGGAGTTGGTTCCCGTGGTTAGCCCGCGGGGACACGCAAGCTACCGGCGGCGATCATCGGCTGAAGGTGGTGGTGGCGGTCGGGTACGGTTGCAGAGAGGTGGATCCGGCAGAGAGGGAGGAAACGGCGGCGGCGCGAGGGGGATAGGGTAGGTAGGTGGTCTAGGGCTAGCTCGGGGCCTAGGGGGTAGGTCTTATAGGGGGGTGCAGGCGCTGCTGGCCGTCCCGTCGATACTGCCGTCGATGTGGCGGTGGCGGATGCGCTCCGTACACAGAGACGAAGACCCCGAAGGGGTACCGGGCCGTGGAGAGAAGAAATGGGCTGGGCCTACGTGCTGCTCCCCTCCTCTGAGCGTTTTTTCCTTTTTATTATTTGTTCTGTTTCATTTTTTTTCTGATTTAGAATAGGAAGAAAAAGGCTAGGTTTTTGGGTTAGGAAAATTTAGAAAAAATTTGGTGTTGCTTAACTATGTAACAACAACACTTGCCAAATTTTTGTTTTCCAAAAGTTCAAATTAAAAGTGCTGTTTGTAAATTGGTTAAAATTAGAATGAATTTTGAGATTAAGTGAAGTATTTAAACAAAATTCAAATAGGGTGAACAAAATTCAAATTAGAATGTATTTTGAGATTAATTTCAAAAGGTTGCTGTTTGTAAATTGCAATTGAATTTGAATAACATTTTAAATAAGTGAATGATTAAAAAGCCACAATTTTAAATAGTTGAACCTTATGGATTAAATGGAAACAATTGAGGTTTTTGAGTTGAAGTTTTTATTTGAAAAACATTGTAACATAACAAGTATGAAACAAAGGTTTGAATAATGTTTGAATTTCAATTGTGAAAACAAAGGGAAACAGATGCAAAACAAATGCAAACAAATCAATGAGCATGATGACATGATGCAAAACTTTAATAAACAAGAAACAAACATTCTAAGGTAAGTTTTCATACTTGGGATGTTACAAAACGCCCCGCCTTGAAGGAATCGCGCCCCGAGATTCCTTACTGAGAAGAGAAAAGGTCCGGATACTTCTTGCGAAGATCCTCTTCGGTCTCCCATGTTGCCTCTTCAGGAGAATGATGCGACCACTGCACTTTCAAGAACTTGGTGCTCTTGTTGCGAGTCTTACGCTCGGTCTCATCGAGAATACAAACAGGGTGCTCCTCATAAGAGAGATCATCTTGCAGTTCAATGGAATCATGATCAACTGCACGATCTGGATCTTTGAAACACTTCTTGAGCTGTGACACGTGAAAGACATCGTGCACCTTGGATAGTTTTTCTGGAAGTTCAAGACGATAGGCATTTTCCGCACGCCTTGAGAGAATGTTGAAAGGACCAATGTATCTTGGTGCCAGCTTTCCTTTCACACCAAAACGACGAGTGCCTCTGAGGGGAGTTACACGGAGGTATGCTTTGTCACCAGGTGCATAGATCATATCCCTGTGCTTGCTGTCATAGTAGCTTTTCTGACGAGACTGAGCAATCTTGAGATTGTCACGAATGATGCGAACTTTCTCCTCGGCCTCCTTAACAATGTCAGGGCCTAAGAGTGAACGTTCACCAGCTCCAGACCAATTGATTGGACTCCTGCATCTGCGGCCATAGAGTGCTTCAAATGGTGCCATGCCTAGGCTTGCCTGGAAGCTGTTGTTGTAGGAGAATTCAGCATATGGAAGACATTCCTCCCATTTCATGCCAAAGGAGAGACCACATGCTCTGAGCATATCCTCGAGAATCTGATTGACTCTTTCGACTTGCCCTTGAGACTGAGGATGATAAGATGTGCTGAACAGAAGTTTGGTGCCCAATGCATCTTGGAAACTCTTCTAGAAATGAGAAGTGAATATGCTTCCACGGTCTGAGCTTATTTCCAATGGAACACCATGAAGAGGAACAATCTTTGTTGTGTAGAGATCTGCTAACTGGCTAGCTGAGATTGTCTCTTTGACAGGAAAGAAGTGAGCTACTTTAGTGAGTCGATCAATGACAACGAAGATTGCATCGTTGCCCTTCTTGGACTTTGGAAAACCAGTGACGAAGTCCATGAGTGGGAGATGCGTGATCTGATTTTATATTGCCTTCGAACACGGAAGGAACGACCAAAAACGTGGATTTCCTTGGAGAACTTGTTGTTTCCCATGCCCAAAGTTGTAATCATGATGCATTCCAAGAACCTCACTTCATTTCAACAACATTGCACGTTTGGGATCTCAAAAAGCCGCTTCCATTCTCAAGTTGCCTACCAATCTTATGTCGTAACCGTTTTACGGCAATTTCGGTCGAGAATACAGTTTCCTTCCACCTAGGATGCCTGGAAAACTGTAGAGATGAGAATGTAAGTCACACTTGGCCATGTGGGCCCACACAAAATTCTTGAACCCCATTGCAGGACTTCTATGGTGTCGTCGTTGCGCTAGGCGGCGTCGAAGCACCAGATGTTAACCGAGACGATTCTAGATGCTTCTCGCTTGCATGCCAGCCTCGACACTCTTGGCATCCTTCTAACCCACTCCAAGTAACTCAGTCCACATGCAACACTGCGCCTTGTTACCCCTGTCCATGAGTGGGAGATGCGTGATTTGGTTTTATATTGCCTTCGAACGCGGAAGAAACGACCGAAAACGTGGATTTCCTTGGACAACTTGTTGTTTCCCATGCCCAAAGTTGAAATCATGATGCATTCCAAGAACCTCACTTCATTTCAACAACATTGCACGTTTGGGATCTCAAAAAGCCGCTTCCATTCTCATGTTGCCTACCAATCTTATGTCGTAGCCGTTTTCGGGCACTTTCGGTCGAGAATACAGTTTCCTTCCACCTAGGATGCCTGTAAAACTGTAGATATGAGAATGTAAGTCACACTTGGCCATGTGGGCCCACACAAAATGCTTGAACCCCATTGCAGGACTTGTATGGTGTCGATGTTGCGCTAGGTGGCGTCGAAGCACCGGACGTTAACCGGTACGATTCTCGCCGCTTCTCGCTTGCATGCCAGCCTCGACACCCTTGGCATCCTTCCAACCCACTCCAAGTAACTCACTCCACATGCAACACTGCACCTTGTTACCCCTATCCATGAGTGGGAGATGTGTGATCTGATTTTATATTGCCTTCGAACGCGGAAGGAACGACCGAAAACGTGGATTTCCCTGGCCAACTTGTTGTTTCCCATGCCCAAAGTTGTAATCATGATGCATTCCAAGAACCTCACTTCATTTCAACAACATTGCACGTATGGGATCTCAAAAAGCCTCTTCCATTCTCAAGTTGCCTACCAATCTTATGTCGTAACCGTTTCACGGCACTTTCGGTCGAGAATACAGTTTCCTTCCACCTAGGATGCCTGGAAAACTGTAGAGATGAGAATGTAAGCCACACTTGGCCATGTGGGCCCAGACAAAATTCTTGAACCCCATTGCAGGACTTGTATGGTGCCGCCGTTGCGCTGGGTGGCGTCGAAGCACCGGACGTTAACCAGGACGATTCTCGCCGCTTCTCGCTTGCATGCCAGCCTCGACACCCTTGGCATCCTTCCAACCTACTCCAAGTAACTCACTCCACATGCAACACTGCACCTTGTTACCCCTGTCCATGAGTGGGAGATGCGTGATCTGGTTTTATATTGACTTGGAACTTGGAAGGAACGGCCGAAAACGTGGATTTCCTTGGCCAACTTGTTTATTCCCATGCCCAAAGTTGAAATAATGATGCATTGCAAGAACCTCACTTCATTTCAACAACATTGCACGTTTGGGATCTCAAAAAGCCGCTTCCATTCTCAAGTTGCCTACCAATCTTATGTTGTAGCCGTTTTCGGGCACTTTCGGTCGAGATTACAGTTTCCTTCCACCTAGGATGCCTCGAAAACTATAGAGATGAGAATGTAAGTCAAACTTGCCCATGTGGGCCCACACAAAATGCTTGAACCCCATTGCAGGACTTGTATGGTGCCGCCGTTGCGCTGGTGGCGTCGAAGCACCGGACGTTAACCGGGACGATTCTCGCCGCTTCTCGCTTGCATGGCAGCCTCAACACCCTTGGCATCCTTCCAACCCACTCCAAGTAACTCACTCCACATGCAACACTGCACCTTTTTACCCCTGTCCATGAGTGGGAGATGCGTGATTTGGTTTTATATTGCCTTCGAACGCGGAAGGAACGACCGAAAACGTGGATTTCCTTGGCCAACTTGTTGTTTAACATGCCCAAAGTTGAAATCATGATGCATTCCATGAACCTCACTTCATTTCAACAACATTGCATGTTTGGGATCTCAAAAAGCCGCTTCCATTCTCATGTTGCCTACCAATCTTATGTCGTAGCCGTTTTCGGGCACTTTCGGTCGAGAATACAGTTTCCTTCCACCTAGGATGCCTGTAAAACTGTAGATATGAGAATGTAAGTCACACTTGGCCATGTGGGCCCACAAAGAATTCTTGAACCCCATTGCAGGACTTGTATGGTGCCGCCGTTGCGCTGGGTGGCGTCGAAGCACCGGACGTTAACCGGGACGATTCTCGCCGCTTCTCGCTTGCATGCCAGCCTCGACACCCTTGGCATCCTTCCAACCCACTCCAAGTAACTCACTCCACATGCAACACTGCACCTTGTTACCCCTGTCCATGAGTGGGAGATGCGTGATCTGGTTTTATATTGACTTGGAACTTGGAAGGAACGGCCGAAAACGTGGATTTCCTTGGCCAACTTGTTTATTCCCATGCCCAAAGTTGAAATAATGATGCATTGCAAGAACCTCACTTCATTTCAACAACATTGCACGTTTGGGATCTCAAAAAGCCGCTTCCATTCTCAAGTTGCCTACCAATCTTATGTTGTAGCCGTTTTCGGGCACTTTCGGTCGAGATTACAGTTTCCTTCCACCTAGGATGCCTCGAAAACTATAGAGATGAGAATGTAAGTCAAACTTGGCCATGTGGGACCACACAAAATGCTTGAACCCCATTGCAGGACTTGTATGGTGCCGCCGTTGCGCTGGTGGCGTCGAAGCACCGGACGTTAACCGGGACGATTCTCGCCGCTTCTCGCTTGCATGGCAGCCTCAACACCCTTGGCATCCTTCCAACCCACTCCAAGTAACTCACTCCACATGCAACACTGCACCTTTTTACCCCTGTCCATGAGTGGGAGATGCGCGATTTGGTTTTATATTGCCTTCGAACGCGGAAGGAACGACCGAAAACGTGGATTTCCTTGGCCAACTTGTTGTTTAACATGCCCAAAGTTGAAATCATGATGCATTCCATGAACCTCACTTCATTTCAACAACATTGCACGTTTGGGATCTCAAAAAGCCGCTTCCATTCTCATGTTGCCTACCAATCTTATGTCGTAGCCGTTTTCGGGCACTTTCGGTCGAGAATACAGTTTCCTTCCACCTAGGATGCCTGTAAAACTGTAGATATGAGAATGTAAGTCACACTTGGCCATGTGGGCCCACACAGAATTCTTGAACCCCATTGCAGGACTTGTATGGTGTCGCTGTTGCGCTAGGTGGCGTCGATGCACCAGACGTTAACCGGTACGATTCTCGCCGCTTCTCGCTTGCATGCTAGCCTCGACACCCTTGGCATCCTTCCAACCCACTCCAAGTAACTCACTCCACATGCAACACTGCACCTTGTTACCCCTATCCATGAGTGGGAGATGTGTGATCTGATTTTATATTGCCTTCGAACGCGGAAGGAACGACCGAAAACGTGGATTTCCCTGGCCAACTTGTTGTTTCCCATGCCCAAAGTTGTAATCATGATGCATTCCAAGAACCTCACTTCATTTCAACAACATTGCACGTATGGGATCTCAAAAAGCCTCTTCCATTCTCAAGTTGCCTACCAATCTTATGTCGTAACCGTTTCACGGCACTTTCGGTCGAGAATACAGTTTCCTTCCACCTAGGATGCCTGGAAAACTGTAGAGATGAGAATGTAAGCCACACTTGGCCATGTGGGCCTAGAAAAAATTCTTGAACCCCATTGCAGGACTTGTATGGTGCCGCCGATGCGCTGGGTGGCGTCGAAGCACCGGACGTTAACCGGGACGATTCTCGTCGCTTCTCGCTTGCATGCCAGCCTCGACACCCTTGGCATCCTTCCAACCCACTCCAAGTAACTCATTCCACATGCAACACTGCACCTTGTTACCCTTGTCCATGAGTGGGAGATGCGTGATCTGGTTTTATATTGACTTGGAACTTGGAAGGAACGGCCGAAAACGTGGATTTCCTTGGCCAACTTGTTTATTCCCATGCCCAAAGTTGAAATAATGATGCATTGCAAGAACCTCACTGCATTTCAACAACATTGCACGTTTGGGATCTCAAAAAGCCGCTTCCATTCTCAAGTTGCCTACCAATCTTATGTCGTAGCCGTTTTCGGGCACTTTCGGTCGAGAATACAGTTTCCTTCCACCTAGGATGCCTCGAAAACTATAGAGATGAGAATGTAAGTCAAACTTGGCCATGTGGGCCCACACAAAATGATTAAACCCATTGCAGGACTTGTATGCTGCCGCCGTTGCGCTGGTGGCGTCGAAGCACCGGACGTTAACCGGGACGATTCTCGCCGCTTCTCGCTTGCATGGCAGCCTCAACACCCTTGGCATCCTTCCAACCCACTCCAAGTAACTCACTCCACATGCAACACTGCACCTTTTTACCCCTGTCCATGAGTGGAGATGCGTGATCTGGTTTTCTATTGCCTTCGAACGCGGAAGGAACGGCCGAAAACGTGGATTTCCTTGGCCAACTTGTTGTTTCCCATCCCCAAAGTTGAAATCATGCTGCATTCCAGGAACCTCACTTCATTTCAACAACATTGCACGTTTGAGATCTCAAAAAGCCGCTTCCATTCTCAAGTTGCCTACCAATCTTATATCGTAGACGTTTTCGGGCACTTTCGGTAGAGAATACAGTTTCCTTCCACCTAGGATGCCTTGAAAACTGTAGAGATGAGAATGTAAGTCACACTTGGCCATGTGGGCCCACACAAAATGCTTGAACCCCATGGCAGGACTTGTATGGTGCCGCCGTTGCGCTGGGTGGCGTCGAAGCACCGGACGTTAACCGGGATGATTCTTGCCGCTTCTCGCTTGCATGCCAGCCTCGACACCCTTGGCATCCTTCCAACCCACTCCAAGTAACTCACTCCACATGCAACACTACACCTTGTTACCCCTGTCCATGAGTGGGAGATGCGTGATATGGTTTTATATTGCCTTCGAACGCGGAAGGAACGGCTGAAAACATGGATTTCCTTGGCCAACTTGTTGTTTCCCATGCCCAAAGTTGAAATAATGATGCATTCCAAGAACCTCACTTCATTTCAACAACATTGCACGTTTGGAATCTCAAAAAGCCGCTTCCATTATCAAGTTGCCTACCAATCTTATGTCGTAGCCGTTTTCGGGCACTTTCGGTCGAGAATACAGTTTCCTTCCACCTAGGATGCCTGGAAAACTGTAGAGATGAGAATGTAACTCCCACTTGGCCATGTGGGCCCACACAAAATGCTTGAACCCCATTGCAGGACATGTATGGTGCCGCCGTTGCGCTGGGTGGCGTCAAAGCACCGGACGTTAACCGGGACGATTCTCGCCGCTTCTCGCTTGCATGCCAGCCTCGACACCCTTGGCATCCTTCCAACCCACTCCAAGTAACTCACTCCACACTGCACCTTGTTACCCCTGTCCATGAGTGGGAGATGTGTGATCTGGTTTTCTATTGCCTTCGAACGCAAAGGAACGGCCGAAAATGTCGATTTCCTTGGCCAACTTCTTGTTTCCCATGCCCAAAGTTGACATAATGATGCATTCCAAGAACCTCACTTCATTTCAAAAACATTGCACGTTTGGGATCTCAAAAAGCCGCTTCCATTCTCAAGTTGCCTACCAATCTTATGTTTTAGCCGTTTTCGGGCACTTTCGGTCGAGAATACAGTTTCCTTCCACCTAGGATGCCTCGAAAATTATAGAGATGAGAATGTAAGTCAAACTTGGCCATGTGGGCCCACACAAAATGCTTGAACCCCATTGCAGGACTTGTATGGTGCCGCCGTTGTGTTGGATGGCGTCGAAGCACCGGACGTTAACCGGTACGATTCTCGCCGCTTCTCGCTTGCATGCCAGCCTCGACACCCTTGGCATCCTTCCAACCCACTCCAAGTAACTCACTCCACATGCAACACTGCACCTTTTTACCCCTGTCCATGAGTGCGAGATGCGTGATCTGGTTTTCTATTGCCTTCGAACACGGAAGGAACGACCGAAAACGTGGATTTCCTTGGCCAACTTGTTGTTTCCCATGCCCAAAGTTGAAATCATGCTGCATTCCAAGAACCTCACTTCATTTCAACAACGTTGCACCTTTGGGATCTCAAAAAGCCGCTTCCATTCTCAAGTTTCCTACCAATCTTATGTCGTAGCCGTTTTCAGGCACTTTCGGTCGAGAATACAGTTTCCTTCCACCTAGGATGGCTGGAAAAATGTAGAGATGAGAATGTAAGTCACACTTGGCCATGTGGGCCCACAAAAAATGCTTGAACCCCATTGCAGGACTTGTATGGTGCCGCCGTTGCGCTGGGTGGCGTCGAAGCACTGGACGTTAACCGGGACGATTCTCGCCGCTTCTCGCTTGCATGCCAGCCTCGACACCCTTGGCATCCTTCCAACCCACTCCAAGTAACTCACTCCACATGCAACACTGCAACTTGTTACCCCTGTCCTTGAGTGGGAGATGTGTGATCTGGTTTTCTATTGGCTTCGAATTCGTAAGGAACGACTGAAAACATGGATTTCCTTGTCCAACTTGTTGTTTCCCATGCCCAAAGTTGAAATCATGATGCATTCCAAGAACCTCACTTCATTTCAACAACATTGCACGTTTGGGATCTTAAAAAGCCGCTTCCATTCTCAAGTTACCTACCAATCTTATGTCGTAGCCGTTTTCGGGCACTTTCGGTCGAGAATACAGTTTCCTTCCACCTAGGATGCCTGGAAAACTGTAGAGATGAGAATGTAAGTCAAACTTGGCCATGTGGGTCCACACAAAATTCTTGAACCCCATTGCAGGACTTGTATGGTGCTGCCGTTGCGCTGGGTGGCGTCGAAGCACGAGTCGTTAACCAGGACGATTCTCGCCGCTTCTCGCTTGCATGCCAGCCTCGACACCCTTGGAATCCTTCCAACCCACTCCAAGTAACTCACTCCACATGCAACACTGCACCTTGTTACCCCTGTCCATGAGTGGGAGATGCGTGATATGGTTTTATATTGCCTTCGAACGCGGAAGGAACGGCTGAAAACATGGATTTCCTTGGCCAACTTATTGTTTCCCATGCCCAAAGTTGAAATAATGATGCATTCCAAGAACCTCACTTCATTTCAACAACATTGCACGTTTGGAATCTCAAAAAGCCGCTTCCGTTCTCAAGTTGCCTACCAATCTTATGTCGTAGACGTTTTCGGGCACTTTCGGTAGAGAATACAGTTTCCTTCCACCTAGGATGCCTTGAAAACTGTAGAGATGAGAATATAAGTCACACTTGGCCATGTGGGCCCACACTAAATGCTTGAACCCCATGGCAGGACTTGTATGGTGCCGCAGTTGCGCTGGGTGGCGTCGAAGCACCGGACGTTAACCGGGATGATTCTTGTCGCTTCTCGCTTGCATGCCAGCCTCGACACCCTTGGCATCCTTCCAACCCACTCCAAGTAACTCACTCCACATGCAACACTGCACCTTGTTACCCCTGTCCATGAGTGGGAGATGTGTGATCTGGTTTTCTATTGCCTTCGAACGCGAAGGAACGGCCGAAAACGTCGATTTCCTTGGCCAACTTCTTGTTTCCCATGCCCAAAGTTGACATAATGATGCATTCCAAGAACCTCACTTCATTTCAACAACATTGCACGTTTGGGATCTCAAAAAGCCGCTTCCATTCTCAAGTTTCCTACCAATCTTATGTCGTAGCCGTTTTCGGGCACTTTCGGTCGAGAATACAGTTTCCTTCCACCTAGGATGCCTCGAAAACTGTAGAGATGATCATGTAAGTCACACTTTGCCATGTGGGCCCACACAAAATGCTTGAACCCCATTGCAGGACTTGTATGGTGCCGCCGTTGTGCTGGGTGGCGTCGAAGCACCAGACGTTAACCGAGACGATTCTCCCCGCTTCTCGCTTGCATGCCAGCCTCGACACCTCTTGGCATCCTTCCAACCCACTCCAAGTAACTCACTCCACATGCAATACTGCACCGTGTTACCCCTGTCCATGAGTGGGAGATGCGTGATCTGGTTTTCTATTGCCTTCGAACGCGGAAGGAACGGCCGAAAATGTGGATTTCCGTGGCCAACTTGTTGTTTCCCATGCCCAAAGTTGAAATCATGATGCATTCCAAGAACCTCACTTCATATCAACAACATTGCACGTTTGGGATCTCAAAAAGCCGCTTCCATTCTCAAGTTGCCTACCAATCTTATGTCGTAGACGTTTTCGGGCACTTTCGGTCGAGAATACAGTTTCCTTCCTCCTAGGATGCCTTGAAAACTGTAGAGATGAGAATGTAAGTCACACTTGGCCATGTGGGCCCACACAAAATGCTTGAACCCCATGGCAGGACTTGTATGGTGCCGCTGTTGCGCTGGGTGGCGTCGAAGCACCGGACGTTAACAGGGATGATTCTCGCCGCTTCTCGCTTGCATGCCAGCCTCGACACCCTTGGCATCCTTCCAACCCACTCCAAGTAACTCACTCCACATGCAACACTGCACCTTGTTACCCCTGTCCATGAGTGGGAGATGCGTGATCTAGTTTTATATTGCCTTCGAACGCGGAAGGAACGACCGAAAACGTGGATTTCCTTGGCCAACTTATTGTTTCCCATGCCCAAAGTTGAAATAATGATGCATTCCAAGAACCTCACTTCATTTCAACAACATTGCACGTTTGGGATCTCAAAACACGGCTTCCATTCTCAAGTTGCCTACCAATCTTATGTCGTAACCATTTTCGGGCACTTTCGGTCGAGAATACAGTTTCCTTCCACCTAGGATGCCTGGAAAACTGTATAGATGAGAATGTGAGTCACACTTGGCTATGTGGGCCCACACAAAATGCTTGAACCCCATTGCAGGACTTTTATGGTGCCGCCGTTGCGCTGGGTGGCGTCGAAGCACCGGAAGTTAACTGGGACGTCGCTTGCCGCTTCTCGCTTGCATGCCAGCCTCGACAACGTTGGCATCCTTCCAACCCACTCCAAGTAACTCACTCCACATGCAACACTGCACCTTGTTACCCATGTCCATGAGTGGGAGATGCGTGATCTGGTTTTCTATTGCCTTCGAACGCGGAAGGAACGGCCGAAAACGTGGATTTCCTTGGCCAACTTGTTGTTTCCCATGCCCAAAATTGAAATCATGATGCATTCCTAGAACCTCACTTCATTTCAACAACATTGCACGTTTGGGATCTCAAAACGCCACTTCCATTCTCAAGTTGCCTACTAATCATATGTCGTAGCCGTTTTTGGGCACTTTCGGTCGAGAATACAGTTTCCTTCCACCTAGGATACCTGGAAAACTGTAGAGATGATCATGTATGTCACACTTTACCATGTGGGCCCACACAAAATGCTTGAACCCCATTACAGGACTTGTATGGTGCTGCCGTTGTGCTGGGTGGCGTCGAAGCACCGGACATTAACCGGGACGATTCTCCCCGCTTCTCGCTTGCATGCCAGCCTCGAAACCTCTTGGCATCCTTCCAACCCACTCCAAGTAACTCACTCCACATGCAATACTGCACCTTGTTACCCCTGTCCATGAGTGGGAGATGCGTGATCTGGTTTTCTATTGCCTTCGAACGCGGAAGGAACGGCCGAAAATGTGGATTTCCTTGGCCAACTTGTTGTTTCCCATGCCCAAAGTTGAAATCATGATGCATTCCAAGAACCTCACTTCATATCAACAACATTGCATGTTTGGGATCTCAAAAAGCCGCTTCCATTCTCAAGTTGCCTACCAATCTTATGTCGTAGACGTTTTCGGGCACTTTCGGTCGAGAATACAGTTTCCTTCCACCTAGGATGCCTTGAAAACTTTAGAGATGAGATTGTAAGTCACACTTGGCCATGTGGTCCCACACAAAATGCTTGAACCCCATGGCAGGACTTGTATGGTGCCTCCGTTGCGCTGGGTGGCGTCGAAGCACCGGACGTTAACCGGCATGATTCTCGCCGCTTCTCGCTTGCATGCCAGCCTCGACACCCTTGGCATCCTTCCAACCCACTCCAAGTAACTCACTCAAGATGCAACACTGCACCTTGTTACCCCTGTCCATGAGTGGGAGATGCGTGATCTGGTTTTATATTGCCTTCGAACGCGGAAGGAACGACCGAAAACGTGGATTTCCTTGGCCAACTTATTGTTTCCCATGCCCAAAGTTGAAATAATGATGCATTCCAAGAACCTCACTTCATTTCATTAACATTGCACGTTTGGGATCTCAAAACGCTGCTTCCATTCTCAAGTTGCCTACCAATCTTATGTCGTAGCCATTTTCGGGCACTTTCGATCGAGAATACAGTTTCCTTCCACCTAGGATACCTGGAAAACTGTAGAGATGAGAATGTAAGTCACACTTGGCCATGTGGGCCCACACAAAATGCTTGAACCCCATTGCAGGACTTGTATGGTGCCGCCGTTGCGCTGGGTGGCGTCAAAGCACCGGACGTTAACCGGGACGATTCTCGCCGCTTCTCGCTTGCATGCCAGCCTCGACACCCTTGGCATCCTTCCAACCCACTCCAAGTAACTCACTCCACATGCAACACTGCACCTTGTTACCCCTGTCCATGAGTGGGAGATGTGTGATCTGGTTTTCTATTTCCTTCGAACGCGGAAGGAACGGCCGAAAACGTCGATTTCCTTGGCCAACTTCTTGTTTCCCATGCCCAAAGTTGACATAATGATGCATTCCAAGAACCTCACTTCATTTCAACAACATTTCACGTTTGGGATCTAAAAACGCGGCTTCCATTCTCAAGTTGCCTATCAATCTTATGTCGTAGCCGTTTTCGGGCACTTTCGGTCGAGAATACAGTTTCCTTCCACCTAGGATGCCTGGAAAACTGTAGAGATGAGAATGTAAGTCACAGTTGGCCATGTGGGCCCACACAAAATTCTTGAACCCCATTGCAGGACTTGTATTGTGCCACCGTTGCGCTAGGTTGCTTCGAAGCACCAGACGTTAACCGGGACGATTCTCGCCGCTTCTCGCTTGCATGCCAGCCTCGACACCCTTGGAATCCTTCCAACCCAATCCAAGTAACTCACTTCACATGCATCACTGCACCTTGTTACCCATGTCCATGAGTGGGATATGCGTGATATGATTTTATATTGCCTTCGAACGCGGAAGGAACAGCCGAAAACGTGGATTTCCTTGGCCAACTTGTTGTTTCCCATGCCCAAAGTTGAAATCATGATGCATTCCAAGAACCTCACTTCATTTCAAGAACATTCCATGTTTGGGATCTCAAAAGGCCGCTTCCATTCTCAAGTTGCCTACCAATCATATGCCGTAGCCGTTTTCGGGCACTTTCGGTCGAGAATACAGTTTCCTTCCACCTAGTATGCCTGGAAAACTGTAGAGATGAGAATGTAAGTCACACTTGGCCATGTGGGCCCACACAAAATGCTTGAACACCATTGCAGGACTTGTATGGTGCCGCCGTTGCGCTGTGTGGCGTCGAAGCACCAGACGTTAACCGGTGCGATTCTCGCGGCTTCTCGCTTGCATGCCAGCCTCGACACCCTTGGCATCCTTCCAACCCACTCCAAGTAACTCACTCCACATGCAACACTGCACCTTGTTACCCATGTCCATGAGTGGGAGATGCGTGATCTGGTTTTCTATTGCCTTCGAACACGGAAGGAACGACCGAAAGCGTGGATTTCCTTGGCCAACTTGTTGTTTCCCATTCCCAAAGTTGAAATAATGATGCATTCCATGAACCTCACTTCATTTCAACAACATTGCACGTTTGGGATCTCAAAATGCCGCTTCCATTCTCAAGTTGCCTACCAATCTTATGTCGTAGCCGTTTTCGGGCACTTTCGGTCGAGAATACAGTTTCCTTCCACCTAGGATGCCTGGAAAACTGTAGAGATGAGAATGTGAGTCACACTTGGCCATGTGGGCCCACACAAAATGCTTGAACCCCATTGCAGGACTTGTATGGTGCCGTCGTTGCGCTGGGTACGTTAACCGGGACGATTCTCGCCGCTTCTCGCTTGCATGCCAGCCTCGACACCCTTGGAATCCTTCCAACCCACTCCAAGTAACTCACTCCACATGCAACACTGCACCTTGTTACCCATGTCCATGAGTAGGAGATGCGTGATCTGGTTTTATATTGCCTTCGAACGCGGAAGGAACGGCCGTAAACGTGGATTTCCTTGGCCAACTTGTTGTTTCCCATGCCCAAAGTTGAAATAATGATGCATTCCAAGAACCTCACTTCATTTCAACAACATTGCACGTTTGGAATCTCAAAACGCGGCTTCCATTCTCAAGTTGCCTACCAATCTTATGTCGTAGCCGTTTTCAGGCACTTTCGGTCGAGAATACAGTTTCCTTCCACCTAGGATGCCTGGAAAACTGTAGAGATGAGAATGTAAGTCACACTTGGCTATGTGGGACCACACAAAATTCTTGAACCCCATTGCAGGACTTGTATGGTGCCGTCGTTGCGCTGGGTGGAGTCGAAGCACCGGACGTTAACCGGGACGATTCTCGCCGCTTATCGCTTGCATGCCAGCCTCGACACCCTTGGCATCCTTCCAACCCACTCCAAGTAACTCACTCCACATGCAACACTGCACCTTGTTACCCATGTCCATGAGTGGGAGATGCGTGATCTGGTTTTCTATTGCCTTCGAACGCGGAAGGAACGGCCGAAAGCGTGGATTTCCTTGGCCAACTTGTTGTTTCCCATGCCTAAAGTTGAAATCATGATGCATTCCAAGAACCTCACTTCATTTCAACAACATTGCACGTTTGGGATCTCAAAACGCCGCTTCCATTCTCAAGTTGCCTACCAATCTTATGTCGTAGCCGTTTTCGGGCACTTTCGGTCGAGAATACAGTTTCCTTCCACCTAGGATGCCTGGAAAACTGTAGAGATGAGAATGTAAGTCACACTTTGCCATGTGGGCCCACACAAAATGCTTGAACCCCATTGTAGGACTTGTATTGTGCCGCCGTTGCGCTGGGTTGCTTTGAAGCACCAGACGTTAACCGGGACGATTCTCGCCGCTTCTCGCTTGCATGCCAGCCTCTACACCCTTGGAAACCTTCCAACCCAATCCAAGTAACTCACTCCACATGCAACACTGCACCTTGTTACCCATGTCCATGAGTGGGAGATGCGTGATATGGTTTTATATTGCCTTCGAACGCGGAAGTAACAGCCGAAAACGTGGATTTCCTTGGCCAACTTGTTGTTTCCCATGCCCAAAGTTGAAATCATGATGCATTCCAAGAACCTCACTTCATTGCAACAACATTGCACGTTTGGGATCTCAAAAATCCGCTTCCATTCTTAAGTTACCTACCAATCTTATGTCGTAGCCGTTTTCGGGCACTTTCGGTCGAGAATACAGTTTCCTTCCACCTAGGATGCCTGGAAAACTGTAGAGATGAGAATGTAAGTCACACTTGGACATGTGGGCCCACACAAAATGCCTGAACCCCATTGCAGGACTTGTATGGTGCCGCCGTTGTGCTGGGTGGCATCGAAGCACCAGACGTTAACCGGGACGATTCTCGCCGCTTCTCGCTTGCATGCCAGCCTCGACACCCTTGGCATCCTTCCAACCCACTCCAAGTAACTCACTCCACATGCAATACTGCACCTTGTTACCCCTGTCCATGAGTGGGAGATGCGTGATCTGGCTTTCTATTGCCTTCGAACGCGGAAGGAACGGCCGAAAACGTGGATTTCCTTGGCCAACTTGTTGTTTCCCATGCCCAAGTTGAAATAATGATGCATTCCAAGAACCTCACTTCATTTCAACAACATTGCACGTTTGGGATCTCAAAAAGCCGCTTCCATTCTAAAGTTGCCTACCAATCTTATGTCGTAGACGTTTTCCGGCACTTTCGGTCGAGAATACAGTTTCCTTCCACCTAGGATGCCTGGAAAACTGTAGAGATGAGAATGTAAGTCACACTTGGCCATGTGGGCCCACACAAAATGCTTGAACCCCATTGCAGGACTTGTATGGTGTCGCCGTTTCGCTGGGTGGCGTCGAAGCACCGGATGTCAACCGGGACAATTCTCGCCGCTTCTCGCTTGCATGCCATCCTCGACACCCTTGGCATCCTTCCAACCCACTCCAAGTAACTCACTCCACATGCAACACTGCACCTTGTTACCTGTCACACCCTAGTTTTTGGATTCTTGGACTGGGCTCAAGAAGACAAATATTAGGGCCAACAAATTATTTTTATAACAACATGATTGTTTGGACTAACATATGCTTATGATCTAAAACATATTTGCAACACAAGTTCTGTTTCTTGATAAAACCAATACCAAATGTTTCTGAAAAATATTCTTATTATTTTTCCCTAATGTTTTCCTATTATTACCTGAGTGGATTTTTATTCCAAGACTTGGATCATTCTTGTTTGCATCTTAAAAACAAACTTTTAACTTTGTTGGATCCAAGAAAACAAGTTTTCTAAATGATTTATAAAAGTTTTCTTTTAAGTTTTCTATGGAAAACAATATCTGAAAATAAAGCCAAGTACCTGTTTTCTACACTTGTTTTCACTAAGCTATAAATTGTTAGTGTATGATTCCTTGGCATTTAATTAATCCTTGATATATATACTACCAAACTATAAGCTTAATTTTATTTTTGAACAAATAGAAACTATCTTTTGCTTGTTGTTTTTGTGGTATAAAGTTAAGGCAGAAAAAGACGGTTTTGAGAAACAGATAAAAACAGAAAGTATACATTTTCCCACATTTTTTTCATGGCCTTAGATTATTTCAAAATTGTTTTCAAAAGTTTTTTATGAAAGTATATAACATGGTTAACACATCCATACTTTGCAAACCAATTTTGGAAAGAAATAGAGCCTTGAAAACAAACTCAACTTTTTCAACTTTTTATCTGTTTTCAACACTGAGAAAAATTCTAAGTCATAAGACTGAATTTTTCAGTGAATAGTTAAAGGATACACTTTTGCACATTAGTTTTCTTAGTGTTTCCTTGATCTTTTGGAAGCATGACCATACCTAGTGTGTTAATTATAGTTCCTACTCTAGCCAAGATATTTTGGTAGCCTTCTAGAAGCCTTGTGTGCTAAGATAAGAGAGGATGGAGTTGGTGACTAGGACAAGTATGGCAACCCATACCTAGACCCACTTGACTTTCCCCTTGCCTCCCCTTGCCTCCAAAGTACAACCTTGCCCATATCACATGTGTACTTGAATAGGACACCATGTGCACTCAAATGGAAAAGACCAAAAGGTCCCTTGAACACCTCTTATGCCATCAAATGGTAGGGATCCAAAGCCACACTTGCCATTTTTGCCCTTGCTCTTGACTATAAGCCAACCCTTGATGTTTCCTTGATCCATAGCCCTCCTCCAAAACCCCCCACTACCACACTTCATCCCAAAGCTGAGAGGAGCCTTGAGCCAGCCCTTTGAGCTCCATGAGCTCCAAAATCGCCGCCGCCCATTTTTCTTAAACCGAGGTGAGGAACCTCAAATCCCTGCAGAAGTTTGCCTATCGTTTTGAGCTTGTGAAAAATAGTTTTCGTGCAGATTATTTTCTACAAAAATTCACAGCACTAGGCTTATGTTTTCCGAACCATTTCCCGTTGGAAGATCCAAGTTTGCACTTTTATTTTTGTCACAATACCTGTTTTGCCACAGACTGTCTGTTTAGCCATTTTTGGCATAACTTTTTGGATCTGTATCCATTTTGGTCAAATCAAATTGTTTTGATGAGCCTATGAGCATATATATCCATAGGACTTGGCCTTACATCAACACCAGTTACCAAATGGAACTGAGTTTAAAAATGATTTTTGAAGCAAATCCAATTGGATGAGTTTGGTATTGACTAGATCTATCGTATCCAATCTTAGATTAATTTTTGAGGCTCTAGATTATGTTTGGTGGACAGATCTAGAAACAACAGCTTTTCTGTTTTGTTTTCTTTGTTTGTTTTATGTTTGGTTGGTTTAATCTTTGTTACTAGAATGTAGCGATGTGTTGGATCTTGTTATTAGGTTGTTTTCTTGCATTACATCTACCATAAAAAGTGTGTGCATGTTTGCAATATCATTTGGCTATAGAAGTAGCATATGTTATTTCCCTAGTTTAGTTATTTGATATGTTGTGTGAACCAACTCTTTGTGTGCTTGTTACCAAAGTTTGTGCTATGATTGTGATGAGTCCAGTACCATTTTGGTACTGTTATTTATATGCTATTATCTCCATTAACTTGCATGTGATCTTATAGCAAAGCATGAGTAACATTTGTTATTTTCCTAGTTTTATTATTTGAAATAAACTGTGTGGTTGATTTAATCTTGCTTCCTAGCATGTATAAAGTTGTTAGGACTTGTTATTAAGTTTTTTTCTTATAGTACATCTACCTTAGAAAGTGTGTGCATCTTTGGAAACTGAAATAAAAATGAAATAGCATTTGTTACCTTCTAGTTTTATTATTTGGAATTATTGTGAGAGCTAGATCTTTGTGTGAATGCTTTGATAAATTTTGGGCTATGTTTGCTATAGATCCAGTACAATTTTGGTACTGTTATTTTTATGCTAATGCCTCTGTTAGCTTGCATGTTATTTTGTAGCAAAGGATGTGCAAGTCTTGTTATTTAGTTTGCACTAGTATTGTTTTCACTAGAATAAATAGGTTTGTATTATTTATCTTGTATACTAATTTTTGTCATGAGTAACCAGAGGCTTAGTACCTCATTTACCTTGGTATTGATGGGCCAATACCCCACTGGTCCCATTGCATCTTGGTTAGGGATGCAAATCCCCAACCATACACATGTGTGAAAATAACCTTTTTAATTATATAATTGATTTCTATTTTCCACCATGGAAAATATATTTGTTTGTTTTCACTTATGCAAGTGAGGAGTTTATTTATTATCAGAAGATACTAGTATGTGAGATGTTATTCATTTGTTAGCATAATGTTTCCTTAGTGGTATCATGTTAAGAAATGCTTCACTATTGACTTCTAAATTAAATTCTTTGCAAATAAAACAATTCCTTGTGAGTGATAGATTGTTTGTGAATGATTTATAATTGAGTGTTTGGATTTTTGAAAAGTTTTAGTTAACCTTTCATTGAGTGTATAGCTACTGGTTTGGTAGTTTCTACCTTGGTTGCTTACTAGTTAATCTATTTGAAAATCATGCATTACTAAAATTGGCCTATGCTTGCTTAATAGATGTGTACATAAAATTATTCTATTGTAGTACTTACTAGCATGTGTAAGGTTTGTGTGATGTTAGTAGGCATGTTTATATCCATGTATTTCTTGTTTAAGATTATGCATCCTTGTTGTGGTGTTTGCTTCTCTAGTGATGGACTAGTGTCCCACTAGAGATTATGAGATTACCTAGTATTGTTGTCTTCTTATTTTCTTAGTGGAGGACTATCCTAGCATGTTTAGGAAGATGTTACTTCTGTTATTACGTATATTTATGATCATGACTTGCTTGTTTAGAGTTAAGCATCATAGTAGCATTGCTTGCTTCTCTAGTGATAAACTAGTGTCACACTATAAATGGTGAATGGCTCTAGTGTTGTATTTTTATTTTACAAGTGTATGAGTTTATTATAGAATGTTTTAGGAAGTTATTACTTCTGTTATGATGCCATGAATTCTTTAGTTGCATGTTCTATAATTGTAGATTGTAAGTACTCCTTATAGCATGCTTGTGTAGATTTGCATACTAGTGTGTTATTAGTGCATTCCTGTTTCTATGCTTTTAATAGGAGTATTTTATGGAGTGATGATTGTGTTCTAGATTATTTTTATGACTTGTTATCTTTGTTTTTAGCTACTGGTTGTTCGATAAGTTTTCATGATTGATGGGTTCCATAACTTCAATTAAGCATTAATGTAGTAAATAAATAGTCTATTCATTTGTGGTGTGTTTATCTGCTGTGTGGAAATTGTCTGAGTGTGTACCTTAGCTTGAGTGTCATATTTGTGTTTATTGTTGTGATAGTGTTGTTTTTGTGCTTAAGAGTATCTTATGAAACTAAAACATCGAACTAAAATCATGAACACATTAAGTGATAGTTGCTTGTGGTGAGTAATACCCACTGCCATGGGTATTGTTCTGTTTGTTTTACCCTAGCAACCTAACCTTTGCACCCACAAGCTATTTTTTTATCTTCTTATATATCTTTTTATGAGAGTGGTACACCACTCCATATATGGTATGTAAGATGTGGGATATGGTTTTCTAAACCATACATAGTTCCTGAAGATAGTTTTGAGACCGTAAGAGTTATGTGAGATAGTTTTCGCGTTATCATTTCGGGAGAACTCGTGAGTGAACGTTTGTTGTTGTATGTGTTGTTTATCTTAGTTATTTGCCCTTTAGACCTGAGTGTGTGTCTTTTATTTTCTTTACGATGCTAGAACGCGAAGAATAAGAAGAAGCAGTTGTGGAGCTGTGCGTCAAGTTCAAGTTACTTCAAGGCCAGGGACATTAAGAGAATTGAGGCAGGCCATCCTGATGCTTGCTGATATTACACTTATCATTATCTATCATGCATGCTTTACTTCTGAAAAGTTTACAAAACTTTGATTTCCAAAAGAAAGCTATTTTTGAAGTGAGTATCACTTCTATTAATATTATATATTATTATGCCATTAGTTAATACCTGGTGTTACCAAGCCCGTAGCCACAATATGGTATTTATTACCATCACAAATCTTAGTCCCTAAGTGGACACCCTAAAATTGTGTTTTTACAAAACAAAGGCTTTATGGAAAAATCGGGAAAAAGGCGGATCCTTATTCACCGGAGGAATGTGGAAGTGGTCATTTTTGGGAAAATGGTGTTTTTCAAAAATGACACATAACCTAGTCTTCGCCGGAAAACCTTTACCGTACTTCCACCCTACCCCAACATGGGCATGGATCTTAACTTGAAGTTTGTTCTTATTAGTGTGTGCTATCTCACTTGCTATAAGGGATGTCGTACCCTCGAACCGAATGTCGTCAAAACTCCCAATGTTGAGGCATATAAAGTGTGGGATTAATTTTCCCTCTGGATGCATTTATTGAGGCTCCCGTCTAGGCAGAGTGGGACTTGATGCCGGGGAGAACAAACTCAATCGAGAGATAGACATATTCTAGCTTGAACATAGTGGATGGTTATGATCAGATACCTGATGTTTACATACTATTGTTACAGTCCGTGGTTGATTACGGCAGGTATACTGGATCTGGTGGATGTGTGAACCTCTGCAGAGTACAACTTTTTCGAAGAAACCGCGTCCTCGGATATGGACAGTTGAATGGCCATGTAGCTAGTATTGTGTCAATGTTTTAAAAAAAAAAGTTTTCACGAAGGTGTGTTGAACTCGGGAAGTTCGGAAAGGAAGGAAAACTTATACCGTGGAGGTACCGATGATGAAAGAGCCAGAAGTTGTTATACAAAACAAAAATGTTTTGCAAAAGAAAAAACCTTTTCTACTCTAAGCATGAATTCTGGAAACTGATTCCAAGAAGTTTTGCAAAGAGAAAATTCCCTTTTAAATAAAAGTTTAACAAAACCTCTTGTACATGTGATATCTACAAGAGAAATAAAACTATATTATTTTATTCTGAAGTATCTTTTTCAACCAAGGTGCAGATTAATTTGACTGCAACTGTGGTGTCATCCTATATGAACACCATTGATAGTGAACCCTATTTATAGCCTACCTATTCCACCATATAAGCATACTTGCATCTTTGGTAAGTTACATGATGGATGTCTTGCTGAGTACATTCAAATGTACTCATTATGGTTTCGCCCCTAGTATCTAATTGCCAGACATTGAGAAGGAGTCTCCTAAGAAGATCAACGAGGAGGAGTACAGAGCTGATGGCTTTGCGAACTAGGATCGTCTTCGGGTCAGCAGCATGTAGGTTAAGGCGTGACTTGGGCTCTACTGCGTTTTCTGTGTGTTTAGTCTTCCGCTGTGTGTGTTGTGTGTTGCCCTGCGTGGCAGCCGTTTAGGCTTGTTCAAGTGACCGTGCCCCTTTTGTAAGTATTTATGCAACCGTGTAATGGATATTGTATCTGTGTACCAACTTTATATGTTGTTCACGACTGAATTCTTGGGATCGTGAATGTGTGCATATCGAAGGTGTCCTTGAACAGTGGTTAGAAGGGCGGACCTTACAGAGGTTGTATCAGAGCTATCCTGACCTTAGGATACCTTAGTTAGCATGGACGTTAGCTAGTACTCTATAATAAAAGTTAATAAAGCCAGGTCACTAAGAGGACTATTTACATAAATATTCTATATATTCCATCCCCTCTGTGTTTTTTTTGAAAAAATCTACTTATACTAATTTGCCTTTGAGAATCTTAAAACTTTGCACACTGTTAACCAACTCAAACTATACCTAAACATTTGGTATAGATGACAGTTGCCTTCACCAAATCTTTCCGGTTAGGTACGCATGCACCTTGCTACCGCCGCTTTGAGGAGGATTTGATCAAGATGACTCGTCTTATCGGTCGTCCCATACCTGAGTTGAAGAGCTGGAGGAATAGCTACACGCTTCCTCGAGCACTTAGGATTGCCGCCGGATGTTAGGAGTTATGTTGTGTTATTTCCACCCCAGACGCCTCTTTGTCTGTATTGTGTGAACGTTGTTAGAACTTTGTGTGTGCCAGTTGTGTTGTAAGACTTATGTTGTAGCCTTGTGAACCTTTAAGTTAAGTGATGCTCGTTAAGACTCGTTTTCACATGCGTGTTAATCTTTGTTTGAGTTGGCGATTGTTTTCTTAGATGCTTGCGTGTTGTCGTGTTATCTACCGTTCTCATATCCGCTATGAGCCGGTATATGTCACGAGCCTTTAAAACCAAAACCACGTTTAGTTGCTCTCGTCTTACACCGTTCTTTGTCTTCAGCATGGCCAGCGATCTACCTCCGTCACCTGAGCCGACAGTTGCTCAACTGTTTGCTCTGTTGAGAGAAGAAAGTGAAGCCGCTCGTGCTGAGCACATCGCCACCCATGCTATCCTGGAACAGTTGACTTAGCTTGTCACCACCAACGCTGAGAATACTGTGTTCCTTATGAGAGGATACCAACAACTGCTTGCTGGAGAGAGCCGCAAACGGAAGATGGTGACGCCAGGAGAAACTAGTTTATGGGTGACTCACAGTGTTTTGCCTGCGATGCCACAATCTTTAAGGAGACGTGTGAATGTCAAGCCTAGAACCACGGGTTGCTTTACCTGTGGACAGGAAGGACACTTTTGTAACATCCCAAGTCTGAAAAATAGCCATTAGAATGTTTGCTCTCTGTTATTTTATGTTTTGCATCATGGCATCATGTTGATTGCATTTGTTTTGTTTGTTTTCCATTTGTTTTCCTTTGTTTTCTATTTGAATTTCAAACCAAAATTTAAACCTTTTGTTTCATCCTTGTGATGTTACAATTCTAAAAAGATATTTCAAAATAAAACAATTATTTGTTTCCATTAAAGTGTGATTCCAAACTATTGCTTTATTTCTATAAAAATGCATCCAATAATCAAACCCTTTTCAAATTCAAATTGTTTTCCATTTGAATTTCCAAACCAACATCCAAATAGTTGTTTCCAAATAAAAACCTTAATTGTTTCCAAATTATCCCATAATGTTCAACTAATAAAATTGTGTTTTATTTTTCCACTAATTAAACTCCAATTTGATTTCAAATTCAAGGCAAAACTTTCAAACAGCACCAACTTCCAAGACATGAAAAATACCAAACCATTCTAATGTTTAATCAAATTAAATCATTGGGGTTCCCCTAATAAACATGTTGATTTTAAATAAAAACCAAATAAGAATCATTCTTTTGAAATATTGACTTAAATTGCAAAACAGTAATTAAAAAATTAAGCTTCTACAAAACCCAAACTTGGCATTTGTTTTCTTCTAACCTATCTAACTAACACTAATTTTTATGAAAATTTCTGTTAACTTAAGAAGCCTCCTTTTCTTCCTTTTGGTTCTGTGCAAAAAAAAAAAAAAATTTAAATGAATAAAAGAAACAAACAAAACAAGGGAGGAGAGATGGCAGCCCAACCCTTCCCTTATTTCTCCCCTAGGCCCACCTTTTCTTTCCCAGCCCACCTAGGCCATCGACTGGTTCTTCCTCGTACGGACAGAACCGAGCTGAGGCTGTCGCTGTCAGCACCCTCCCCCCCCATGTGCCTGCTCCTTTTCCCCCTCTACAAGAAGGTCCCGAGGCCCTCCAAACCCTAGAACGCCTGCTCTCCCCTCTCCTCCCCATGTCGCCGCCGCCAACCCCTCTTTTCTCCTCTGCCCACTACCCTCTCTGAATCCTTTTTTTTTGTATAGGAAGAGCAGTAGCCGTCGTTGATGCCCACCGCCATGAACCTCCTCCAACCTAGATGGCCCAGGGAATCGAACCCAGGCCATGTCTGCTACCTCTACGCGCTAGATGCTCGTCGAGAGGACGACTACCACGTCCCCGCCGTGCTCCTACTGAACCGCACCCTGGAGACCACCACGACGCTGTCAAACGGTTCAGGTAAACCTCTGTTGTGCAATCTCCTCTCTATAGCCCGATCCATTCAAAGCCCCAACGATCTAGTACACGTCAGTAGCACGTCGGGCCTCCTGGTCACGCCAGGGTGCAGCAGGGCCTGCTGCAGATCGCCCTGGAATCGCTCTGATCGCGAGTTCTGAACCTGAATTCCGTGTGCAGGTTCCGTTAAACGCCCGCGGTTGCTTCATGTTTCGTCAGTTGCAGTTACCACCACAAGCCTCGCTTCACCCCAGTGGTTGGACTCCCACCGCGCGGCCGCGAGGGCAGGGGATCGACTCCCCGCTCGCGCATTTTGCCAGCCTTTTTACTCCCCCACTCCGCGCGGCTGGCCCCGCCCGTCAGCGGCCCGCACTGCCCCGTCATCCGCCACCCGCGCCGCGTCAGCGCCGCGTGGCCCTCGGCCCCGCGCGTCCGCGGCCGCGGCTGGGATCACCCTCGGTAAGGAACGACCCCAGATCCAGATCTGGATCTGGCGGTTTACAACGAGGCCCCTGTCTTTCTCCTTTTTGCACCTAAGCCCTCATTTTCTCTGTTTCCATCACATCCAAGTCCCTGCCTTTTGCAAATAAAACCCAAAAATTCAAATGCTCACAACTTTCAAACCCTAAATCCAAATCACACAAACTTTATAGGTATCCCACTCCAAATTTCCTGTACTTTTCAAATATGCCATTTGTTTTCTGTTTTGAATTTTCAAATTGCAATTCAAATTTTAAATTCAAATCATTCAATTGAATTTTGCCAAAATTCATAACTAATTCATACCAATTCCAAATAATGCAAATAAAATATGTGTTCCATGCCATTTTAAATAACCTATTCAAATATGATTTGTTGTTTCCTGGTTTGCATAATTTAAAATGTCCAAACAATTTAATCTTGTTCAAATTCAATTAAAAATTGTTTATTATTGTTTAATTCATAATTAATTAATCCAAAGTCCAATTTCAATATTTGAAACATGTAATCCAACTAAAATTTGATGTTCTTTTCAAATATAAACTTTGTTATTTGTTTTGCACACTTTAACTTGGTGAAAACAACAAATGCTTGTGTGACACCTTTAAGTAACCAAAATTCCAAAACTTAATAAATGAATTTCTAAACTTGTTAAACCTTATTCCCATTTGGTTCTATTGTTGTTATTTTTCTGTTTTCCTCATCCATGCATCATGCTAATCCACTTTCATATAATGATTAGTTGTCAAACAATTAATTCAACCATAATTCATGGGCTTTCCATATGCAATCCAATTGCATGTGGGTCCATTTAATCCTGTTTCTATCTTGTCAACTAGTTTATTTTGATGCAACCATTAACTTGACATGCATCATCTTTGATTGTGCACAATGCCATGATAATGATTGTTTATCTTTCTGCCTTGTTTGTTTGCTTCTTCTCGGATACACGACGACGTTGAGACCGATGATCCTTACGACATCCCTTCTAAGGAGTTAGCTCAGTACCAGGCTACTGGGTTTTGCAGGCAAGTTATCACTCACATGAACCATCGTGTTCCTTTCAACATTGGTTACCGATACTTTCCGTTGTTCTTTTCTGCTAACCTTAGTAGTAGTTATTCTGTTACGAACCTATCACATGAATCCCTTAACCCTGATATTGCCTCATCTCCCTTCCTACAACCATTGTTTGAGCCCGTGTCTTACTAGCATGCTTAGGTTGCTTTGCTCGAGTCTGTTAACCGTTACTTTCAGATACTATTTCATTACGTTGTGGGGGCTCGATGTTTAATCAATCAATCATGCTAATGTTACTGTTAATAATAAATTTGATGATAAGGCACCGGCAGGAGGCCCATGAGAGGTTTTGAAGCCTGCTAGTGTCGACCCTAATAGGAAAAGGGTCTTGTCTACTGATCCATGATGAGCGCACTACCCGCATTTGGGAAGCGAGTATGGGCGCCCCCCTCAACTTGACCTGATTCGCATCTCGTCCAAATCGCCTCATTTAGTTCGTGTGTTCTATTTGCCGCATGCATGTTTTTGCGAGCCCAGGCCAGGGTGGAACTTTTGTAGTCGGCATATAGGGGGACACGTTCTTAGAGTGCTATGAGGGTCCATTTTCTTCTGGGCTCGATTAGCCGTGCGCCCAAGGTTCTTTGGGCTTGATGCGAAGAATGGTTGGTTGTGTTGAGTGCCCCGCTTGGTGGGGTGATCTCCCATCTGGCGGGTTATTCATGAGTGTACGGCCAAATTGGTGCAACCCTGCAGGGATAATCTTCTCGAGAAGCCGTGTTTTCCGCGGTTATGGATTACTTGGTGAAAGTACTGGCTAACAAGTACTCAGGACAACTTAAACATAATGATCAAACATGTTACACCCAATGATTAATAACTTGACTAGTAATAGGTTGATGACACAATAACTTGATTCACCTTTAATACAACTGTGTGAGTTATCCTCGGATTGCTTCTTTGGATAAGGGGCGAGATCCAGGATGGGTTTGCTTGAAGTTATCTTTCAGTTGGTTACAATCCTCGATCTTATCCCCTTTCTGTTAGCCGGAAGTGATAGAATCTCTATAGTTGGTTAGTGCAGCCAGTTGCAGCATCGTTTATATCCCCTACCTTTCCGTTGAACCCAAAGCATCTGTGCTGGGTGTTGACGGGCTACACTTTGGTGAACTGTGAGTCTTGCTTTCCAGTACGTTTATGTACTGACCCCTTTGGGGCTGTGGTTTACGCAGACGACGTTTCCGAGGATCTACATGGTGGCAACTACGTGGAGTATGACGACGAGACTGCTGACGAGTAGATAGCGGACCCGGGCAGGATCCGAGACTTCGTGGATGGGCTCCGTCTGTTTGTTTCCGGCCTCTTAGGCCTATTTGGTTCTTGTCTGTACTCAGACATGTTGAATGCTTCCGCTGTATTGTAATGATGTATTGTTGGGGCATGTGCCCTCTGAATGATTGTATTTGCTATCTCTGCTCTAATGAGAGCCGTTTGCAACTTATTTCAATCTTTTGTGTCGTAGAGATCTGTTGTGATATCAGTTGTTAAACGCCGTTGACGTACCATGTGTGTATGGTTTGAAGTACGTCGACGGAAGTGCCTTTGATCTCTAGTGGATAGTTTACATCGACGATGGAATAGCAGGGCTTGTGTTGTCGCGCATAAGCGCAGGCCTACCAGGAAGCTGGGACGTGGGAGCAGTTATGCCCCATAATCCAAGCATCTGCTATCCAGTTCGTACGGTGAGTATCCCCTAGAAGTCAGGGTGCGACAAATGGTATCAGAGCCTGTCTGCCTGTAGGATCCCTTTTTACTGGTCGCAGTTGAGTCTAGAAACTATTTTGTAGCTATATAGGAAAAATGAAACGTGAGAGTAGGAATTCTGTTCTTTTTCTTCTTTCCCCACCCACCCTCCCTTTTTCTGGTAAGGAAGTGCAACGTTGATTTTTCCCTTCTCATCTAAACTTTCAAGTTAGGATTTCACGAATTCTGGTTTCTCTAGGATGGTTATATCTACTAGACCATAGGAATGGAGGTGGTTGTGACATGATTTATCATGTTGCCTACTCACGATTGAGAACGGTGGCAAATAGGCCCCGGAAGCAGATCCTCTATTCCTTAAGCAGTAGATATTGATCCTTTAGAAGCCCGGATGGGTTTTCCGTAGTACCTCAGGAGTTTTGTTCTCGTTTTCCCCGATGTTGATATCCTGTTCTTCGCAACATCCTTTTCGTCCGTTGAAATCTTGTTGTTGTTTTCCACTTCAATTCTTCTACCGGTGTCTAATCAAAGTTTCCCCGTTCATTTGCTAAACTCTTATCCAGTTAAAGTGCTATTTGATACCGGAGCATCACATTCTTTTGTGTCAAAGATCCTTTCCACAACATACAACCCAATTCTGGTTCCACTAAGCAATCAAAACTCTGTTCACTCTCTGGAATCTCAAGTGTTGACTTCCAAGATAACTAAGAACAATCCAATTCTAATGGGAGGCCACATATTCCTCGTTACTCTCATATTGCTGATTCTGACATTGATCTCATTCTTCGTGTTGGATTGATGTCAATAACTCTATTCCACCCTTATTACAGATAGTCTATTCTCCAAATGCATCAAATTCTATCCTGCTATACACCCTTGGTGCAAAATCTCTCCCCTTTTACTTGAAAATGTTCCGGTGGTTTGCAAATTCCCTGACGTCTATCCAATGTGCACGATGTGTTCCACGTGTCACAGCTCAAGAGGATCTTCCCAAGAAGTATCCGGACCTTTTCTTTTCTCAGTAGGAATCTCGGGGCGCGATTCCTTCAAGGGGGGGCGTTTTGTAACATCCCAAGTCTGAAAAATAGCCATTAGAATGTTTGCTCTCTGTTATTTTATGTTTTGCATCATGGCATCATGTTGATTGCATTTGTTTTGTTTGTTTTCCATTTGTTTTCCTTTGTTTTCTATTTGAATTTCAAACCAAAATTTAAACCTTTTGTTTCATCCTTGTGATGTTACAATTCTAAAAAGATATTTCAAAATAAAACAATTATTTGTTTCCATTAAAGTGTGATTCCAAACTATTGCTTTATTTCTATAAAAATGCATCCAATAATCAAACCCTTTTCAAATTCAAATTGTTTTCCATTTGAATTTCCAAACCAACATCCAAATAGTTGTTTCCAAATAAAAACCTTAATTGTTTCCAAATTATCCCATAATGTTCAACTAATAAAATTGTGTTTTATTTTTCCACTAATTAAACTCCAATTTGATTTCAAATTCAAGGCAAAACTTTCAAACAGCACCAACTTCCAAGACATGAAAAATACCAAACCATTCTAATGTTTAATCAAATTAAATCATTGGGGTTCCCCTAATAAACATGTTGATTTTAAATAAAAACCAAATAAGAATCATTCTTTTGAAATATTGACTTAAATTGCAAAACAGTAATTAAAAAATTAATCTTCTACAAAACCCAAACTTGGCATTTGTTTTCTTCTAACCTATCTAACTAACACTAATTTTTATGAAAATTTCTGTTAACTTAAGAAGCCTCCTTTTCTTCCTTTTGGTTCTGTGCAAAAAAAAAAAAAAAAATTAAATGAATAAAAGAAACAAACAAAACAAGGGAGGAGAGATGGCAGCCCAACCCTTCCCTTATTTCTCCCCTAGGCCCACCTTTTCTTTCCCAGCCCACCTAGGCCATCGACTGGTTCTTCCTCGTACGGACAGAACCGAGCTGAGGCTGTCACTGTCAGCACCCTCCCCCCCCATGTGCCTGCTCCTTTTCCCCCTCTACAAGAAGGTCCCGAGGCCCTCCAAACCCTAGAACGCCTGCTCTCCCCTCTCCTCCCCATGTCGCCGCCGCCAACCCCTCTTTTCTCCTCTGCCCACTACCCTCTCTGAATCCTTTTTTTTGTATAGGAAGAGCAGTAGCCGTCGTTGATGCCCACCGCCATGAACCTCCTCCAACCTAGATGGCCCAGGGAATCGAACCCAGGCCATGTCTGCTACCTCTACGCGCTAGATGCTCGTCGAGAGGACGACTACCACGTCCCCGCCGTGCTCCTACTGAACCGCACCCTGGAGACCACCACGACGCTGTCAAACGGTTCAGGTAAACCTCTGTTGTGCAATCTCCTCTCTATAGCCCGATCCATTCAAAGCCCCAACGATCTAGTACACGTCAGTAGCACGTCGGGCCTCCTGGTCACGCCAGGGTGCAGCAGGGCCTGCTGCAGATCGCCCTGGAATCGCTCTGATCGCGAGTTCTGAACCTGAATTCCGTGTGCAGGTTCAGTTAAACGCCCGCGGTTGCTTCATGTTTCGTCAGTTGCAGTTACCACCACAAGCCTCGCTTCACCCCAGTGGTTGGACTCCCACCGCGCGGCCGCGAGGGCAGGGGATCGACTCCCCGCTCGCGCATTTTGCCAGCCTTTTTACTCCCCCACTCCGCGCGGCTGGCCCCGCCCGTCAGCGGCCCGCACTGCCCCGTCATCCGCCACCCGCGCCGCGTCAGCGCCGCGTGGCCCTCGGCCCCGCGCGTCAGCGGCCGCGGCTGGGATCACCCTCGGTAAGGAACGACCCCAGATCCAGATCTGGATCTGGCGGTTTACAACGAGGCCCCTGTCTTTCTCCTTTTTGCACCTAAGCCCTCATTTTCTCTGTTTCCATCACATCCAAGTCCCTGCCTTTTGCAAATAAAACCCAAAAATTCAAATGCTCACAACTTTCAAACCCTAAATCCAAATCACACAAACTTTATAGGTATCCCACTCCAAATTTCCTGTACTTTTCAAATATGCCATTTGTTTTCTGTTTTGAATTTTCAAATTGCAATTCAAATTTTAAATTCAAATCATTCAATTGAATTTTGCCAAAATTCATAACTAATTCATACCAATTCCAAATAATGCAAATAAAATATGTGTTCCATGCCATTTTAAATAACCTATTCAAATATGATTTGTTGTTTCCTGGTTTGCATAATTTAAAATGTCCAAACAATTTAATCTTGTTCAAATTCAATTAAAAATTGTTTATTATTGTTTAATTCATAATTAATTAATCCAAAGTCCAATTTCAATATTTGAAACATGTAATCCAACTAAAATTTGATGTTCTTTTCAAATATAAACTTTGTTATTTGTTTTGCACACTTTAACTTGGTGAAAACAACAAATGCTTGTGTGACACCTTTAAGTAACCAAAATTCCAAAACTTAATAAATGAATTTCTAAACTTGTTAAACCTTATTCCCATTTGGTTCTATTGTTGTTATTTTTCTGTTTTCCTCATCCATGCATCATGCTAATCCACTTTCATATAATGATTAGTTGTCAAACAATTAATTCAACCATAATTCATGGGCTTTCCATATGCAATCCAATTGCATGTGGGTCCATTTAATCCTGTTTCTATCTTGTCAACTAGTTTATTTTGATGCAACCATTAACTTGACATGCATCATCTTTGATTGTGCACAATGCCATGATAATGATTGTTTATCTTTCTGCCTTGTTTGTTTGCTTCTTCTCGGATACACGACGACGTTGAGACCGATGATCCTTACGACATCCCTTCTAAGGAGTTAGCTCAGTACCAGGCTACTGGGTTTTGCAGGCAAGTTATCACTCACATGAACCATCGTGTTCCTTTCAACATTGGTTACCGATACTTTCCGTTGTTCTTTTCTGCTAACCTTAGTAGTAGTTATTCTGTTACGAACCTATCACATGAATCCCTTAACCCTGATATTGCCTCATCTCCCTTCCTACAACCATTGTTTGAGCCCGTGTCTTACTAGCATGCTTAGGTTGCTTTGCTCGAGTCTGTTAACCGTTACTTTCAGATACTATTTCATTACGTTGTGGGGGCTCGATGTTTAATCAATCAATCATGCTAATGTTACTGTTAATAATAAATTTGATGATAAGGCACCGGCAGGAGGCCCATGAGAGGTTTTGAAGCCTGCTAGTGTCGACCCTAATAGGAAAAGGGTCTTGTCTACTGATCCATGATGAGCGCACTACCCGCATTTGGGAAGCGAGTATGGGCGCCCCCCTCAACTTGACCTGATTCGCATCTCGTCCAAATCGCCTCATTTAGTTCGTGTGTTCTATTTGCCGCATGCATGTTTTTGCGAGCCCAGGCCAGGGTGGAACTTTTGTAGTCGGCATATAGGGGGACACGTTCTTAGAGTGCTATGAGGGTCCATTTTCTTCTGGGCTCGATTAGCCGTGCGCCCAAGGTTCTTTGGGCTTGATGCGAAGAATGGTTGGTTGTGTTGAGTGCCCCGCTTGGTGGGGTGATCTCCCATCTGGCGGGTTATTCATGAGTGTACGGCCAAATTGGTGCAACCCTGCAGGGATAATCTTCTCGAGAAGCCGTGTTTTCCGCGGTTATGGATTACTTGGTGAAAGTACTGGCTAACAAGTACTCAGGACAACTTAAACATAATAATCAAACATGTTTCACCCAATGATTAACAACTGGACTAGTAATAGGCTTATTGACACAATAACCTGAACCATCATTATTTCAACTGTGTGAGTTATCCTCGGATTGCTTCTTTGGATAAGGGGCGAGATCCAGGATGGGTTTGTTTGAAGTTAGCTTTCAGTTGGTTACAATCCTCGATCTTATCTCATTTCTGTTAGTTGGAAGTTATAGATTTCTGTAGATGGTTAGCGCAGCCAGTTGCAGCATCTTTTATATCCCATTTCTTCCGTTGAACCCAAGGCATTTGTGATTGGTGTTGACGGGCTACACTTTGGTGAACTGTGAGTCTTGCTTGCCAGTACGTTGGTGTACTGACCCCTTTGGGGCTGTGGTTTACGCAGACGACGTTTCCGAGGATCTACATGGTGGCAACTACGTGGAGTATGACGACGAGACTGCTGACGAGTAGATAGCGGACCCGGGCAGGATCCGAGACTTCGTGGATGGGCTCCGTCTGTTTGTTTCCGGCCTCTTAGGCCTATTTGGTTCTTGTCTGTACTCAGACATGTTGAATGCTTCCGCTGTATTGTAATGATGTATTGTTGGGGCATGTGCCCTCTGAATGATTGTATTTGCTATCTCTGCTCTAATGAGAGCCGTTTGCAACTTATTTCAATCTTTTGTGTCGTAGAGATCTGTTGTGATATCAGTTGTTAAACGCCGTTGACGTACCATGTGTGTATGGTTTGAAGTACGTCGACGGAAGTGCCTTTGATCTCTAGTGGATAGTTTACATCGACGATGGAATAGCAGGGCTTGTGTTGTCGCGCATAAGCGCAGGCCTACCAGGAAGCTGGGACGTGGGAGCAGTTATGCCCCATAATCCAAGCATCTGCTATCCAGTTCGTACGGTGAGTATCCCCTAGAAGTCAGGGTGCGACAACTTTGCTCGCGAATGTCCCAAGAAGAACCGTATTCTAGATCATCCTAAAGAAACCCAAGGTCCAACCCGGAAGAAACGCAAGAATCTGATGAGTGGACCCCGAGACCAAAATGATGCTGCAGGAGCATCTAAGACTCATACCATATCCAATGGTACGTTTCGAACCAAACCTGTGAACCCCCTTGTTTTGTTTGTCATCGTACCCTAAAAAACCCAACATAAATGAAACACTAGAAGTGTCACGTCGGACTAGATAAGATCTAAAATAATCAACGATATGCATCTAATCTTAGTATAACACCCTACAGAAAACACCCTACCGAATAAATTAAATTGTTGCCATCCCACAGAGTTGGTAAAATGGTTTCATCTAATTCTAGTTTAAAACCTTACATAGTTGGTATCCTGCGATGACCCCACAAATCGCACCCCCATGTAGCTTGATGAAGCCTTCCTTTTAATGATATGGTTTCTGATGTGTGTGTGAGGTTGAAACCTCTGTTTAATTATTGTGATGTATGAAATGTCCGGCTTAGTTCCTGATTATTGTCACTACTTTGCATTCAATTCATCCGTGTTTGCGAATGCCCCGCTCTTGTTTTTGAAAATATGAATCGTCTTTTTGTTAATATTAAGGTGTTTTGGGGTTTTCAAAAACAAGAATTTGTTGCTTAGACTTACACAGGTTTCACTTCAGCATGCCACCCCGTCGTGAACCCCCCCCCCCCCCCCCCCCCCCCCCCCCCGCGACCACCACCCTCAATGGAGGCACTGTTGGCCCTATTACAGAATTGGTAATATAACCTCGTCTAATCTTAAGATTAAAGCCCTACCGAGTTGGCTCATCACATTTTCGTTTAAATACCCTATAGAAGTGGTATCTAAAACCAAATACCTTACAAAGTAACTTAGAGAGTTGATATGTTACAGAGTTGTTATCACCCTTTTAAAAAGAAAACGTGTAATCAACTTTTTCCAAAAACAAAGAGAAAGGTGTCTTAGGATGATTCTATAGCGGTTTTGAAGAAGTGAAGGGTTGGAAAAAAATTATTAGATGGATACACTATGATCGTTACTAGGCGGCAATATCTCCCGTATATATGTGTTGGAGAAACCATATTTTAGAATATGAGATGGTGGAAAACTCATTGAGGTTTATCTTAGGAAGGAAAGATTGAGGATCTTATGATTTTAAGTGGAGTGAAGTTATGATATAATCTTCGGGGATAACCAGTTGTGGACCCCAAAGATTTGGAAGTTATCAGTAACAAGATTTCTAGTTTTGAAGTATGGTTGAGGTTTAGAAGATTGATGGGACTTATTGGATCTTAGGAAAAATCGATATGACTTGGAGTTAGTAGATGCTTGTTCTTGAGAATATATTCTCAGAGCTTGTCACGCTCTAGTGAGATTATTGGATGAAAATGATTTAGCGTTGATCATGAGAAAAGAGTTTGGAGATTTTTGAAAAGGGACCTTACAGAGTTGGTATTGGTTCAGCTATATGATCGTGATAAGCTACCTTTGAGGAAAACAAATGATTTGATATTTAACTATATTAGGTTAATAGGAAGGTAGTGGATTTTCCTGGATTTTGGACAGTGAGAAATGGAAAGCTCATACTATATACATGTTGATGGATATCCATTTAATTGATCATATGAGTTTGAAAACAAATAGATCTTTTTACTAAAGAATAACCCCTGGTTGGATATCATGGTTTTAAGGAACAATAAATTTCGAGGTTTAGAACATGGCACCCCAAACCTTTGAAAAGAAAACAAATATACCGGTGAATTCTGGTAAGATAAATCAAAGGGGGGAAGACCCTGTAAATAATGTTGCAAATAACCAACAATGTTTTGTAAGAAAATCAGCTAACATTTTTGTGTTGACCATACCCTCTTTTCGCTTGCCTGCGAATCTCGGGACGAGATTCTTTTAAGGGGGGAAGGTCTGTCACACCCCGGTTTTTGGATTCTTGGACTGGGCTAAAGAAGACAAATATTAGGGCCAACAAATTATTTTTATAACAACATGATTGTTTGGACTAACATATGCTTATGATCTAAAACAAATTTTCAACACAAGTTTTGTTTCTTGATAAAACCATTACCAAATGTTTCTGAAAAATATTCTTATTATTATTCCCTGTTGTTTTCCTATTATTACCTGAGTGGATTTTTATTCCTAGACTTGGATCATTCTTGTTTGCATCTAAAAAAAACTTTTAACTTTGTTGGATCCAAGAAAACAAGTTTTCAAAATCATTTATAAAAGTTTTCTTTTAAGTTTTCTATGGAAAACAATATCTGAAAATAAAGCCAAGTACCTGTTTTCTACACTTGTTTTCACTAAGCTATAAATTGTTAGTGTATGATTCCTTGGCATTTAATTAATAATTGATATATATACTACCAAACTATAAGCTTACTTTTATTTTATAACAAATAAAAACTATCTTTTGCTTGTTGTTTTTGTGGTATAAAATTAAGGCAGAAAAAGATAGTTTTGAGAAACAGATAAAAACAGAAAGTATACCTTTTCCCACATTTTTTTCATGGCCTTAGATTATTTCAAAATTGTTTTCAAACGATTTTTATGAAAGTATATAACATGCTTAACACATCCATACTTTGAAAACCAAGTTTGGAAAGCAATATAGCCTTGAAACCAAACTCAACTTTTTCAACTTTTTATCTGTTTTCAACACTTAGAAAAATTCTAAGTCATAAGAGTGAATTTTTCAGTGAACAGTTAAAGGATACACTTTTGCACATTATTTTTCTTAGTGTTTCCTTGATCTTTTGGAAGCATTACCATACCTAGTGTGTTGACTATAGTATCTACTCTAGCCAAGATATTTTGGTAGCCTTCTAGAAGCCTTGTTTGCTAAGATAAGAGAGGATGGAGTTGGTGACTAGGACAAGTATGGGCAACCCATACCTAGACCCACTTGACTTGCCCCTTGCCTCCCCTTGCCTCCAAAGTCAAACCTTGCCCATATCACATGTGTACTTGAATAGGACACCATGTGCACTCAAATGGAAAAGACCAAAAGTGTAGCGTTCACACATTTAAATAATGTAAGGACACCTGTGTTATTGTGCTAGTCCGTGGATCAATTGCTAGCACCACAGTACAAAATGAAATATCATGCAAATGCATCAAATTCTATTATATCGCGTGATCCAGTCTTTACAAAATAGTATTACAACTTGCATAGTCTTAGAAGACTAGCAGTAAACAAAGATATACAGCGGAAAACATAGTAAACATTGAGCCCATATTCTTCATGTGCCACAGGCAAAACATGTTGGCGATAGTCTCGAGATCCTAAACGAAATCCTCACTCGTCTTCAGAAACATCTGCAATATGGAATATGCAACCACAAGGGAGTCAATACAATTTAATGTATTGGCAAGTAACACTATGGTGGATATAAATGGCAAGACTAATACTACATGCTTATTTGGCTGAGTGGACTTTTTGGCTAAGTTTTGCATAAAGCCAGTTTTCTCCTATCACTTTTGTAAAACCAACTTTTCTTTTCAAAAGGGTGGCAACATTGGATTTAGATCCAAGCACCACAATACTCTTCACTTGGTCAAAATTTTACTTATTGAAATTGGTGATGAGATTCTTCCGTCAATCCTTGTCCAGCTGCTCATAGTTGTCCATAACCGGGGACACGGCTAAGATCTTAGTTTGTCGACTCTGCAGAGGTTGTGCACTTTCACCCTTTGTCTTCAATTAGCCCAAACATCCTATACACCCGGAGTGCGTCATGGAAAGGAGAGAATTGAGACGAGATCTTTCAGAAGAAGAAATCCAAACCCACCGGCAAGACCGTTCCACCTATAATTTTGCTACATCTGCTAGTCAAGCCTGGGCTGAACTCTCACGACTTAGTTGATCAAGACAGAGCGCATAATGTCAAAGGGCTGCACGGGAAGCTACTAGATTTAGAGGTACATAGTACTCTCTTTGTTCCTGGGTGGCCATCCGCAAGTGACAACCTCAAGTGGAATAACCCTTAGATAAGGGGCCTGAGGAAACACTCAACATAACCCAGTCTTACCACTTCCACCCAGGTGGTTCATTCATTAGTTATACTTAGGATTTTTCCTCAACATCTAGTAAAACAATTTGTAACATTGCATAGCACCTAATAAATTCTAAGGCTATCAAAATAACCAGGTAAAAGGGATGGCTACACACTACTAGGATAATAGCATAGCATAGTATAATTTAGTAAAATTTCCTATCATGCATACTACTCAAAATCAACTAATGCATATAGAAAATAATGGGTAGTTGATGGTGTGTTACTTGCCTTGTTGAAGTTGGTGAAGATATCACACTCTCTTCACAAAGGATCGTTGCTCTCCGTACAATCTACTCATTGAAAACACAATAACAAAATAAACAAACATTCTATCAAGCAAACATACAAGTGAAGAGATCATACAAAGCAATAACATAGACAAAGGGGTTTAACTTAATTTGCTAGGACAAGGTCTAGGTTTGATTTCAATACTTGTTAAGGAAATTCCAATGGTTTACTTGGGAAGGGCTAGGTTGAGTTTGATGTGATCTAACTTTATTATAACCATACTTGTCGAGGAAGTTCCAAGAGTTCACTAAGAATAAACATATTACTTCTTCAACTAAAGTAATACATGCAAACACTTGGTCATATTCACCTTCAAAAATATTTGAGTGACTATGTTTGTATTTTCTATTGTGGTTAGGGTAGGTCTACTAACTTCATCATCAAAGGGAAAATATTACCAAGTCTTAGATTTTCCATTTGGGTCAATGGTTGGACAAAAATAGCTTGTTATTCTTCAACTTGGGTGGATTGCTTCTAGTCCTCATGTGATTGCCTTCTTGAAGATCATCATCATGCCATCTAAGTTGCTTCCTTCCTTGGTGTGGTGCTTCTGTTGGTCTTGATAGTCTTCATGGTTTACACTTCACTAATTGGTTTGGGTATGGGATGGGCACAAATACCACTAAGTCAATTTGAAAAGAAAGAAATGGAAGGGATAGGAAGAGAGAGGAAAATGTCTTCTCCTTGATTTTCTTCATACTCCTGTACTTCATTGAGTTTCTTCTTGTTGTTGTGGAGTCTATGTCCTTCCTTCAATTTCTTCAATGATATTCCTCATAGCTCTTCATGTTGCCACCAAGTTGATATTGAAGTTTCATTCTTGTGCTTGAGTCTTGATCTCCATTTTGTTGACTTGGTGAATTCTTGAAGCAAGAATGGGGAGTGGAGAAGATAGAAAACTAAAGTTCACTACTTGGTACTATATGTGATTGACACATTCTAAGGACTTGGCTTGGCTCCAAATAGACATACCATCAAGGAATAACAGTTGAAAACAATTTCTAAGACATGGTGAAAATGGATGTATCTTTGTTGGGTTTTTGGTCAAAACACACGGTCATGGTCCAAGGGTTTCCAAAATGGTTGGGCATAATGTCTATTGTTCAAGGTTACCAAATGGAGCAATTTTGCAAAAGGAACTATATTGAAAATATTGATAGAAATTAATCTATGTCAAAAATACTCAAATAGACAACTTAATTCTAAATTAAATTTTAATTTGTTCAAATATTATTTTGGGACAGAGGATATGAAAGTACACATTCTAAGGTTTCCAAATATATTTTATTTGCAATTTTTGGATTTGTAGAATTTGAATTATGCCAAATTTCATCAAACAAGCATATTTGAATTTGAACAAATTTAAGTTTGTCAAATTTAAATTTGGCCAGTGCCAAAAGTTTCTAGATGTCAGGGGCTTTTCAAAAAGTCCAAGATTGCTAAATTTGGGCTTATGGTTAAAACGTTATGATGATTACAAGATACAGGGACTAATCTGCAAAATTGCTATTTCATTTTATTTGGGAATTAATTCCAGAGACACGCTGGGCCGAAAACGGCTTATCTGTCGCGCTGGGCGATAGACAAGAAATGGGCTTGGGCCGGTTACACGCCACGCTGAGCGACAAATAGCTTTTTAACGCACTGCTCACTTGGCGATCTCTGATTCGTCGATACCTTTTCAGTTAGGTGGTTTAACGTAGACCATCCGATCTAGATCCTACGGTTCATATTAGATATGGGTAGGTTAGGGTTTACCTCACCGGTGGAGGTGGCCGGAGATGGAGAGGACGGTGACTCTCCGGTGACCAGCGGTGCAGAATTCGACCGTGCCAGCGCTCTGGTGGCCTTTTTGCACAACGGAGAAGACAACGACGTGCGGCACGAGATGGAGAGGCTAATGGTGAACACGGTGCGCTCCGACAGGGCCTCTGCTGACGGCGGCATGCATCTTCGGGCGCGCGCGCTCCAATGAACGTCGGGTGTTCACGGCACGGGCTCCCCTGTGGTGAAAAAAAAATCCGAAACTTGGTCAGGGAGGGAGGCGTGGTTGCGGGGATGAAAATGGGACAAGAGAGGGCGGAAGGGACTCACACAGTTCGCCGGAAATGGGAGAAAGCGGCGGCGGACAGAGATGTCCCTGGCGACCAATTTCTTTGGTCTCGGGACGAAATTCAGGGAGCCTCCAGAGGGGAAAGAGAGAGGAGAGGAGGGGCTATAAGGAGGGGGAAACGTCGAATTGAATCAGCGCTTAAATCCCACGAATTGAAGATATTGAAATCGGCAGTTTCTCTGCCATTACAGAGATTCAAGATGATGACGTCATGATGACGTCATCAATGATTTTCTTTTCTTTTTAATTCATGTTTTCTCATTTATTTTATATCTTCTGTTTTATAAATCCAATTAACATAAAACAAAATTCTAGAACCATATTATTTCAAATACTTTCTAACAGTACCATTTTTGAAATGGGACAAGAGAGGGCGGAAGGGACTCACACAGTTCGCCGGAAATGGGAGAAAGCGGCGGCGGACAGAGATGTCCCCGGCGACCAATTTCTTTGGTCTCGGGACGAAATTCAGGGAGCCTCCAGAGGGGAAAGAGAGAGGAGAGGAGGGGCTATAAGGAGGAGGAAACGTCGAATTGAATCAGCGCTTACATCAGTTATGAAATCCCTTAAGACTGATAGAGCACCTGGACCTGATGGTTTCAATGGGCTCTTTGTAAAGAAATGTTGGGAGGTGTTGAAGGACGGTTTCACTCAGCTCTGCCATGATTTCCATTCAGGGACTTTATCATTGCAAAGTATTAATGACTCATATATCACTCTCATCCCAAAATCCAACTCACCTGAAACTCTCAATGATTTCAGACCTATATCCTTGACTAATACTTGTCTCAAATTTGTCACCAAGCTTATTGCTAATAGACTGCAAAATGTGATTTGTGATACAATTCATGATAATCAATATGGTTTTATTAAGGGAAGAACTATCCAGGACTGCCTTGCTTGGTCTTTCGAGTTTCTGTATCAATGTCAGCAGTCCAAAAGGAAAATTGTGGTTCTCAAGATTGACTTTGAAAAAGCCTTTGACACTTTGGACCATGAAGCCATTATACAAGTGTTAAAATTTAAAGGGTTTCCAGATTTATTCCTCAATTGGGTCAGAGAAATTCTAGCTTCAGGATTCTCTTCTGTTCTACTTAATGGAATACCTGGGAAAAAATTTCACTGCAAAAGAGAAGTTAGACAGGGAGATCCTTTGTCTCCACTTCTTTTTGTTGAAGGAGCTGATTTATTACAGAGTTTAGTAAACAAAGCTTACTCTGATGGTCTCCTTTCCTCTCCTATCCCAGTCCGAAAAGATTTTCCTATAATTCAGTATGCTGATGATACTATTGTGGTGCTTCCAGCATGTGCTAAAGACCTGAAAGTTTTCAAGGATATTCTTAACACTTATGCTGCCTTTACAGGCCTGAAAATCAATTTTCATAAATCATCTATGATTCCTATCAACTTAACTTCTGAGGAAGCTAAGGCTCTGGCTGATCTTTTCCAATGCACAATTGGGCCTATGCCTTTCACTTATCTTGGCTTGCCTATGGGTACCACTAGACCCACTATAAAGGATTTCTCTCCTTTGATTGATAGAGTAGAAAGGAGACTTTCTGCCACCTCCTCTTTCTTGTCATATGGTGATAGACTGGTGCTAGTGAATTCTGTTTTGTCTTCTTTGCCAACCTATTATATGCTCTCTCTTGTTATTCCTACTGGTGTCATTGAGGTTATTGACAGAGCAAGAAGGCATTGCTTGTGGAGTAAAAGAGGAAAGGAAAAAGCTCAATCACTTGCAGCCTGGCATATGGTGTGCAAACCAAAGAAAAAGGGAGGGCTGGGAGTAATTAACTTGAAAATCCAGAACTCTGCTCTTTTACTTAAACATCTTGATAAATTTTATAATCAGGAAGCCTTGCCTTGGGTGCAACTTATTACTGATGCTTATTATTATAAGGCTGTTCCACATGCTGTGGTTGAGTCTAGTTCTTTTTGGTGGAGAAATATATTGGCATTATCTGAGAATTACAGGAACTACACTACATGCTGGGTAGGCAATGGTTTCACTGTATTGTTTTGGGCAGATAAGTGGCAGCCTCAACCTCTTAAGATAACGTTCCCAAGACTTTATTCTTTTGCCAAAGACAAACTTCAGTCTGTAAATGATTTCCTGCTTGGCACAGATTGTCTCCAGAATTTTGCTTTACCTCTGTCAGTTCAAGCAAATGAAGAGCTTAGGTTGTTAAATGGCATGATTGGTCAGTTTACTTTGCAACTTGATATTGCAGATCAATGGAAGAGTCCACATTCTAGTGGCAGATTACGTCCTAGCTCTTTTTATAAGCACCACTTTTCTGCTGTCCCTGATGAACCAATTTCTTTTGCCATTTGGAGGAGCAAGTGTCAGTCTAAGCATAGATTTTTTGCTTGGCTTCTTCTGCATGATAGAATTAATACCAGGGATATGTTAATTCGTAGACATTGGAACATTAATACTTCTTCTGATTGTGTCCTGTGTCCTGGACATGTTCTTGAGGATTGGAGGCACCTATTTTTCAATTGTAGCTTCAGTACAAGGATTTGGAACTACTTGCAGATCCCTTGGATACCTGGTTCACCATCCTGTACTATCAGGTATGCTAGAAAACATTTTACTGGACCTTGTTTTATGGAGATTGTGATCCTGGCTTGCTGGTGCATCTGGAAGCAAAGAAATGGAAGGATCTTCAAGAACATCAAGCCAACTTTTAGAGGATGGAAGGCCCTGTTTATACAGGAAGTCACTCTGCTTAAGTACAGGGTGAAGAGTTCACACTCTGTTTTTTTGACATCATGGATTAATTCACTCCCATAATCCCCTTGTATATATTGTACATATTTGTAAATAACCTTTTATTTATTTAATAAATGGGGGGTTGTGGGGGTTTCCCCCACATTATTGGTGTCAAAAAAAAATATTTTTGAATTTTGGAAATTTGAATAATTCATTAAAAGTGACTTAATAGCATTTTTAATAGAAAATCAAATTTAATTTTTGAGTAAGGGTTTTATAAAAATAAAGATACATTATTGTGATCAAATGACATTTTTCAAAATCATTTTTAATGGTTTTCATATTTTATGATTTTAAAATATGAAGAATCAATGATAGTCACTTAATAGAAAACATTAATTTTTATATGATTAAAACAATTTTTAGAAATATTTTCTATGGTTCAACTATTGTTTTCTAAGACCCCTTTAGGAACTTTCATATTGTATATATTCAACATATTAGTGAAACCACAATTAGTATCCTTTTTTTATATTTCAAACATAGAGAATTATTTAATAAATTTGGAAATGGGGTTTAGTAAAAGCAGAAAGGTTTTCCCAAATGAAAACATTGTTTTCTCAAAGTATCTTACTTGTTTTCATAAACAATTTATTTCTATAGCACTATATTATTTTGTTGATTGACATAACACTTGGAAAACAAGGATCCAACTTATATCTATTTTGGGGTTATCAATAATAGTGAAACCCTTTTTAGAGACAAGAAGAAAATATTAGAGATAACAATTCTCTAGTTTTTATATATCAAAAATATTTTCAAGATCATAATTGGGTTGAAAACATGTTTGGTGTAAAGGTTTGCTTAAGAAGAAATATTTTCTTTATGTAGAAATATTTATTTTGAAATGACCTTAGGGTTTATGGAATAGAGGTATATTGGATTTTTCATTTCCAAAACATTAGAACATGTATTGTTTTATTTTTTTTCTTGCATCTCATTTGGTTTTTGGTGACTTGCGTAACATGAAAACAAAAAGTTTCAATTTTTAGTGATTTTTGGACTTTCCAAAAATCAGGGATGTTACAGAATACCACCCTTAAAAGAAATCTCGTCCCGAGATTTGGGAAGACTGGAAAGAAAGATTTGGGTAACTGGATTCCAAAACAACTGGGTGGGCTACCACCCTTAAAAGAAGCTTTGGTGGGTACTCTATTTTCATTAGATTTGAGTGTAGATTGATTTGTGTCGCACCCTGACTTCTAGGGGATACTCATCGGGCCGAACTGGATAGCAGGTGCTTGGATTATGGGGCATACCTGCTCCCACGTCTTAGCTTCCTGGTAGGCCTGCGCTTATGCGCGACAACACAAGCCCTGCTATTCCATCGTCGATGTAAACTATCCGCTAGAAATCGACAGGCACTTCTGTCGACGTACTTCATATCAAGCACGCACTGTACGTCAACAGGTTTAAACGGAATGATACCACAGTATGTCTCTAAGACACAAAAGAATGAAATAAGGTTGCAAATAGCCTTCACTAAGGCAGAGAATAGCAAATACACTCATCCAGAGGACACTTGTCCCAACATAGCATTCATTACATCAGCGGAAGCAAACAACGGTGTCTGAGTACAGACAAATCCAAAAGGCTTAAGAAGCCGGGGAAAATAAAGAATACGAAGCCCATCCACGTAGGTCCTGGATCCTGCCCGGGTCCAGCTATCTACTCGTCTGCAGTCTCGTCGAACTCCACGAAGTAGCCATCCTGGTGATCATCGTAGCCGTAGTCGTACTCTGCGTAAACCACAGCCCCAACGGGGTCAATACATTTGATGTACTAGCAAGCAAGACTCACACTTCATCAAAGAGTTACCCGTCAACACCCGCATAGATGCTTGGGATCAACGGAAGAGATAGGTAATATAAAAGCTGCAGCGGGCTGCTAACCAACTACAGAGATACTACAAGTTCCGACTAACAGATAGAAGATAAGATCGAGTATTGTAACCAACTGAAAGTAAATCCAAACAAACCCATCCTGGATCTCGCCCCTTATCCGAAGAAGCAATCCGAGGATAACTCACACAGTTGTAATAAAGATGAGTCAAGTTATTGTGTGAATAACATATTACTAGTCAAGTTATTAATCATTGGGTGTAGATGGTTGATCATTAAGTTCAAGTTGTCCTGAGTACTTGTTAGCCAGTACTTTCACCAAGTCAACCATAACCGCGGAAGACACGGCTCCTCGAGAAGATTTATCCCTGCAGGGTTGCACCAATGTAACCGTACATGTAAGAATATCCCGCCAGATGGGAATCAAACCCACCAAGCGAGACACTCAACACAACCAACTGTTCTTCGCATCAAGCCCAAAGCACCGCGTGCTGTGCGTGCGCGGCTAATCCAGCCCCCCGAAGAAGTGGAGGACCTTCATAGCACTGGAAGACCACGCCGCCCTAAATGCCGACTACAAAAATCTCCACCCTGGCCTCGGGTTCGTACCTGCATATGATGTGCAGCAAATGGAACACCCGAACTAGTACGGCGATTTGGACGAGATGCGAATCGAGTCAAGTTGAGGGGGGCACCCATACTCGCTTCCCACATGCGGGTAGTGCGCTCATCATGGATCAGTAGACAAGACCCTTTTCCTATTAGGGTCGACACTACCAGGCCTCAAAACCACTTAGGGCCTCCTGCCGGTGCCTTATCATCAAATTTATTATTACCATTAGCATTAACAGGATTGATTGATTAACATCGAGCCCCCGGAACAACAACAATAATAACAGTACGGTAAAAGAAGTAACCGACAACAGGCTCGAGCAAAAGCAACCCTAAGCATGCTAGATAAGAACATGCACAAGCAATGGCTGTAGGTATGGAGGTGAGGCAATATCATTGGTTCAGGGTATCATGTGATGGGTTCGGAGAACAAGCAACGATACATAGGGCTAGCAATAGTAGACAAAGGATAGTATCTGAAACAAGTGTGGAAAGGAACTCGATGATTCATGTGAGTGATAACTTGCCTGGAAGCTCAGCAGCCTGGTACTGGGCTAGGTCCTGGGAAGTGGTGTCGTACAGATCGTCGGTCTCAACGTCGTCGTCTAATCGAGAAGAAGCAAAAACAACAACGAAGGAAGACGGGCAATCAATACATGGCATAGGTGCACAAACATGGGATGATGCATGTCATGTTAATAGATGCATCAAAGTAAACTAGTTGAAGTGATAACACAAGTTAAATGGACCCATATGCAATTGGATTGCATGTGGAAAAGTCCATGCATTATGGTTGAATTAGTTGGGCTACAACTAAACATCATGTGTAAGTGAGTTAGCATGATGCATGCATGATGAAAACATTAATGTAACAATATTAGATGCAATTAGAATGATAGTTAACAAGTTAAGAAAACATTTATTAAGTTTGGAAAATTTGGTTACTTAATGATGTTACACAAATAGTTATTGTTTTCATCAAGTTGACTTGTGCAAAACAGAAGACAAAGTTAATATTTGAAAAGGTTATGTTTTTCTGGTTTGAAAACATATTTTACATGTTTAGAAATAATTAAATTTGAGCAAGTTATGATTTTAGCAATTTTAATTGAATTAAACAAGATTTAAATTGTTTAGGCAATTTTAATTATTCAAAACAGGAAACAAAAATTATATTTGAAAAGGTGAGTTGAAATGGTATGGAAAACATATTTTATTTGCATTTATTGGATTAAGAATGAATTAGTTATTGAATTTAGAAATTTGCATTTGAATTATTGGAGTTTGAAATTTAAATGCATTTGGAATTGTCAAAACAGTACACTAATGGATTATTTGGAAAGTTTATTTAATTTGGAACAGAAAACATATATAACTTTTATTATTTAGAGTTATAGATTAGAAGTTATTAAAGTTTAAAGTTTAATGTTTAAATCTGTTATTTTAAAATGATTTAGGAATTAAACAGAATCGCGCAGAAACTTTTGTTACTGCGCTACAGCTACACACTGCCACTGCCGCGTGGGCCAGGGGCCAGCGTGGCGCTGCGCACGCTTGCGTGGCGGAGGGAGCCAATGACGGGTGGGGTCGCGTATACGGGATAAATCCCAAAAAAGGTTGCGGCACCTGGGAATCGAACCCGGGCCGCTGCGCACGCGCGAACAGAACCAAGCCACTGCGCTGCTAACTGAGTTCTTGTCAGTTAGGAGCAGGCAGACAAGGTGAGCTTCAGTAAACGCTAACTGAAACTCTCGGTGCAGATAACTGAAACCATCCACGGCGCTCGCTGGCCGGCGACGAGATTCCGTAGGGCAACACTCCCGTGCTCCGCTGTGGTGACAAACGAACGGGTGCGTGCAGTGCAGATGTGTGCACGGAGGCATGACAGAGAGGAGGAGAAGGACTCGGTGGAGCTCACCACCGGTGCAGAAGGAAGCAGAGGGGCGGTGACGCACGCTGACGGAGGCGACGGCGGCGGTGTCGTGGACGGCGGTGCGTATCCAGGGGGTCACCGTGCTCCCTCGGGTGTCCAAACGGGCGAGGAGAAGATGGAGGTTCGATTTCAGTAGCTAACTAGGCGGGTGGAGCTCCATGGCGACGACGGCTTGCGCGGATTCAGTCGGGGTGTCGCCGGAGGGAGTTGCAGAGAGGGGAGCTCGACGGAAGAGAAGCAATTGGCGGCGGCGAGCGATGGGACAGGGTACCTAGGGCTAGGGTTAGGTCTGCGGGGTGCCCTAGGGTACTTATAGGGAGCGGAAACCAAGGGTGGCCGTCTGCTGCCGCCGTACGGCGACGTGGCGGCTCGGATGCCCGCCGTACTTAGAACAGAAGGGTTGCACGCATTTTGAAGCGGTACGCGGCGCGGTAACGGGCTGGGCTGCGGTTTGGAGGGTTAGGTGGGCTGGGGTTAAGCTTAGGTGCCGCGCGCTAGTTAGCTGTTGCTTTGCTTCTTTTATTTTTTTCTTTTCTGTTTTTTTTTGTAGGGTTTGGTATTGGAAGAAAAAGAGTGCTTTTAGTTTAGTAAAAATTCTAGAAAAATTAGGTTAAGCTTGTTAGATCAATAGCAAACAAATGCCAAGGTTTGTTTTCAAAAAGTTGAGATTTAAATTGCTGTTTGTATTTGAAACAATAATTGAAAGAATTTTAATATTAATTAAACATTATGAAATCAAAGCATTTTAATAGGGTGGCCCCTATGGATTAAATTGATTAAATGAGTATAATTGTTTGGTGAATTTCATAGATTCAAAAGGGGTACTGATTTGAAGAGTTGGTTTGAATTTGAAAATGAATTAGAATTAATTGATTGGAAATAATTGTTTGATTAAAACCAACAAGTTAAAGAGTGATCATTAATGAATTATTTGGAAGCAATTGAGGTTTTGATTTGCATTTCTTTATTTGAAAAGATTGTAACAGACAAGTGTGAAAACAAAAGGTTGATTAATGTTTGAACTTTATTATGAAAACAATGCAGACAGAAAATAAAATGAGGATGATGACATGATGCATTGCTTAAATTAAACAAAGAACAATACAACTAGGGAGTTTTCATACTTGGATGTTACAATTTGAGATTGGCTTGAGTAGAACTTTCCTTCGCGGTAGAGCTGTAGACCCTCATAGGCATGTTGGACTACCTTTGACACTGAGGGGTCACTCTTTGGGTCAATCAAAAGATCAATTTGAGAGGATTTCACAACATCATCTCATTATAATGGGAACATATTTCTCAGACATTCATTGTGGTTTATTACACTGGAAGAACTTCTAGGGAAAATAAATTTATTTTCAACATAAACTTTGCCTAAGATTCCTTCTTTCAGAAAGCCATGTTTCTTCCTTCTCCCTTTGAGGGCATCCATTTGCATAGTGTCCTTTATCTCTGCATTTGAAGCAAGTCACTTGGCTGATGTCTCTATAGACAGGATTGGGGTTCTTCTGAAGTTTCTTCTTCTTCCTTGGTGGAGTTAAATTGGCCATCATATCTTCATACTGCTGCCCAGTATACTCAACTATGTTGGTTGAAGGTCTGGGTTTCTTGTTGGGACAATTTCTAGATAAATGTCCATCTTCTTCACAAGAATAGCAATTCTTGGTGGAGTGTTTGGATGAATACGGATGTGGTGTAGTATTGGCTCCAGTATTCATCTTGACATGGTCCATCTGAAAAGTATCCAGCTTGCGTTTTCCCTTCACTTCTGGTTTTCCTAAGTTCTCTTGGATTGCACTAAGCACTTCCATTTTGGCTTGTTGTCCAACTTGTTGTACCATGGGGTAAAGTGGACATTGTGTTGGAACATGTGTTGTTCCTTCACACAGAAAACAAGTAACTTGAGTGAAGTATCCTTCAGTTGAGTTGTTTGCATCACCATGGGACCACTCATCAGGACAATCTTTGGAATAGTGTCCTATCTCTCCACAAGATTTGCAGGCTTTGGGTGTTGTAAACATTTCTTCTTCTCTCTCCTGGTTATCTCTAGCTACCAAGGGTTGATGGTTTCCACTATTGGCCATGCTTTGGGACATCATGTACACTATCTGGGATTGGGCATCTAACACTTGTTGCATTCCTGGTGCTAACTCCATATTGGGATTGCTGGCTTGATTCTGGGTCATCAGTTGTATCAGCTGAGTATGAGCTTCTAGTAGCATCTTCATTGCTATTGACTTCACTGGGTCGTTGACATTCTGGCTAGACATCTGTTTTGGGGTTTTAAGAAAGATGAGTAGAGATTAGAAAGATTAGGCAAGGGGGGGGGTCCTACTCAAACACAACAGATCAAGGAAACTCATCTTGCAAACAACACATAACAAACATATATCAACACATTCACCACACCAAACAACATGGTTTTTAGAAAACACTAATATTGTCATACCATACTCATTGGAATGATCAATGCTCTAACACGTTAACGTTGTTCTAACAAAGTAACTAGAGTGGTGGTCTCATCTATATCTTCTTGAGTTTCTTCAAAAATCTTCTCTCAATGTCTTGGGGTATTCTTGATTGTTGTGAAGTATTGGTGTATCTCCAAGTTTTCTTCAATTGTCTTAAGTGTAGGTCTTCATGTGGTGAAAATACTTCTTGCACTTCTTGGTATGGTCATCAACATTGTTGTCTTGATGGTATTGAGGAGGAGGTCATCTAGCAAATTTTGAAGGTGAATAATAGATGAGAAGATATGAGAAGAATTAAGAGGATTGTTTTGTTTCTAGAAATTTTGAACATAGAAAGTTTTCAATCCTAGAGTGATCAAGGGGTTATTAACAACTTGTTGCAAATTGGATATTAACTATAGTGAGAGATACTGGCACCCGCTAGCCAATCAGGGAACGGTCTTGTGTCCGTGGACACGTAAAGTTGTCCGGGCCGCTTCATCTCACTATGCCACTAGGATCCAAAATACTCTAAGGAGATAATAACACGATAAAAAATGGCTTCCAAACCTAAGGGTCTCGAATTCTACAGGCAACACAATGCTCTGATACCATTTTGTAGCGTTCCCACATTTAAATAATGTAAGGACACCTGTGTTATTGTGCTAGTTCGTGGATCAATTGCTAGCACCACAGTACAAAATGAAATATCATGCAAATGCATCAAATTCTATTATATCGCATGATCCAGTCTTTACAAAATATTATTAAAACTTGCATAGTCATAGAAGACTAGCAGTAAACAAAGATATACAGCGGAAAACATAGTAAACATTGAGCCCATCTTCTTCATGTGCCACAGGCAAAACATGTTGGCGATAGTCTCGAGATCCTAAACGAAATCCTCACTCGTCTTCAGAAACATCTGCAATATGGAATATGCAGCCACAAGGGAGTCAATACAATTTAATGTATTGGCAAGTAACACTATGGTGGATATAAATGGCAAGACTAATACTACATGCTTATTTGGCTGAGTGGACTTTTTGTCTAAGTTTTGCATAAAGCCAGTTTTCTCCTATCACTTTTGTAAAACCAACTTTTCTTTTCAAAAGGGTGGCAACATTGGATTTAGATCCAAGCACCACAATACTCTTCACTTGGTCAAAATTTTACTTATTGAAATTGGTGATGAGATTCTTCCGTCAATCCTTGTCCAGCTGCTCATAGTTGTCCATAACCGGGGACACGGCTAAGATCTTAGTTTGTCGACTCTGCAGAGGTTGTGCACTTTCACCCTTTGTCTTCAATTAGCCCAAACATCCTATACACCCGGAGTGCATCATGGAAAGGAGAGAATTGAGACGATATCTTTCAGAAGAAGAAATCCAAACCCACCGGCGAGACCGTTCCACCTATAATTTTGCTACATCTGCTAGTCAAGCCTGGGCTGAACTCTCACAACTTAGTTGATCAAGACAGAGCCCATAATGTCAAAGGGCTGCACGGGAAGCTACTAGATTTAGAGGGACATAATACTCTCTTTGTTCCTGGGTGGCCATCCGCAAGTGACAACCTCAAGTGGAATAACCCTTAGATAAGGGCCCTGAGGAAACACTCAACATAACCCAGTCTTACCACTTCCACCCAGGTGGTTCATTCATTAGTTATACTTAGGATTTTTCCTCAACATCTAGTAAAACAATTTGTAACATTGCATAGCACCTAATAAATTCTAAGCCTATCAAAATAACCAGGTAAAAGGGATGGCTACACACTACTAGGATAATAGCATAGCATAGTATAATTTAGTAAAATTTCCTATCATGCATACTACTCAAAATCAACTAATGCATATAGAAAATAATGGGTAGTTGATGGTGTGTTACTTGCCTTGTTGAAGTTGGTGAAGATATCACACTCTCTTCAAAAAGGATCGTTGCTCTCCGTACAATCTACTCATTGAAAACACAATAACAAAATAAACAAACATTCTATCAAGCAAACATACAAGTGAAGAGATCATACAAAGCAATAACATAGACAAAGGTGTTTAACTTAGTTTGCTAGGACAAGGTCTAGGTTTGATTTCTATACTTGTTAAGGAAATTCCAATGGTTTACTTGGGAAGGGCTAGGTTGAGTTTGATGTGATCTAACTTTATTATAACCATACTTGTCGAGGAAGTTCCAAGAGTTCACTAAGAATAAACATATTACTTCTTCAACTAAAGTAATACATGCAAACACTTGGTCATATTCACCTTCAAAAATATTTGAGTGACTATGTTAGTATTTTCCATTGTGGTTAGGGTAGGTCTACTAACTTCATCATCAAAGGGAAAATATTACTAAGTCTTGGATTTTCCATTTGGGTCAATGGTTGGACAAAAATAACTTGTTATTCTTCAACTTGGGTGGATTGCTTCTGGTCCTCATGTGATTGCCTTCTTGAAGATCATCATCATGCCATCTAAGTTGCTTCCTTCCTTGGTGTGGTGCTTCTATTGGTATTGATAGTCTTCATGGTTTACACTTCATTAATTGGTTTGGGTATGGGATGGGCACAAATACCACTAAGTCAATTTGAAAAGAAAGAAATGGAAGGGATAGGAAGAGAGAGAGGAAAATGTATTCTCCTTGATTTTCTTCATACTCCTATACTTCATTGAGTTTCTTCTTGTTGTTGTGGAGTCTATGTCCTTCCTTCAATTTCTTCAATGATATTCCTCATAGCTCTTCATGTTGCCACCAAGTTGATATTGAAGTTTCATTCTTGTGCTTGAGTCTTGATCTCCATTTTGCTAACTTGGTGAATTCTTGAAGCAAGAATGGGGGAGTGGAGAAGATAGAAAACTAAAGTTCACTACTTGGTACTATATGTGATTGGCACATTCTAAGGACTTGGCTTGGCTCCAAATAGACATAACATCAAGGAATAACAGTTGAAAACAATTTCTAAGACATGGTGAAAATGGATGTATCTTTGTTGGGTTTTTGGTCAAAACACACGGTCATGGTCCAAGGGTATCCAAAATGGTTGGGCATAATGTCTATGGTTCAAGGTTACCAAATGGAGCAATTTTGCAAAAGGAACTATATTGAAAATATTTATAGAAATTAATCTATGACAAAAATACTCAAATAGACAACTTAGTTCTAAATTAAATTTTAATTTGTTCAAATATTATTTTGGGACAGAGGATATGAAAGTACACATTCTAAGGTTTCCAAATATATTTTATTTGCAATTTTTGGATTTGTAGAATTTGAATTATGCCAAATTTCATCAAACAACCATATTTGAATTTTAACAAATTTAAGTTTGTCAAATTTAAATTTGGCCAGTGCCAAAAGTTTCTAGATGTCAGGGGCTTTTCAAAAACTCCAAGATTGCTAAATTTGGGCTTATGGTTAAAACGTTATGATGATTACAAGATACAGGGACTAATCTGCAAAATTGCTATTTCATTTTAATTGGGAATTAATTCCAAAGACAGGCTGGGCCGAAAACGACTTATCTGTCGCGCTGGGCGATAGACAGGAAATGGGCTTGGGCCGGTTACACGCCACGCTGAGCGACAAATAGCTTTTTAACGCACTGCTGACTTGGCGATCTTTGATTCGTCGATACCTTTTCAGTTAGGTGGTTTAACGTAGACCATCCGATCTAGATCCTACGGTTCATATTAGATCAGGGTAGGTTAGGAATTACCTCACCGGTGGAGGTGGCCGGAGATGGAGAGGACGGTGGCTCTCCGGTGACTAGTGGTGCAGAATTCGACCGTGCCAGCGCTCCGGTGGCCTTTTTGCACAACGGAGAAGACAACGACGTGCGGCACGAGATGGAGAGGCTAATGGTGACCATGGCGCGCTCCGACAGGGCCTCTGCTGACGGCGGCATGCATCTTCGGGCGCGCACGCTCCGGTGAACGTCGGGTGTTCACGGCACGGGCTCCCCTGTGGTGAAAAAAAAATCCGAAACTTGGTCAGGGAGGGAGGCGTGGTTGCGGGGATGAAAATGGGACAAGAGAGGGCGGAAGGGACTCACACAGTTCGCCGGAAATGGGAGAAAGCGGCGGCGGACAGAGATGTCCCCGGCGACCAATTTCTTTGGTCTCGGGACGAAATTCAGGGAGCCTCCAGAGGGGAAAGAGAGAGGAGAGGAGGGGCTATAAGGAGGAGGAAACGTCGAATTGAATCAGCGCTTAAATCCCACGAATTGAAGGCATTGAAATCGGCAGTTTCTCTGCCATTACAGAGATTGAAGATGATGACATCATGATGACGTCATCAATGATTTTCTTTTCTTTTTAATTCCTGTTTTCTCATTTATTTTATATCTTCTGTTTTATAAATCCAATTAACATGAAACAAAATTCTAGAACCATATTATTTCAAATACTTTCTAACAGTACCATTTTTGAAAACAATTTAACATATTTTATTTTTGAATTTTGGAAATTTGAATAATTCATTAAAAGTGACTTAATAGCATTTTTAATAGAAAATCAAATTTAATTTTTGAGTAACTGTTTTATAAAAATAAAGAGACATTAATGTGATCAAATGACATTTTTCAAAATCATTATTAATGGTTTTCATATTTTATGATTTTAAAATATGAAGGATCAATGATAGTCACTTAATAGAAAACATTAATTTTTATATGATTAAAACAATTTTTAGAAATATTTTCTATGGTTCAACTATTGTTTTCTAAGACCCTTTTAGGAACTTTCATATTGTATATATTCAACATATTAGTGAAACCACAATTAGTATCCTTTTTTTATATTTCAAACATAGAGAATTATTTAATAAATTTGGAAATGGGGTTTAGTAAAAGCAGAAAGGTTTTCCCAAATGAAAACATTGTTTTCTCAAAGTATCTTACTTGTTTTCATAAACAATTTATTTCTATAGCACTATATTATTTTGTTGATTGACATAACACTTGGAAAACAAGGATCCAACTTATATCTATTTTGGGGTTATCAATAATAGTGAAACCCTTTTTAGAGACAAGAAGAAAATATTAGAGATAACAATTCTCTAGTTTTTATATATCAAAAATATTTTCAAGATCATATTTGGGTTGAAAACATGTTTGGTGTAAGGGTTTTCTTAAGAAGAAATATTTTCTTTATGTAGAAATATTTATTTTGAAATGACCTTAGGGTTTATGGAATAGAGGTATATTGGATTTTTCATTTCCAAAACATTAGAACATGTATTGTTTTATTTTGTTTCTTGCATCTCATTTGGTTTTTGGTGACTTGCATAACATGAAAACAAAAAGTTTCAATTTTTAGTGATTTTTGGACTTTCCAAAAATCAGGGATGTTACAGACTACCACCCTTAAAAGAAACCTCGTCCTGAGATTTGGGAAGACTGTAAATAAAGATTTGGGTAACTGGATTCCAAAACAACTGGGTGGGCTACCACCCTTAAAAGAAGCTTTGGTGGGTACTCTATTTTCATTAGATTTGAGTGTAGATTGATTTGAGACTGGCTTGAGTAGAACTTTCCTTTGCGGTAAAGCTGTAGACCCACATAGGCATGTTGGACTACCTTTGACACTGAGGGGTCACTCTTTGGGTCAATCAAAAGATCAATTTGAGAGGATTTCACAACATCATCTCATTATAATGGGAACATATTTCTCAGACATTCATTGTGGTTTATTACACTGGAAGAACTTCTAGGGAAAATAAATTTATTTTCAACATAAACTTTGCCTAAGATTCCTTCTTTCAGAAAGCCATGTTTCCTTCCTTCTCCCTTTGAGGGCATCCATTTGCATAGTGTCCTTTATCTCTGCATTTGAAGCAAGTCATTTGGCTGATGTCTCTATAGACAGGATTGGGTTCTTCTGAAGTTTCTTCTTCTTCCTTGGTGGAGTTAAATTGGCCATCATATCTTCATACTGCTGCCCAGTATACTCAACTATGTTGGTTGAAGGTCTGGGTTTCTTGTTGGGACAATTTCTAGATAAATGTCCATCTTCTTCACAAGAATAGCAATTCTTGGTGGAGTGTTTGGATGAATATGGATGTGGTGTAGTATTGGCTCCAGTATTCATCTTGACATGGTCCATCTGAAAAGTATCCAGCTTGCGTTTTCCCTTCACTTCTGGTTTTCCTAAGTTCTCTTGGATTGCACTAAGCACTTCCATTTTGGCTTGTTGTCCAACTTGTTGTACCATGGGGTAAAGTGGACATTGTGTTGGAACATGTGTTGTTCCTTCACACAGAAAACAAGTAACTTGAGTGAAGTATCCTTCAGTTGAGTTGTTTGCATCACCATGGGACCACTCATCAGGACAATCTTTGGAATAGTGTCCTATCTCTCCACAAGATTTGCAGGCTTTGGGTGTTCTAAACATTTTTTCTTCTGTCTCCTGGTTATCTCTAGCTACCAAGGGTTGATGGTTTCCACTATTGGCCATGCTTTGGGACATCATGTACACTATCTGGGATTGGGTATCTAACACTTGTTGCATTCCTGGTGCTAACTCCATATTGGGATTGCTGGCTTGATTATGGGTCATCAGTTGTATCAGCTGAGTATGAGCTTCTAGTAGCATCTTCATTGCTATTGACTTCACTGGGTTGTTGACATTCTGGCTAGACATCTGTTTTGGGGTTTTAAGAAAGATGAGTAGAGATTAGAAAGATTAGGCAAGGGGGGGGGGTTCCTACTCAAACACAACAGATCAAGGAAACTCATCTTGCAAACAACACATAACAAACATATATCAACACATAACAAACATATATCAACACATTCACCACACCAAACAACATGGTTTTTAGAAAACACTAATATTGTCATACCATACTCACTGGAATGATCAATGCTCTAACACGTTAACGTTGTTCTAACAAAGTAACTAGAGTGGTGGTCTCATCTATATCTTCTTGAGTTTCTTCAAAAACCTTCTCTCAATGTCTTGGGGTATTCTTGATTGTTGTGAAGTATTGGTGTATCTCCAAGTTTTCTTCAATTGTCTTAAGTGTAGGTCTTCATGTGGTGAAAATACTTCTTGCACTTCTTGGTATGGTCATCAACATTGTTGTCTTGATGGTATTGAGGAGGAGGTCATCTAGCAAATTTTGAAGGTGAATAATAGATGAGAAGATATGAGAAGAATTAAGAGGATTGTTTTGTTTCTATAAATTTTGAACATAGAAAATTTTCAATCCTAGGGTGATCAAGGGGTTATTAACAACTTGTTGCAAATTGGATATTCAATATAGTGAGAGATACTGGCACCCGCTAGCCAATCAGGGAACGGTCTCGTGTCCGTGGACACGTAAAGTTGTCCGGGCCGCTTCATCTCACTATGCAACTAGGATCCAAAATACTCTAAGGAGATAATAACACGATCAAAAATGGCTTCCAAACCTAAGGGTCTCGAATTCTACATGCAACACAATGCTCTGATACCATTTTGTAGCGTTCCCACATTTAAATAATGTAAGGACACCTGTGTTATTGTGCTAGTCCGTGGATCAATTGCTAGCACCACAGTACAAAATGAAATATCATGCAAATGCATCAAATTCTATTATATCACATGATCCAGTCTTTACAAAATAGTATTACAACTTGCATAGTCTTAGAAGACTAGCAGTAAACAAAGATATACAGCGGAAAACATAGTAAACATTGAGCCCATCTTCTTCATGTGCCACAGGCAAAACATGTTGGCGATAGTCTCGAGATCCTAAACGAAATCGTCACTCGTCTTCAGAAACATCTGCAATATGGAATATGCAGCCACAAGGGAGTTAATACAATTTAATGTATTGGCAAGTAACACTATGGTGGATATAAATGGCAAGACTAATACTACATGCTTATTTGGTTGAGTGGAGTTTTTGGCTAAGTTTTGCATAAAGCGAGTTTTCTCCTATCACATTTGTAAAACCAACTTTTCTTTTCAAAAGGGTGGCAACATTGGATTTAGATCCAAGCACCACAATACTCTTCACTTGTTCAAAATTTTACTTATTGAAATTGGTGATGAGATTCTTCCTTCAATCCTTGTCCAGCTGCTCATAGTTGTCCATAACCGGGGACACGGCTAAGATCTTAGTTTGTCAACTCTGCAGAGGTTGTGCACTTTCACCCTTTGTCTTCAATTAGCCCAAACATCCTTTACACCCGGAGTGCATCATGGAAAGGAGAGAATTGAGACGAGATCTTTCAGAAGAAGAAATCCAAACCCACCGGCGAGACCGTTCCACCTATAATTTTGCTACATCTTCTAGTCAAGCCTGGGCTGAACTCTCACGACTTAGTTGATCAAGACAGAGCCCATAATGTCAAAGGGCTGCACGGGAAGCTACTAGATTTAGAGGGACATAGTACTCTCTTTGTTCCTGGGTGGCCATCCGCAAGTGACAACCTCAAGTGGAATAACCCTTAGATAAGGGCCCTGAGGAAACACTCAACATAACCCAGTCTTACCACTTCCACCCAGGTGGTTCATTCATTACTTATACTTAGGATTTTTCCTCAACATCTAGTAAAACAATTTGTAACATTGCATAGCACCTAATAAATTCTAAGGCTATCAAAATAACCAGGTAAAAGGGATGGCTACACACTACTAGGATAATAGCATAGCATAGTATAATTTAGTAAAATTTCCTATCATGCATACTACTCAAAATCAACTAATGCATATAGAAAATAATGGGTAGTTGATGGTGTGTTACTTGCCTTGTTGAAGTTGGTGAAGATATCACACTCTCTTCACAAAGGATCGTTGCTCTCCGTACAATCTACTCATTGAAAACACAATAACAAAATAAACAAACATTCTATCAAGCAAACATACAAGTGAAGAGATCATACAAAGCAATAACATAGACAAAGGGGTTTAACTTAGTTTGCTAGGACAAGGTCTAGGTTTGATTTCAATACTTGTTAAGGAAATTCCAATGGTTTACTTGGGAAGGGCTAGGTTGAGTTTGATGTGATCTAACTTTATTTTAACCATACTTGTCGAGGAAGTTCCAAGAGTTCACTAAGAATAAACATATTACTTCTTCAACTAAAGTAATACATGCAAACACTTGGTGATATTCACCTTCAAAAATATTTGAGTGACTATGTTAGTATTTTCCATTGTGGTTAGGGTAGGTATACTAACTTCATCATAATATAACTAAGTCTTGGATTTTCCATTTGGGTCAATGGTTGGACAAAAATAGCTTGTTATTCTTCAACTTGGGTGGATTGCTTCTAGTCCTCATGTGATTTCCTTCTTGAAGATCATCATCATGCCATCTAAGTTGCTTCCTTCCTTGGTGTGGTGCTTCTGTTGGTCTTGATAGTCTTCATGGTTTACACTTCACTAATTGGTTTGGGTATGGGATGGGCACAAATACCACTAAGTCAATTTTAAAAGAAAGAAATGGAAGGGATAGGAAGAGAGAGGAAAATGTCTTCTCCTTGATTTTCTCCATACTCTTGTACTTCATTGAGTTTCTTCTTGTTGTTGTGGAGTCTATGTCCTTCCTTCAATTTCTTCAATGATATTCCTCATAGCTCTTCATGTTGCCACCAAGTTGATATTGAAGTTTCATTCTTGTGCTTGAGTCTTGATCTCCATTTTGCTGACTTGGTGAATTCTTGAAGCAAGAATGGGGGAGTGGAGAAGATAGAAAACTAAAGTTCACTACTTGGTACTATATGTGATTGACACATTCTAAGGACTTGGCTTGGCTCCAAATAGACATAACATCAAGGAATAATAGTTGAAAACAATTTCTAAGACATGGTGAAAATGGATGTATCTTTGTTGGGTTTTTGGTCAAAACACACGGTCATGGTCCAAGGGTTTCCAAAATGGTTGGGCATAATGTCTATGGTTCAAGGTTACCAAATGGAGCAATTTTGCAAAAGGAACTATACTGAAAATATTTATAGAAATTAATCTATATCAAAAATACTCAAATAGACAACTTAATTCTAAATTAAATTTTAATTTGTTCAAATATTATTTTGGGACAGAGGATATGAAAGTACACATTCTAAGGTTTCCAAATATATTTTATTTGCAATTTTTGGATTTGTAGAATTTGAATTATGCCAAATTTCATCAAACAAGCATATTTGAATTTGAACAAATTTAAGTTTTTCAAATTTAAATTTGGCCAGTGCCAAAAGTTTCTAGATGTCAGGGGCTTTTCAAAAAGTCCAAGATTGCTAAATTTGGGCTTATGGTTAAAACGTTATGATGATTACACGATACAGGGACTAATCTGCAAAATTGCTATTTCATTTTATTTGGGAATTAATTCCAGAGACAGGCTGGGCCGAAAACGGCTTATCTGTCACGCTGGGCGGTAGACAGGAAATGGGCTTGGGCCGGTTACACGCCACGCTGAGCGACAAATAGCTTTTTAAAGCACTGCTGACTTGGCGATCTCTGATTCGTCGATACCTTTTCAGTTAGGTGGTTTAACGTAGACCATCCGATCTAGATCCTACGGTTCATATTAGATCTGGGTAGGTTAGGGTTTACCTCACCGGTGTAGGTGGCCGGAGATGGAGAGGACGGTGGCTCTCCGGTGACCAGCGGTGCAGAATTCGACTGTGCCAGCGCTCCGGTGGCCTTTTTGCACAACGGAGAAGACAACGACGTGCGGCACGAGATGGAGAGGCTAATGGTGACCACGTCGCGCTCCGACAGGGCCTCTGCTGACGGCGGCATGCATCTTCGGGCGCGCGCGCTCCGGTGAACGTCGGGTGTTCACGGCACGGGCTCCCCTGTGGTGAAAAAAAATCCGAAACTTGGTCAGGGAGGGAGGCGTGGTTGCGGGGATGAAAATGGGACTAGAGAGGGTGGAAGGGACTCACACAGTTCGCCGGAAATGGGAGAAAGCGGCGGCGGACAGAGATGTCCCCGGCGACCAATTTCTTTGGTCTCGGGACGAAATTAAGGGAGCCTCCAGAGGGGAAAGAGAGAGGAGAGGAGGGGCTATAAGGAGGAGGAAACGTCGAATTGAATCAGCGCTTAAATCCCACGAATTGAAGGCGTTGAAATCGTCAGTTTCTCTGCCATTACAGAGATTGAAGATGATGACGTCATGATGACGTCATCAATGATTTTCTTTTCTTTTTAATTCCTGTTTTCTCATTTATTTTATATCTTCTGTTTTATAAATCCAATTAACATGAAACAAAATTCTAGAACCATATTATTTCAAATACTTTCTAACAGTACCATTTTTAAAAACAATTTAACATATTTTCTTTTTGAGTTTTGGAAATTTGAATAATTCATTAAAAGTGACTTAATAGCATTTTTAATAGAAAATCAAATTTAATTTTTGAGTAAGGGTTTTATAAAAATAAAGAGACATTAATGTGATCAAATGACATTTTCCAAAATCATTTTTAATGGTTTTCATATTTTATGATTTTAAAATATGAAGAATCAATGATAGTCACTTAATAGAAAACATTAATTTTTATATGATTAAAACAATTTTTAGAAATATTTTCTATGGTTCAACTATTGTTTTCTAAGACCCTTTTAGGAACTTTCATATTGTATATATTCAACATATTAGTGAAACCACAATTAGTATCCTTTTTTTATATTTCAAACATAGAGAATTATTTAATAAATTTGGAAATGGGGTTTAGTAAAAGCAGAAAGGTTTTCCCAAATGAAAACATTGTTTTCTCAAAGTATCTTACTTGTTTTCATAAACAATTTATTTCTATAGCACTATATTATTTTGTTGATTGACATAACACTTGGAAAACAAGGATCCAACTTATATCTATTTTGGGGTTATCAATAATAGTGAAACCCTTTTTAGAGACAAGAAGAAAATATTAGAGATAACAATTCTCTAGTTTTTGTATATCAAAAATATTTTCAAGATCATAATTGGGTTGAAAACATGTTTGGTGTAAGGGTTTTCTTAAGAAGAAATATTTTCTTTATGTAGAAATATTTATTTTGAAATGACCTTAGGGTTTATGGAATAGAGGTATATTGGATTTTTCATTTCCAAAACATTAGAACATGTATTGTTTTCTTTTGTTTCTTGCATCTCATTTGGTTTTTGGTGACTTGCGTAACATGAAAAGAAAAGGTTTCAATTTTTAGTGATTTTTGGACTTTCCAAAAATCAGGGATGTTACAAAAAGGTCCCTTGAACACCTCTTATGCCATCAAATGGTAGGGATCCAAAGCCACACTTGCCATTTTTGCCCTTGCCCTTGACTATAAGCCAACCCTTGATGTTTCCTTGATCCATAGCCCTCCTCCACAACCCCACACTACCACACTTCATCCCCAAGCTAAGAGGAGCCTTGAGCCAGCCCTTTGAGCTCCATGAGCTCCAAAATCGCCGCCGACCATTTTTCTTAAACCGTGGTGAGGAACCTCAAATCCCTGCAGAAGTTTGCCTATGGTTTTGAGCTTGTGAAAAATAGTTTTTGTGCATATTATTTTCTACAAAAATTCACAGAACTAGGATTATGTTTTGAGGAGCCTATGAGCAGATCTATCCATAGGACTTGGCCTTACATCAACGCCAGTTACCAAATGGAAATGACATCCATTTTTGTAAAAGACCAGTAGGCTTTTCTAGACTTTTTATAAGGAGTTTAAAAATTATTTTTGAAGCAAATCCAATTGGATGAGTTTGGTATTTACTAGATCTATCGTATCCTAGCTTAGATTAATTTGTGAGGCTCTAGATTATTTTTTATGGACAGATCTAGAAACAGCAGCTTTTCTGTTTTGTTTTCTTTGTTTGTTTTTGTTTGAAATGAAATGTTTGGTTTGTTTAATCTTTGTTAGTAGAATGTAGGGATGTGTTGGATCTTGTTATTAAGTTGTTTTCTTGGATTACATCTACCATAAAAAGTGTGTGCATGTTTGCAATATCATTTGGCTATAGAAGTAGCATATGTTATTTCCCTAGTTTAGTTATTTGATGTTTTGTGTGAACCAACTCTTTGTGTGCTTGTTACCTAAGTTTGTGCTATGATTGTGGTGATTCCAGTACCATTTTGGTACTGTTATTTATATGCTATTATCTCCATTAACTTTCATGTGATCTTATAGCAAAGCATGAGTAACATTTGTTATTTTCCTAGTTTTATTATTTGAAATAAATTGTGTGGTTGATTTAATCTTGCTTCCTAGCATGTATAAAGTTGTTAGGACTTGTTATTAAGTTGTTTTCTTACAGTACATCTACCTTAGAAAGTGTGTGCATGTTTGGAAACTGAAATAAAAATGAAATAGCATTTGTTACCTTCTAGTTTTATTATTTGGAATTATTGTGAGAGCTAGATCTTTGTGTGAATGCTTTGATAAATTTTGTGCTATGTTTGCTATAGATCCAGTACCATTTTGGTACTGTTATTTTTATGCTAATGCCTCTGTTAGCTTGCATGTTTTTTTGTAGCAAAGGATGTGCAAGTCTTGTTATTTCGTTTGCACTAGTATTGTTTTCACTAGAATAAATAGCTTTGTATTATTTATCTTGTATACTAGTTTTTTTCATGAGTAACCAGAGTCTTAGTACCTCATTTACCTTGGTATTGATGGGCCCATACCCCACTGGTCCCATTGCATCTTGGTTAGGGATGCAAATCCCCAACCATACACATGTGTGAAAATAACCTTTTTAATTATATAATTGATTTCTATTTTCCACCATGGAAAATATATTTGTTTATTTTCACTTATGCAAGTGAGGAGTTTATTTCTTATCAGCAGATACTAGTATGTGAGATGTTATTCATTTGTTAGCATAATGTTTCCTTAGTGGTATCATGTTAAGAAATGCTTCACTATTGAGTTTTAAATTAAATTGTTTGCAAATAAAACAATTCCTTGTGAGTGATAGATTGTTTGTGAATGATTTATAATTGAGTGTTTGGATTTTTGAAAAGTTTTAGCTAACATTTCATTGAGTGTATAGCTACTGGTTGGGTAGTTTCTACCTTGGTTGCTTACTAGTTAATCTATTTGAAAATCATGCATTACTAAAATTGGCTTATGCTTGCTTAATAGATGTGTACATAAAATTATTCTATTGTAGTACTTACTAGCATTTGTAAGGTTTGTGTGATGTTAGTAGGCATGTATATATCCATGTATTGCTTGTTTAAGATTATGCATCCTTGTTGTGGTGTTTGCTTCTCTAGTGATGGACTAGTGTCACCACTAGAGATTATGAGATTACCTAGTATTGTTGTCTTCTTATTTTCTTAGTGGAGGACTATCCTAGCATGTTTAGGATGATGTTACTTCTGTTATTATGTATATTTATGATCATGATTTTCTTGTTTAGAGTTAAGCATCATAGTAGCATTGCTTGCTTCTCTAGTGATGAACTAGTGTCACACTAGAAATGGTGAATGGCTCTAGTGTTGTATTTTTATTTTACAAGTGTATGAGTTTATTATAGAATGTTTTAGGAAGTTATTACTTCTGTTATGATGCCATGAATTATTTAGTTGCATGTGCTATAATTGTAGATTGTAAGTACTCCTTATAGCATGCTTGTGTAGATTTGTATACTAGTGTGTTATTAGTGCATTCCTGTTTCTATGCTTTTGATAGGAGTATTTTCTGGAGTGATGATTGTGTTCTAGATTATTTTTATTACTTGTTATCTTTGTTTTTAGCTACTGGTTGTTTGATAAGTTTTCATGATTGATGGGTTCCATAACTTCAATTAAGCATTAATGTAGTAAATGAATAGTCTATTCATCTGTGGTGTGTTTACCTGCTGTGTGGAAATTGTCTGATTGTGTACCTTAGCTTGAGTGTCATATTTGTGTTTATTGTTGTGCTGGTGTTGTTTTTGTGCTTAAGAGTATCTTATTAAACTAAAACATCCAACTAAAATCATGAACGCATTAAGTGATAGTTTCTTGTGGTGAGTAATACCCACTGCCATGGGTATTGTTCTGTCTGTTTGTTTTACCCTAGCAACCTAACCTTTGCACCCACAAGCTATATTTTTCGATTCTTATATATCTTGTTATGAGAGTGGTACACCACTCCATATATGGTATGTAAGATGTGGGATATGGTTTTCTAAACCATACATAGTGCCTGACGATAGTTTTGAGACCGTGAGAGTTATGTGAGATAGTTTTCGCGTTATCATTTCGGGAGAACTCGTGAGTGAACGTTTTTTGCTGTATGTGTTGTTTATCTTAGTTATTTTCCCTTTATACCTGAGTGTGCGTCTTTTATTTTCTTTACGACGCTAGAACGCGAAGAATAAGAAGAAGCAGTTATGGAGCTGTGCGTCAAGTTCAAGTTACTTCAAGGCCAGGGACATTAAGAGACTTGAGGCAGGCCATCCTGATGCTTGCTGATATTACACTTATCATTATCTATCATGCATGTTTTACTTCTGAATTTTTTTACAAAACTTTGATTTCCAAAAGAAAGCTATTTTTTAAGTGAGTATCACTTCTATTAATATTATATATTATTATGCCATTAGTTAATACCTGGTGTTACCAAGCCCGTAGCCACCATATGGTATTTATTACCATCACAAATCTTAGTCACTAAGTGGACACCCTAAAATTGTGTTTTTACAAAACAAAGGCTTTATGGAAAACCCGGGAAAAAGGCGGATCCTTATTCACCGGAGGAATGTGGAAGTGGTCATTTTTGGGAAAATGGTGTTTTAAAAAAATGACACATAACCTAGTCTTCGCTGGACAACCTTTACCGTACTGCCACCCTACCCCAACATGGGCACGGGTCTTAACTTGAAGTTTGTTCTTATTAGTGTGTGCTATCTCACTTGCTATTCATTTAGGCTCCCGTCGTACCCTCAAACCGAATGTCATCAAAACTCCCAATGTCGAGGCATATAAAGTGTGGGATTAATTTTCCCTCCGGATGCATTCATTGAGGCTCCCGTCTAGGCAGAGTGGGACTTGATGCCGGGGAGAACAAACTCAATCGAGAGATAGACATATTCTAGCTTGAACATAGTTGATGGTTATGATCAGATACCTAATGTTTACATACTGTTGTTACAGTCCGTGGTTGATTACGGCAGGTATACTAGATCTGGTGGATGTGTGCACCTCTGCAGAGTACAACTTTTTCAAAGAAGCCGCGTCCTCGGATATGGACAGTTGAATGGCCATGTAGCTAGTATTGTGTCAATGTTAAAAAAAAATAAGTTTTCACGAAGGTGTGTTGAACTCGGGAAGTTCGGAAAGGAAGGAAAACTTAAGCCGTGGAGGTATCGATGATGAAAAATCCAGAAGTTGTTATACAAAACAAAAAAGTTTTGCAAAAGAAAAAACCTTTTCTACTCTAAGCAACAATTCTGGAAACTGATTCCAAGAAGTTTTGCAAATAGAAAATTCCCTTTTAAATAAAAGTTTAACAAAACCTCTTGTACATGTCATATCTACAAGAGAAATAAAACTATATTATTTTCTTCTGAAGTATCTTTTTCAACGAAGGTGCAGATTAATTTGACTGCAACCATGGTGTCATCCTATATGAACACCATTGATAGTGAACCCTATTTATAGCCTACCTATTCCACCATATAAGCATACTTGCATCTTTGGTAAGTTACATAATGGATGTCTTGCTGAGTACATTCAAATGTACTCATTATGGTTTCGCCCCTGGTATCTACTTGCCAGACATTGAGAAGGAGTCTCCAAAGAAGATCAACGAGGAGGAGTACGGAGCTGATGGCTTTGCGAACTAGGATCGTCTCCGGGTCAGCAGCCTGTAGGTTAAGGCATGACTTGGGCTCTACTGCGTTTTGTGTGTGTTTAGTCTTCCTCTGTGTGTGTTATGTGTTGCCCTGCGTGGCAGCCGTTTAGGCTTGGTCAAGTGACCATGCCCCTTTTTTTAAGTATTTATGCAACCGTGTAATGGATATTGTATCTGTGTACCAACTTGATATGTTGTTCACGACTGAATTCCTGGGATCGTGATTGTATGCATATCGAAGGTGTCCTTGAACAGTGGTTCGAAGGGCGGACCTTACATTACCCCTGTCCATGAGTGGGGGATGCGTGATCTGGTTTTATATTGCCTTCGAACGCGGAAGGAACGACCGAAAACGTGGATTTCCTTGGCGAACTTGTTGTTTCCCATGCCCAAAGTTGAAATAATTATGCATTCCAAGAACCTAACTTCATTTCAACAACATTGCACGATTGGGATCTAAAAACTCCGCTTCCATTCTCAAGTTGCCTACCAATCTTATGTCGTAGCCGTTTTCGCGCACTTTCGGTCGAGAATATAGTTTCCTTTCACCTAGGATGCCTGGAAAACTCTAGAGATGAGAATGTAAGTCACACTTGGCCATGTGGGCCCACACAAAATTCTTGAACCCCATTGCAGGACATGTATGGTGCCGCCGTTGCGCTGGGTGGCGTCGAAGCACCGGACGTTAACCGGGATGATTCTCGCCGCTTCTCGCTTGCATGCCAGCCTCGACACCCTTGGAATCCTTCCAACCCACTCCAAGTAACTCACTCCATATGCAACACTGCACCTTGTTACCCCTGTCCATGAGTGGGAGATGGGTGATCTGGTTTTCTATTGCCTTCGAACACGGAAGGAACGGGCGAAAACGTGGATTTCCTGGGCCAACTTGTTGTTTCCCATGCCCAAAGTTGAAATAATGATGCATTCCAAGAACCTCACTTCATTTCAACAACATTGCACGTTTGGGATCTCAAAAAGCCGCTTCCATTCTCAAGTTTCCTACCAATCTTATGTCGTAGCCGTTTTCGGGCACTTTCGGTCGAGAATACAGTTTCCTTCCACCTAGGATGCCTGGAAAACTGTAGATATGAGAATGTAAGTCACACTTGTCCATGTGGGCCCACACAAAATGCTTGAACCCCATTGCAGGACTTGTATGGTGCCGCCGTTGCGCTGGGTGGCGTCGAAGCATCGGACGTTAACCGGGACGATTCTCGCTGCTTCTCGCTTGCATGCCAGCCTCGACACCCTTGGCATCCTTCCAACCCACTCCAAGTAACTCACTCCACATGCAACACTGCACCTTGTTACCCCTGTCCATGAGTGGGAGATGGGTGATCTGGTTTTCTATTGCCTTCGAACACGGAAGGAACGGCCGAAAACGTGGATTTCCTTGGCCAACTTGTTGTTTCCCATGCCCAAAATTGAAATCATGATGCATTCCAAGAACCTCACTTCATTTCAACAACATTGCACGTTTGGGATCTCAAAAAGCCGCTTCCATTCTCAAGTTGCCTACCAATCTTATGTCGTAGACGTTTTCGGGCACTTTCGATCGATAATACAGTTTCCTTCCACCCAGTATGCCTAGAAAACTGTACAGATGAGAATGTAAGTCACACTTGGCCATGTGGGACCACACAAAATGCTTGAACCCCATTGCAGGACTTGTATGGTGCCGCCGTTACGCTGGGTGGCGTCGAAGCACCGGACGTTAACATGGACGATTCTCGCCGCTTCTCGCTTGCATGCCAGCCTCGACACCCTTGGCATCCTTCCAACCCACTCCAAGTAACTCACTCCACATGCAAAACTGCACCTTGTTACCCCTGTCCATGAGTGGGAGATGCGTGATTTGGTTTTATATTGCCTTCGAACGCGGAAGGAACGGCCGAAAACGTGCATTTCCTTGGCCAACTTGTTGTTTCCCACGCCCAGAGTTGAAATCATGATGCATTCCAAGAACCTCACTTCATTTCAACAACATTGCATGTTTGGGATCTCAAAAAGCCGCTTCCATTCTCAAGTTGCCTACCAATCTTATGGCGTAGATGTTTTCGGGCACTTTCGGTCGAGAATACAGTTTCCTTCCACCTAGGATACCTGGAAAACTGTAGAGATTAGAATGTAAGTCACACTTGGCCATGTGGGCCCACACAAAATGCTTGAACCGCCCATTGCAGGACTTGTATGGTGCCGCCGTTGCGCTGGGTGGTATCGAAGCACCGGACGTTAATCGGGACGATTCTCGCCGCTTCTCGCTTGCATGCCAGCCTCGACACCCTTGGCATTCTTCCAACCCACTCCAAGTAACTCACTCCACATGCAACACTTCACCTTGTTACCCCTGTCCATGAGTGGGAGATGTGTGATCTGGTTTTATATTGCCTTTGAACGCGAAAGGAACGGCCGAAAACGTGGATTTCCTTGGCCAACTGGTTGCTTCCCATGCCCAAAGTTGAAATCATGATGCATACCAAGAACCTCACTTCATTTCAACAACATTGCACGTTTGGGATCTCAAAAACCTGCTTCCATTCTCAAGTTGCCTACCAATCTTATGTCGTAAATGTTTTCGGGCACTTTCGGTCGAGAATACAGTTTCCTTCCAACCAGGATGCCTGGAAAACTGTAGAGATGAGAATGTAAGTGACACTTGGCCATGTGGGCCCACACAAAATGCTTGAACCCCATTGCAGGACATGTATGGTGCCGCCGTTGCGCTGGGTGGCGTCGAAGCACCGGACGTTAACCGGGATGATTCTCGCCGCTTCTCGCTTGCATGCCAGCTTCGACACCCTTGGCATCCTTCCAACCCACTCCAAGTAACTCACTCCACATGCAACACTGCACCTTGTTACCCTTGTCCATGAGTGAGAGATGTGTAATCTGGTTTTATATTGCCTTCGAACGCGGAAGGAACGGCCGAAAACGTGGATTTCCTGGGCCAACTTGTTGTTTACCATGCCCAAAGTTGAAATAATGATGCATTCCAAGAACCTCACTTCATTGCAACAACATTGCATGTTTGGGATCTCAAAAAGCCGCTTCCATTCTCAAGTTGCCTACCAATCTTATGTCGTAGCCGTTTTCTGGCACTTTCGGTCGAGAATACAGTTTCCTTCCACCTAGGATGCCTGGAAAACTGTAGAGATGAGAATGTAAGTCACACTTGGACATGTGGGCCCACACAAAATGCTTGAACCCCATTGCAGGACTTGTATGGTGCCGCCGTTGCGCTGGGTGGCGTCGAAGCACCAGACGTTAACCGGGACGATTCTCGCCGCTTCTCGCTTGCATGCCAGCCTCGACACCATTGGCATCCTTCCAACCCAATCCAAGTAACTCACTCCACATGCAACACTGCACCTTGTTACCCCTGTCCATGAGTGGGAGATGCGTGATCTGGTTTTCTATTGCCTTCGAACGCGGAAGGAACGGCCGAAAACGTGGATTTCCTTGGCCAAGTTGTTGTTTCCCATGCCCAAAGTTGAAATCATGATGCATTCCAAGAATCTCACTTCATTTCAACAACATTGCATGTTTGGATCTCAAAAAGCCGCTTCCGTTCTTAAGTTGCCTACCAATCTTATGTCGTAGACGTTTTCGGGCACTTTCGGTCGAGAATACAGTTTCCTTCCACCCAGGATGCCTGGAAAATTGTAGAGATGAGAATGTAAGTCACACTTGGCCAATTGGGCCCACACAAAATGCTTGAACCCCATTGCAGGACTTGTTTGGTGCCGCCGTTGCGCTGGGTGGCGTCGAAGCACCGGACATTAACAGGGACGATTCTCGCCGCTTCTCGCTTGCATGCCAGCCTCGACACCCTTGGCATCCTTCCAACCCACTCCAAGTAACTCACTCCACATGCAAAACTGCACCTTGTTATCCCTGTCCATTAGTGGGAGATGCCTTATCTGGTTTTATATTGCCTTTGAACGCGGAAGGAACGGCCGAAAACGTGGATTTCCTTGGCCAACTTGTTTTTTCCCACGCCCAAAGTTGAAATCATGATGCATTCCAAGAACCTCACTTCATTTCAACAACATTGCATGTTTGGGATCTCAAAAAGCCACTTCCATTCTCAAGTTGCCTACCAATCTTATGTCGTAGATGTTTTCGGGCACTTTCGGCCGAGAATACAGTTTCCTTCCACCTAGGATGCCTGGAAAACTGTAGAGATGAGAATGTAAGTCACACTTGGACATGTGGACCCACACAAAATGCTTGAACCCCATTGCAGGACTTGTATGGTGCCTCCGTTGCGCTGGGTGGCATCAAAGCACCGGACGTTAACCGGGACGATTCTCGCCGCTTCTCGCTTGCATGCCAGCCTCGACACCCTTGGCATTCTTCCAACCCACTCCAAGTAACTCACTCCACATGCAACACTTCACCTTGTTACCCGTGTCCATGAGTGGGAGATGCGTGATCTGGTTTTATATTGCCTTCGAACGCGAAAGGAACGGCCGAAAACGTGGATTTCCTTGGCCAACTTGTTGTTTACCATGCCCAAAACGTGGATTTCGTTGGAATACCATGTCTCTAAGGCAACAAAAGGAGTGCCTCGCGCAACGAAAATACTCGGTCGCAAAAACGCGCTTGTATTCCAACAGCTGTACAAATCGTGGCAATAGGAGGCCTCTACCGCAACAAAACGATAATTTATCGCGACCAAAAAGAGTCGTGGAAATATGAGTGCCCTATCACCACAACCTGAGAGTTCGTCGTAATTTGTGATTATATCGCAACGAAAAACACCAGTAGCTACAGATTTCGTTGCAAGAGACTGGTTTTCTTGTAGTGAGCAACGCACGGGCATGTTTCATTTGAATTAAGGAACATAGCAATACATGGCTAGCTCATATATCTTAAGGCATGGTGTGTTTTTTATTGTTCATTTATTAACTTTGAAACTAATACTATTATTTCAGGGTTTATACTGATCTTGGGGTAATTAATAGATATCTTATATTTACTAATTGGAGACTCCCTATTCGAACGCCATGCCCTATAACTCACTCCACATGCAACACTTCACCTTGTTACCCCTTTCCATGAGTGGGAGATGCGTGATCTGGTTTTATATTGCCTTCGAACGCGAAAGGAACGGCCGAAAACGTGGATTTCCTTGGCCAACTTGTTGTTTCCCATGCCCAAAGTTGAAATCATGATGCATACCAAGAACCTCACTTCATTTCAACAACATTGCACGTTTGGAATCTCAAAACGCCGCTTCCATTCTCAAGTTGCCTACCAATCTTATGTCGTAGCCGTTTTCGAGCACTTTCTGTCGAGAATACAGTTTCCTTCCACCTAGGATGCCTGGAAAACTGTAGAGATGAGAATGTAAGACACACTTGGCCATGTGGGCCCACAAAAAATGCTTGAACCCCATTGCAGGACTTGTATGGTGCCGCCGTTGCGCTGGGTGGCGTCGAAGCACCAGACGTTAACCGGGACGATTCTCGCCGCTTCTCGCTTGCATGCCAGCCTCGACACCCTTGGCATCCTTCCAACCCACTCCAAGTAACTCACTCCACATGCAACATTGCACCTTGTTACTTCTGTCCATGAGTGGGAGATGCGTGATCTGGTTTTATATTGCCTTCAAACACGGAAGGAACGGCCGAAAACGTGGATTTCCTTGGCCAACTTGTTGTTTCCCATGCCCAAAGTTGAAATCATGATGCATTCCAAGAACCTCACTTCATTTCAATAACATTGCACGTTTGGGATCTCAAAAAGCCGCTTCCATTCTCAAGTTGCCTACCAATCTTATGTCGTAGCCATTTTCCGGCACTTTCGGACGAGAATATAGTTTCCTTCAACCTCACTTCATTTGGTGTTCAATTTCAGCCATTTATGTACAAAAAATATGGAAAAACAACTATAAAAAAAGAAACCCTAGATTCACGCGTGCACATTGCGTCATAGGGAGAGCAAAAGGGAAACTCCATAAATAGACGGTTTGACGCGTATCCACTTCCTTCCTTCCTCCGTCGCTGCAACAACTTTTCCCCAAAAAACGCATCCTCCCCTCCACTTCCACAGCAAAACCCTCGACGGTTCCCCTGCCCTTCCCATCCGCCATGAAGAGATCACGGGAATGCTTCGACGCCGAGGAAGGTAAGAAGGTGGCGTCCGTCATCGGCGAGCCATCTTCTGTTGTCGTCCCAGTCGCGGCAAACTCTGGCACTGGGGCTGCTACTTCCGGCAAGGTCACGCCAGTGGACGAGGCGGTCCGTGATGTCTCTTCGGAGATCGATCGGAACAAGACGATGAGCGGGGAAGGAGAAGATGGCCCATCCCACGCCGCCGTGCCATCTAACCTTGAGGCGGCGTACAAGGAGATTGAGGACAACTACGACGAAGCAGCAGAATACACCATGTGGGGGGGACGTCTCCGCTGCACCGACCACCGCTCCGACCGCCGCGCCGACCGTTGCGCCGACTTCCGCGCCGACCGAGGTACATCCCTATTGCAAAACTAGATCTAGTTTTAGTGAACTTGCTATGTATTTTTGATAATTCCCTTGTATTCACAGACAGTGGGAGTAGATCGATTTTGCTTTCTAAATTTATTCTTTTATTCCTGAAGTATTCTTTACCTTTTTTTTCAAATGCCATCTTATAGCTCTAGATGTAATAATTTTAACCGCGACTTAATATGTCATGTTGTAATAATTGTATCCCAATTTATTGTGTTACAATATTTTTTGGGTTGCAATGATCTTCACATTATTTCAACTGCAATTTCATATCTCATTTTCTAATAATTGTACACTCTGTACTTTGTTTTAATAAAAATCAATGAATATAGCTTGGGTAATTTGATCCGCAAGATTTTAGTTATCTGTTTTTGTTATGAAATACTGGGCTAAGTATAGTTTGTACATTTCATCTCCATTCAACTCTTCGAGTAGCAGATAAACAGGTCTTCGTACATTCCTTCAATTGCATATAAATTCATAGACAACTTCAATTGCATATCAATGTACATATCATGTATCTTTGATGGAACACAGCCCAACTATTGCGCAATTCTCCCAATTTTTTTTGTACTAATGATTATCTGCACTGATCAAACAAGGTGTTTCATAATTTAGTGATGTAGGTAATTCATGGAGTACTAGCCGATAGAGATACTCAAAGGAATATGTAACCTGCATTTTTCCAAAATTCTTTTATTGCTACAAACAACATATACTACGTACCTTCGTTATTTTATACAAGGCCACTAACTTAATTCCTAAATACCAAGAAAAGAAAGCCAACGTCTAATTAGCAGAAACAATTATGTGAATAAACTCTTGTGTTCTGTGCAAATTAAATATTTTGTATGTGGGGCATATTACTCTATGGTTGCATGGCACATTCACATCAATGAGCACCATTCTATGTGGTAGAATCGAAATTTTTTCTCTTTGGAAGAGATAGCGGTCTTGCATACATAGAAATTGTATTTTTTATAGTGGCCTTGTATTCAAAGAAAGAGGGAGTAGATCGATTTTGCTTTCTAATTTTATTCTTTTATTCCTCAAGTGTTATTTACATTAGTTCAAATGCCATTTTATATCTCATCATGTAATAATTAGAACTGCAACTTTATATCTAATGTTGAAATAATTGTATAGTGTGTTATCATCCTAGATTCTCCTATTTATGGTGTTACAACCTTTTTTGGGTTGCAATAATCTTCACATTATTTCAACTGCAATTTCATATCTCATTTTGTAATAATTATACACAGTAGCTTTTATGTTAATTAAACGTGCATGCCTACATGGATTCTAATTATTAGATTTGGTTATGATATACTAGGTTTAGTATAGGTTGTACATTTCATATCCATTTGAATTCTTCGGCAATAAATGATATCAAAGTTAAAAACGAATGAGGAACTTTAGTTTTTATTTATGCTTATTGCATTTTAGGAGCCGAGAGTTGAAGAAGAGTAATTTGATAGGGGATTGGCTATGTGAGATGGTCATGGTTCTCTGGATGGAGGCTCTGGAGAAGCCTCTGGAGAAGATGATGAAGATGTTGAAGAAGAACCTCCAAGATCACCAAATGTTGATGAAAAATCAGCATGCTCAGTCCATGTCTCCAATCTGGTGATACTTCTGCTTAAGGAGCAAAAGGGGGTGCATACCGACAAGGTTCTTCAAGCTGTGGTAACGCCGAACGAGCGACCATCGTCTTTCATGGTTTCACGTGTACTCCTTAGCAAGTTGGGTAATACCAACTGGCGCATTATCCAGTCTCACGAAGAGGGAGACTCCACGTATCTTTACATCAAGATGCGTAAACAGGACGTGCTAAGGTGTCACGGGAAGAGGTACGAGTGGCTGGGAGAACAAGTCACCTTCCGTAAGGTGAATTCCCTCATTTCACTCAGACCTAATCCCATGGAAGCTGGCCCAGTTGTCAAGATCTTCTAAGTTGTGCCTATGAAGACAATGTTTCTTTTGTTTAAACTATGTGTTGCTTCCCGTACTACTGCATGATGCACTATGTGAAACATTATGTCCTTTATATGTTATCGTTTAGCAGAACTTATTAATATTGTTAAAGAGTTGTTTCTTTTTTCGAGGGTACGCAATTGGGCACCTGATTTTTATAGGAGATAGTGCTTTGAGTACAGGAACTTGACAGTTCATTGCGAGCAACACTATCACTTACACCACTCCACACCGGCTAGTCCGAGAACTGCCCCACAGACGCAAAAACCAAACACAAGAGAAGGCCTTTCCTGAACAAAGATCAGAGCCGCGTCGCCACCGATGCTGGTGCCTCTTAGGAATAACAAACTCCATCTTGACATCCCTAGTCGACGCACCAACCAAAGGAGAAGGGCGGCAGGACTAGTACTGCCTCGAGGAGGGACCGACTCGAACACCGCCAGCGAGGGAGAGTTGTCATTGAATTCAAACCAGACTTCACGTAACATAATTTGCATTACTAATTAGATATAGCACTTACTATATGAACAAAAGTACCAAGATTAATCCATAGCTCAAAGCATACTGCAAGATCTTAAACATAAACTCTAATTACAAGGACCAAAAGAAGCATATATACTACGCCGCAGCAAGTGATCTAGTGCCAAGTGTGGTTTGCCCTCGCTGTCACATCCCAATTTTGGAATACCTGTTAACACAATTGTTTTGCTAATTGCTTGACAATTAAACTTTGTTTGTGACAATTAAACTTGGATTGTATTTGTTTGAGTGCAACTAAACAAACAAATTATATAAACTTACATGGCTAAGAAATTGAAAACAAAATATTCAACATATTGTTCCAATGACTTTGACAATATTTTCTAAACTAAATATTGATCAAAGAGTTTTCCAAAACATCTTATGAGTCCCATACTTGTTGAATATAATTCCAAGACCTAAATTAATGAAGAGGAAACACTTAATAAAATTTCCATAAAGAAATATCAGAAAAAGGAGGCATTCTTAAATGCTTCACCAAAATATTATCAAATGTTTTTCCAACCTTGCAAACTTAAAAACAAAAGTATTGGAGAGCATTGACTTGCTATCTCTAGTCATATAAATATTTTGGCAAAACATTATTAAAGAAAAGCCAAATGCCTTATTAAATAGAAATTCCAATATTTCTAGAAACTGAAAACTCAAACAAGTTACTTCTGGAAACTTTAATCAAATGATCTGAAATTTATACCATTGTTTCCTTATATCAAATAAGGAACACACACAAGAGGAGACCAAAAATTGAATCCATTAAAGTCCTGAAAACATGAATTTTCTCCACAGCAATATTTGGGATTTTGAACAAGTTTGTTCTACAAACTTTTTCTAAATGCCATGAAATAAATACCACATGCTCTATAGCATAAATAAGGATGAAAACCAAAAGGGCACAAGTTTTTGAACAATTGAAGTTGCCAAAAACCCCTGTTTTCTTGACAGCACCTTTTTGAAATTTGAACATGTTTGTTCTATGAAGTAACTCAAAATGACTTGAATTTTTTACCACAAAAGGAACACATCAAATAAGGAATGTGTGCCAAAAATTATCATCTTTGGAAGCTCCTAAGTAGGTTAATAAATTCAATGTCCATTTATGTCAGAATTCAAATTTGAACAACTTTGAATTATGAAGTTTATCTAATTGAGCCAATTTTCACATATGTTGTGCATCTCAACAAATAAGAATTTTGGGCAAAAGGGTTTCAATTTTTGACTTTGTTTGATTAGGGAAAACATCCATTTTCAGAAAAGAGAAGGACCTGTTTGTAAATTTTGCAGGGACCTAAATTAAATCTGAGTCATCTCCTACCTCTAGCTTGCTGTAGAAAACAGTGCACCTAGCCATTGCTTCGAAGGGAAGGAATCATTGAGGATAAAGAGGCCCCCCATGTGGTCTGTCTCCCCATTGCCCCCCCTCTCTCTCCCCCTTGATTTTTCTCTCCTCTCTCTCTCAAGAAAATCCTCAAAACCGAAACCCTAGCCCGATTTGGCCACCGTCGATTTGGCCGCAGGCGAGCACGCCGCCGGCCGCCGTGGTCCCCATTGTCTCCGTCTAGTCATGCTTGACATCTCCACTGAAGGAATTGAGGCGGAATGCCCTGTGGTGCCCGCGCCGTCAACTTTTCTTCTCCGGCCCCGACGAGCTCCGGCGAGCTATCGCCGCCGATTCGCGCCTTCTCCGCCCTAGCCGAGACCTCCATCATGTTCATGGTGAGCAAGAGACCCTCCCGGTCGTTTTTCCCCTCTCCCTCTCCCCCTAGATCCTCGCCGCGCCGCGTTCGCTGTCCGGGCCGCCGTGCGCCCTCGTCGCCGGCCACCCTCCGGTGCTTCCCGGGAAGCGAGGGTGCCTCCGTTAGCTTGCCCGCGTCGAGTACAACTCGTAGGTGTTTCTATTTCACGAACTCGTGCTCGGATTGCGTCGTTACGAGCTCGCCGGAGACGTTCCGCCGGCGGGTGACGCCATCACGACGTCATGCGGTCGTCAGCGCCCTTGACCGCGCGAGAACACGTTGAACCTGCCCGTGGGCCTGGCGCTTGCCCGCGTGGCGCCCGCGTGGCTGGCTGGCCCGCGCGTCAGCGACCAGCGGGTAGATCTGCCGCGGTGAGAGTAGATCCTGGCCGGCCCAATAGTGAGATCTGGCCCGTGACAAGTGTTTTTCCTTTTATTTTTTTACAGAAAAGATACCTGGTTGCTTTTGGCTCTAAATGGCAACCTATAAGATGATTTTGACCAAACCAAAAATCACAGTGGTACACTAACAAAATCTAAACCACCTCAACTTTGTAGATCTACTTTTGGATGAATAGATTTGAAATGAAAATGATTTGGCAACAGGTACCAGAAACACCAAAATGAGCACCATTTTTATTTTACAACTCTAAATGAAGTGAGGCCAATTGCATTGGAAAGCCCTTGAAATTTCCTAACTGAAGAAGTTAACCTTGCTTCCAAATTCATTGTATTTTTGAAATGGCATGCAATTTGGTAAAACACCAGTGAGCACTTTGGTGATTTTTATAAATTAATTAAAGATGAATTTTGATGCAAAACAAATTGGATGGTCTTGTACATGTTTAGGACTATCTAAAACTAGAAGGGTTTAATTTTTAGAGCATCCTATAAAAGTTGGTGGACAGATCTTTGTTTTGCTTGTTTCTGCCATTTGGGCATTTTAATTAATTAAATGGTGTTATTATATTTTGGTGTGGCAACATTGTCTTCTAGCATGTATAAGTTGTGTGAACTTGTTTTATAAGATGTGCTTAGCTATTTTAGCATGTTATATTGTGTGGACTTGAGTGGAGAAGAAATAGGATTTATATTAGTAGCATATGTTTATTCTCTAGTTTAAATATTAGCATAGGGATTTTGGGTGATGAAATTGTGTGCAAATACTTGGATTTGTTGATTGTATCCAGTACCATATTGGTACTGATTTTGTGTTAGTATCACCTCTACTAGCTTGTTTTTGAATTGGTATAAAAGCATGAGTAGTTTAATCATTACTATGAAAATGTTTTGGAAAAATTCCCTCATGTGTGGAATTTTTGGCATTAATATTTGTGGTTGCATAGCCACATATTTTTGTGTTATCTTCATAGGACCAGTAGCATTTTGATTATGTTATTATGAGTACTTGACCCCTAGAGTTTTCACTTGTGTGAAAACAATAGCATGAGTAGCATTACATTGCTTAGTTTTGCATCCTAGTATTTTCTACTAGTATGGATAATGCACTAGATGCTAGTTTAGTATTTTGCTAATTTTTGTCAAGTATGACCAGAGGCATTGGACCTCTAAATGCTTTGATATGCTAGTGGAACACCCACTGGTTTCATTGCATTTTTGGTGGAAACATTATTTCCCCAAACTAGATGTATTTCTTTTATATAGTTCTATAACTAATGAGTGCCTAGTATGTTTGCTTTGGGAATTTTTGTACTAAATGAAAATGTGTATGCTTCTGTTTGTAAGTAGTTATAATCATGTGTGGCTTGCTAGGAAAAATCCATATTTGGATTGTTGTTTGATTCCTCTAGTAATGCCCTTTTTATGACTACTAGTATGTAGGAGTTGCCCTGCAAATTGATACCTTGTTTTATCAAATGGGATATTTTTGTTATAGCAAGTATATATGTTTTTCACTACTGTTTTTATGACATGGACCCTCTGGTTGTATTCCAATTACTGGATTGAAATGCATCCATTGATTCTTCATGTTTGAGTAGTACTAGATTCCTTAGCAGTTTTTGTGTTGAATTGTTTTCCTGCCAACTTGTGTTTGGTAGAAAATTGTGTATCCTTGCATGAGGACATGTTTTCATTCCCATTATGATAACATGGTTCCTTGTTTGCATTTTAGTATTTTACATGTTATGCATGTTTGCATAGAAAACTTTTATTAGAAACATGACTACAGGATTCCTCTTTTTAGTCATTGTTTCTATTGTTCTCACTATGAGAAATTGTGTGTTTTGTGATGGGTCTATTACTTTGTTACATTTGTGTAGGCTCACTGATTTGTAAAAGTAACATTTACAAATCATGTGTTTCATTTATTCTTGATGTCAATTTAGACTTAATAGATTGGCTATCTTGTTCTTTTTGTGGTGTGGTTGATAGACCCATTGCCATGCTTATCTTTGTGCATGTTTTATATACTTTTAGTAGGTCTCACCTTTGTGAAACTAAGTTAATTTTGGGTTTATTAATATCTTGGAATGAGAGTGGCACACCCACTGAAACCAATGATATTAAGGTTGTGAGATATGTTCCTCCAACCTTAAGCTGTCTTATTAAATGGCATTTCTGCCAAGTGTGTTTGTTTGATTGTTTGCCTAAGTTAATAATTGTGTGATAGGTTATTATTAGATTTCCTTGCTGTATGTAATTGTTACATATGGTTGCTTGCCTTGTTTGGTTCTTATGTGTGTCCTTTATTCCTTTTACGGCGTTAGAAAAACGAAGAGGAAGGAAGCGTCGGGAAGCTTTGTTTCAAGATCCAGTCACTCCAGAACCAGGGACACAAGAGATACCAGGCAAGCATCCTGATTGCTTGCTGATACAATACTTACCATTATATATCATGCATGTTTTACCTCTGAAGTTTTACAAAAACTTGATTATCAAAACTATTTTTGATGTGGAAATTACTACTATACTATATCATAGGTTACTATCATGCCAATAGTTAAACTTGGTAATACCAAGCCCATAAGCCACCATATGGTATTTATTACCATCAAATATACTAGTCCCTAAGTGGACACCCTAAAATTGTGATTCTACAAAACAAAGGCTTTACGGAAAAACCCGGAGAAAAGGCGGATCCTTGTTCTCCGGAGGAATGTGGAAGTGGTCATTTTTGAGAAAGTGGTGTTTTCAAAAATGACACATAACCTAGTCTTCGCCGGACAACCTTTACCGTACTGCCACCCTACCCCAACATGGGCAAGGGGCTTAACTTGAAGTTTGTTCTTATTAGTGTGTGCTATCTCAATGTGCTATAGGGGATGGGATCCTCTGAACCGAATGTCGCGGAGACATATAAAGTGTGGGATTAATTTTCCCTCCGGATGCATCAGATGAGGCATCCTGGCTTGGCGGGGATTAGCTCAGTGCCGGGGATGTGGTAAAACTCAACTGAGAGATAGGCATATACTAGCTTGAACATAGTGGATGGTTATGATCAGATACCTGATGTTTACATACTGTTGTTACAGTCCGTGATTGTTCACGGGAGGTGTACTGGATCTGGTGGATGTGTACACCTCTGCAGAGTACAACTTTTTCGAAGAAGCCGCGTCCTCGGATATGGACAGTTGAATGGCCATGTAGCTAGTATTGTGTCAATGTTTTCAAAAAGGAAGTTTTTTGAAAGGGAAAGTTTGGAAAGGAAGGGTTGAACTTGTGAAGTTCGGAAAGGAATGGAAACTTATACCGTGGAGGTATCAGTGATGATGAAAAGCCAGATGATGTTATACAAAACAAAATGTTTTGCAAAGAAAACCTTTTCTACTCTAAGCAAGAATTCTGGAAACTGATTCCAAGAAGTTTTGCCAGGAGAAAATATTCTTTAACAAAGTTTTACAAAACCTCTTGTACTTGTGACATCGACAAGAGAAATAAAACTATATTATTTTTTTCTGAAGTATCTTCTTCAACGAAGATACAGATAAACCTGACTGCAACTGTGGTGTCATCATATATGAACACCATTGATAGTGAACCATATTTATAGCCTACCTATTCCACCATATAAGCATATTTGCATGTTGGTAAGTGACATGATTGATGTCTTGCTGAGTACATTCAAATGTACTCATTATGGTTTCGCCCCTGGTATCTACTTATCAGATTTTGGAGAAGGAGTCTCCAAAGGAGATCTATGAAGAGAAGTACGGAGTTGACGACTGTGCGAATTAGGCTCGTCTCCCGGTCAGCAGCCTGTAGGTTAAGGCGTGACATGGGCTCAGCTACGTTATGTTTTTATTTGTCTTCCGCTGTGTTTGTTAAGTTGCCTGCCCTGCGTGGCAGATGTTTTAGTCTTGATCATGTGATCATTTGTGAAATACCTTTATGTATTCGTGTAATGGATGATGTATTTCTGTGTGCCAACTGTGTATGTTGTTCACGACTGATCTTTCTGGGATCGTGAATGTATGCATACGTAGGGTTTCAGACTGCCGGTCTGGGGTCCTTACAGAGTTGGTATCAGAGCCATCCTGACCTTAGGAGACCTTAGTTAGCATGGACGTCAGATAGGAAAGAAAAGTATTTTTGGAGTAAAAACCTTTTTACTATCTAAATTAATTTTTATCTAAGGGAATTTTAGTATATTTTCCCCTCCTTCGGATCTTTTCAAAAAGTTCTATATGCATATGAGGGGCGTCCTTGAACAGTGTTTCGAAGGGCGGGCCTTATAGAATTGGTATCTCTCTCGGTTAAGAGTTTATTTCTTACCTTTTTGCAACTGCTTCGCTCTGTTTTTGAAACATCTCTCGACTTTGAAGTTTTCTGTCCAGAAAATAGTTGGGGTTTCAAAAACAGATTGTCGCATAAGTTTTACCTCTCTCAATTAAAAAGTTTTATCAAACTTTACTTCTATTATCTTGTTTTCATACAAAAGTTGTATACTTGCCGATGTCCCGAGAAGACCAAAATAATTGCCTAGCTCTACAGTGATGTTGGTCAGCAGTAGATATAGTTCTTCAGCCACTTCTAGGATTTTGGATTAGTCTAGTTTGGAGTAATTTAGCGATTACCCCATGAGTCGCCACCCCTGACGTAGCCCCAATGGAGTCTTGCTTGTGTGTTTTGGCTTGTTTATGTGTGTCCGTAGGACTGTGTGCTATTGTGTGGTGTAGAATTTGGTTCATCTAGGCTTCTATATGTTTGTGGGGTGCTCAAAATTTGCATATTTGTGATTGCCCCGCTCTTGTTTTTGAATCGCCTCGTGTTAAATTTTTGCAAACAAAAATGTTTATATAGTATTCAAAAACAAGAATTTGTTGCTTAGACTTATACTCGTTTTCGCTTCATAATGCGACCCATCGTGAACCACCACCATCTCCCCCACAATTAATGAAAGCACCTTTGTGCCTAATAATAGAGGACCATCAAGCCACACGAGCTGCTAGCGTTGCTAACAATGCTGCACTCCAACAAATAAAGCTCCAACAACGAAAACCCTTAAAGAAGAAAAGGCGTGAAGGAAACCAACCAATACTGACCTAAACCTCTATGTTTTGTCTGTTTGCAAAAGAAGTCTTCACAGGCCATGATGCGCAACCCCCTCAAAAGCCAATCCGAAAGGCACAATTCAATATTCGACGTACGATGACGCTAGTCGTATCTTGTCGGACAAACATGATTAATTAGAAAGTTAACAAGACTAACATGCTTTGCCTAATCTTAGGTTGACACCTAACCAAAGCATGAAAACTACTGACAACTCTTTCTAAACCAAGAAATTAAGTGACTTAAGACACTTTTTAATCTAGTTGGTAAAAAGGAGAAGTCACGAGAAAAATAAGATGATGACCTATTCGTTTACTAGTCAATAGGATATCATGTGTATCTATTTTGGAAACCAAATCTTGGTAGGCATTGTAAGTACTATGAAATTCGGGGTTTAGAAATTAAGTGAACGATGAAATAGTATGATAGATCTAGGAAACAACAGTTTTCCTGTTTTTGTTTCTTTGTGTGCTCTTGATTGAAATAAATTGTGTTTTATTCAATCTTGCTTCCTAACTTATATGGAGTTGTTAGGACTTGTTATTATGTTGTTTTGTTACAATAAATCTACCCTAGAAAGTGTGTGCATGATTGGAAACTCAAATAAAAATGAAATAGCATTTGTTACCTTCTAGTTTTATTATTTTGGATTGTTGTGTGAGCAAATCCTTGTAGCTTTGCTGTACCTAGATTTTTGTTGAGGTTATGTTAGATCAAGTACCACTTTGGTACTGTTATTTCTATGTTATTATCTCTATTAGCTTACACCTTATTTTATAGCAAAGCAGGTGTAACATTTGTTGTTTGTTTTCTGGTACTTATTTCACTAGTTGTGTGAGCAAATCTTTGTGTGCTTGTTACCTAAGATTTTGCTATGATTGTGGTGAGTCCAGTACCATTTTGGTACTGTGATTTATATGCTATTATCTTCATTAACTTGCATGTGATCTTATAGCAAAGCATGAGTACCATTTGTTATTTTTCTAGTGTTTATTCTTTGGAATTATTGTGAGAACTAGATCTTTGTGTGAATGCTTTAGTAGATTTTGTGCTATGTTATTGGAGTCCAGTACCATTTAGGTACTGATATTTGATGCTTTTACCTATGTTAGCTTGCATGTCTCTTAATAATAAACCATGTGTAAGCATTGCTATCATTATGCACTAGTATTGCTTCACTAGATTAAATAGCCTTATATTTTTATCTTGTATGCAAAGTTTTTCATGAGTAACCAGAGGCTTAGTACCTATTTTTACTTGGTAATAGTAGGCCATAGCCCACTGGTCCCATTGTGTTTTGGCTTGAGGATGAAAATCCCCAACCATACACATGTGTGAAAATAGCATGTTTCACGATGTGATTGATTTCTATTTTTCCACCATGGAAAATATAATTGTTTCTTTTCACTTATGCAAGTGAGAAGTTTATATCTTATTAGTAAAGACTAATATGTTTAGGTGTGATCCTTTTGTTAGCATAATATTCCTTAGGGGTATCATGTTAAGAAACGTTTCACTATCGTGTGCTAAAATTAAATTGTTCGCAAATAAAATAAATTCCTCTTGATTGGTAGATTGTTTGTGAATAATTTTAAATTGAGTGTATGGATTTTTGAAAAGGTTTAGATAACTTTTCATTAATTGCATAGCTACTGGGTGTGTGAGTTATACCTTGCTTGTTTGCTAGTAATTGTTTAAGAAAAACATAAATTGCTAGAATTAATTTATGCATGTTTAATAGTTGTATCATGGGATTGTTTTGATGTTTGTGCTTACTAACATGAGTAGGATTGGTGTACTGTTATTAGGTACACTTATATTCATGCCTTGTTTGTTTAGTTTTAAACATCATTATAGCATTGTTTGCTTCTCTAGAGTGAAACTAGTTTCACCACTAGAAAATGGTGATTTTGCTCTAGTATTACCCTCTTTTTATCTTATGAGTATATGTCTTGATATAGCATGTTTAGGAAGTTATTACTTCTGTTACCATGCCATGAATTATTTAGTTTCATGTTCTATGGTTATAGGATATGATTATCTCTTATAGCATGCTGGTGTAGATTTTTATACTAGTATGTTAGTGGTGCAGACCCTTTTTATGCCTATGAAATAGGAGTTTTATCTTGTGTGAATATGGTATTTTAGAGTACCTTTATGATTGAATTCATTGGGTTTTAGCTACTGGTTGTTTGCTAATTGTTCATGATTGATGGATTCCAAAACCTCTAATAAACAGTGACCTAGTGAATAAATAATCTATTCATCTGTGGTGTTGTTTGTTTTCTTATTGGATTTTGTTTGAATGTTTTACCTTAGCATGAGTTTATACTGGTGTTATGATTGTGCTTAAGAGTATCTTATGAAACTAAAATATCCAACTAAAATCATGAAACATAATAAGTGATAGTTGCTTGTGGTGAGTAATATCCACTACCATGAGTATTTATTCTGTCTGTTTGTGTTACCTTAGCAACCTAACCTTTGCACCCACAAGCTATATTTTTAGCTTCTTATATACCTTGTTATGAGAGTGGTAAACCACTCCATATGTGGTATGTAATATGTGGGATTTAGCTAGAAACTCAGGTAAAAAAAAAAAAATTGATGGTATTTTTCCAGGTAGTTCTGCACTAACCTTAAATTTTGTTCAAACTAGGAAACAAAAGTTTTGGACCTAAAACAAGTGCTGGTGTACTTCTTTTAATAGTGAATTCACTAATTTAGGGATGTACCCCACCTCCCAAGAAAAGTCAAAGGGGGGAAGCACCTGCACTCCAACACTAACATTGTGTTTGTTGGCCCTCCCTTAGTCCTCGCTTGTGAATCTCGGGGACGAGATTCTTTTTAAGGGGGGAAGACCTGTCACATCCCAATTTTGGAATACCTGTTAACACAATTGTTTTGCTAATTTCTTGACAATTAAACTTTGTTTGTGACAATTAAACTTGGATTGTATTTGTTTGAGTGCAACTAAACAAACAAATTATATAAACTTACATGGCTAAGAAATTGAAAACAAAATATTCAACATATTGTTCCAATGACTTTGACAATATTTTCTAAACTAAATATTGATCAAAGAGTTTTCCAAAACATCTTATGAGTCCCATACTTGTTGAATATAATTCCAAGACCTAAATTAATGAAGAGGAAACACTTAATAAAATTTCCATAAAGAAATATCAGAAAAAGGAGGCATTCTTAAATGCTTCACCAAAATATTATCAAATGTTTTTCCAACCTTGCAAACTTAAAAACAAAAGTATTGGAGAGCATTGACTTGCTATCTCTAGTCATATAAATATTTTGGCAAAACATTATTAAAGAAAAGCCAAATGCCTTATTAAATAGAAATTCCAATATTTCTAGAAACTGAAAACTCAAACAAGTTACTTCTGGAAACTTTAATCAAATGATCTGAAATTTATACCATTGTTTCCTTATATCAAATAAGGAACACACACAAGAGGAGACCAAAAATTGAATCCATTAAAGTCCTGAAAACATGAATTTTCTCCACAGCAATATTTGGGATTTTGAACAAGTTTGTTCTACAAACTTTTTCTAAATGCCATGAAATAAATACCACATGCTCTATAGCATAAATAAGGATGAAAACCAAAAGGGCACAAGTTTTTGAACAATTGAAGTTGCCAAAAACCCCTGTTTTCTTGACAGCACCTTTTTGAAATTTGAACATGTTTGTTCTATGAAGTAACTCAAAATGACTTGAATTTTTTACCACAAAAGGAACACATCAAATAAGGAATGTGTGCCAAAAATTATCATCTTTGGAAGCTCCTAAGTAGGTTAATAAATTCAATGTCCATTTATGTCAGAATTCAAATTTGAACAACTTTGAATTATGAAGTTTATCTAATTGAGCCAATTTTCACATATGTTGTGCATCTCAACAAATAAGAATTTTGGGCAAAAGGGTTTCAATTTTTGACTTTGTTTGATTAGGGAAAACATCCATTTTCAGAAAAGAGAAGGACCTGTTTGTAAATTTTGCAGGGACCTAAATTAAATCTGAGTCATCTCCTACCTCTAGCTTGCTGTAGAAAACAGTGCACCTAGCCATTGCTTCGAAGGGAAGGAATCATTGAGGATAAAGAGGCCCCCCATGTGGTCTGTCTCCCCATTGCCCCCCCTCTCTCTCCCCCTTGATTTTTCTCTCCTCTCTCTCTCAAGAAAATCCTCAAAACCGAAACCCTAGCCCGATTTGGCCACCGTCGATTTGGCCGCAGGCGAGCACGCCGCCGGCCGCCGTGGTCCCCATTGTCTCCGTCTAGTCATGCTTGACATCTCCACTGAAGGAATTGAGGCGGAATGCCCTGTGGTGCCCGCGCCGTCAACTTTTCTTCTCCGGCCCCGACGAGCTCCGGCGAGCTATCGCCGCCGATTCGCGCCTTCTCCGCCCTAGCCGAGACCTCCATCATGTTCATGGTGAGCAAGAGACCCTCCCGGTCGTTTTTCCCCTCTCCCTCTCCCCCTAGATCCTCGCCGCGCCGCGTTCGCTGTCCGGGCCGCCGTGCGCCCTCGTCGCCGGCCACCCTCCGGTGCTTCCCGGGAAGCGAGGGTGCCTCCGTTAGCTTGCCCGCGTCGAGTACAACTCGTAGGTGTTTCTATTTCACGAACTCGTGCTCGGATTGCGTCGTTACGAGCTCGCCGGAGACGTTCCGCCGGCGGGTGACGCCATCACGACGTCATGCGGTCGTCAGCGCCCTTGACCGCGCGAGAACACGTTGAACCTGCCCGTGGGCCTGGCGCTTGCCCGCGTGGCGCCCGCGTGGCTGGCTGGCCCGCGCGTCAGCGACCAGCGGGTAGATCTGCCGCGGTGAGAGTAGATCCTGGCCGGCCCAATAGTGAGATCTGGCCCGTGACAAGTGTTTTTCCTTTTATTTTTTTACAGAAAAGATACCTGGTTGCTTTTGGCTCTAAATGGCAACCTATAAGATGATTTTGACCAAACCAAAAATCACAGTGGTACACTAACAAAATCTAAACCACCTCAACTTTGTAGATCTACTTTTGGATGAATAGATTTGAAATGAAAAATGATTTGGCAACAGGTACCAGAAACACCAAAATGAGCACCATTTTTATTTTACAACTCTAAATGAAGTGAGGCCAATTGCATTGGAAAGCCCTTGAAATTTCCTAACTGAAGAAGTTAACCTTGCTTCCAAATTCATTGTATTTTTGAAATGGCATGCAATTTGGTAAAACACCAGTGAGCACTTTGGTGATTTTTATAAATTAATTAAAGATGAATTTTGATGCAAAACAAATTGGATGGTCTTGTACATGTTTAGGACTATCTAAAACTAGAAGGGTTTAATTTTTAGAGCATCCTATAAAAGTTGGTGGACAGATCTTTGTTTTGCTTGTTTCTGCCATTTGGGCATTTTAATTAATTAAATGGTGTTATTATATTTTGGTGTGGCAACATTGTCTTCTAGCATGTATAAGTTGTGTGAACTTGTTTTATAAGATGTGCTTAGCTATTTTAGCATGTTATATTGTGTGGACTTGAGTGGAGAAGAAATAGGATTTATATTAGTAGCATATGTTTATTCTCTAGTTTAAATATTAGCATAGGGATTTTGGGTGATGAAATTGTGTGCAAATACTTGGATTTGTTGATTGTATCCAGTACCATATTGGTACTGATTTTGTGTTAGTATCACCTCTACTAGCTTGTTTTTGAATTGGTATAAAAGCATGAGTAGTTTAATCATTACTATGAAAATGTTTTGGAAAAATTCCCTCATGTGTGGAATTTTTGGCATTAATATTTGTGGTTGCATAGCCACATATTTTTGTGTTATCTTCATAGGACCAGTAGCATTTTGATTATGTTATTATGAGTACTTGACCCCTAGAGTTTTCACTTGTGTGAAAACAATAGCATGAGTAGCATTACATTGCTTAGTTTTGCATCCTAGTATTTTCTACTAGTATGGATAATGCACTAGATGCTAGTTTAGTATTTTGCTAATTTTTGTCAAGTATGACCAGAGGCATTGGACCTCTAAATGCTTTGATATGCTAGTGGAACACCCACTGGTTTCATTGCATTTTTGGTGGAAACATTATTTCCCCAAACTAGATGTATTTCTTTTATATAGTTCTATAACTAATGAGTGCCTAGTATGTTTGCTTTGGGAATTTTTGTACTAAATGAAAATGTGTATGCTTCTGTTTGTAAGTAGTTATAATCATGTGTGGCTTGCTAGGAAAAATCCATATTTGGATTGTTGTTTGATTCCTCTAGTAATGCCCTTTTTATGACTACTAGTATGTAGGAGTTGCCCTGCAAATTGATACCTTGTTTTATCAAATGGGATATTTTTGTTATAGCAAGTATATATGTTTTTCACTACTGTTTTTATGACATGGACCCTCTGGTTGTATTCCAATTACTGGATTGAAATGCATCCATTGATTCTTCATGTTTGAGTAGTACTAGATTCCTTAGCAGTTTTTGTGTTGAATTGTTTTCCTGCCAACTTGTGTTTGGTAGAAAATTGTGTATCCTTGCATGAGGACATGTTTTCATTCCCATTATGATAACATGGTTCCTTGTTTGCATTTTAGTATTTTACATGTTATGCATGTTTGCATAGAAAACTTTTATTAGAAACATGACTACAGGATTCCTCTTTTTAGTCATTGTTTCTATTGTTCTCACTATGAGAAATTGTGTGTTTTGTGATGGGTCTATTACTTTGTTACATTTGTGTAGGCTCACTGATTTGTAAAAGTAACATTTACAAATCATGTGTTTCATTTATTCTTGATGTCAATTTAGACTTAATAGATTGGCTATCTTGTTCTTTTTGTGGTGTGGTTGATAGACCCATTGCCATGCTTATCTTTGTGCATGTTTTATATACTTTTAGTAGGTCTCACCTTTGTGAAACTAAGTTAATTTTGGGTTTATTAATATCTTGGAATGAGAGTGGCACACCCACTGAAACCAATGATATTAAGGTTGTGAGATATGTTCCTCCAACCTTAAGCTGTCTTATTAAATGGCATTTCTGCCAAGTGTGTTTGTTTGATTGTTTGCCTAAGTTAATAATTGTGTGATAGGTTATTATTAGATTTCCTTGCTGTATGTAATTGTTACATATGGTTGCTTGCCTTGTTTGGTTCTTATGTGTGTCCTTTATTCCTTTTACGGCGTTAGAAAAACGAAGAGGAAGGAAGCGTCGGGAAGCTTTGTTTCAAGATCCAGTCACTCCAGAACCAGGGACACAAGAGATACCAGGCAAGCATCCTGATTGCTTGCTGATACAATACTTACCATTATATATCATGCATGTTTTACCTCTGAAGTTTTACAAAAACTTGATTATCAAAACTATTTTTGATGTGGAAATTACTACTATACTATATCATAGGTTACTATCATGCCAATAGTTAAACTTGGTAATACCAAGCCCATAAGCCACCATATGGTATTTATTACCATCAAATATACTAGTCCCTAAGTGGACACCCTAAAATTGTGATTCTACAAAACAAAGGCTTTACGGAAAAACCCGGAGAAAAGGCGGATCCTTGTTCTCCGGAGGAATGTGGAAGTGGTCATTTTTGAGAAAGTGGTGTTTTCAAAAATGACACATAACCTAGTCTTCGCCGGACAACCTTTACCGTACTGCCACCCTACCCCAACATGGGCAAGGGGCTTAACTTGAAGTTTGTTCTTATTAGTGTGTGCTATCTCAATGTGCTATAGGGGATGGGATCCTCTGAACCGAATGTCGCGGAGACATATAAAGTGTGGGATTAATTTTCCCTCCGGATGCATCAGATGAGGCATCCTGGCTTGGCGGGGATTAGCTCAGTGCCGGGGATGTGGTAAAACTCAACTGAGAGATAGGCATATACTAGCTTGAACATAGTGGATGGTTATGATCAGATACCTGATGTTTACATACTGTTGTTACAGTCCGTGATTGTTCACGGGAGGTGTACTGGATCTGGTGGATGTGTACACCTCTGCAGAGTACAACTTTTTCGAAGAAGCCGCGTCCTCGGATATGGACAGTTGAATGGCCATGTAGCTAGTATTGTGTCAATGTTTTCAAAAAGGAAGTTTTTTGAAAGGGAAAGTTTGGAAAGGAAGGGTTGAACTTGTGAAGTTCGGAAAGGAATGGAAACTTATACCGTGGAGGTATCAGTGATGATGAAAAGCCAGATGATGTTATACAAAACAAAATGTTTTGCAAAGAAAACCTTTTCTACTCTAAGCAAGAATTCTGGAAACTGATTCCAAGAAGTTTTGCCAGGAGAAAATATTCTTTAACAAAGTTTTACAAAACCTCTTGTACTTGTGACATCGACAAGAGAAATAAAACTATATTATTTTTTTCTGAAGTATCTTCTTCAACGAAGATACAGATAAACCTGACTGCAACTGTGGTGTCATCATATATGAACACCATTGATAGTGAACCATATTTATAGCCTACCTATTCCACCATATAAGCATATTTGCATGTTGGTAAGTGACATGATTGATGTCTTGCTGAGTACATTCAAATGTACTCATTATGGTTTCGCCCCTGGTATCTACTTATCAGATTTTGGAGAAGGAGTCTCCAAAGGAGATCTATGAAGAGAAGTACGGAGTTGACGACTGTGCGAATTAGGCTCGTCTCCCGGTCAGCAGCCTGTAGGTTAAGGCGTGACATGGGCTCAGCTACGTTATGTTTTTATTTGTCTTCCGCTGTGTTTGTTAAGTTGCCTGCCCTGCGTGGCAGATGTTTTAGTCTTGATCATGTGATCATTTGTGAAATACCTTTATGTATTCGTGTAATGGATGATGTATTTCTGTGTGCCAACTGTGTATGTTGTTCACGACTGATCTTTCTGGGATCGTGAATGTATGCATACGTAGGGTTTCAGACTGCCGGTCTGGGGTCCTTACACTCGCCCTCCTTGATCTGCCTCCCTATTCAGCCTTCTTGGCGTCACTCATGGGCTTGAGCACACGGTACAACTCTAGGGAGAGTAACCCATCAATTGCAGCATAGGTGATGTGTTCCATGTCTAGCTTTTTATTGTCCCAATAGTTGTGCCACCGATAATCCTTCTTCTTCATGTATTTGTAGACGGGATCAATAAGTTTTACTGCCATGGTAGTCATTCCAGCTTTATTTTGGTTGAACACATCAAAGTATAGATCTTGGATATACTCATAATTTTCTTTTGGAATAGAAAAGTTCCAGGTTCTCGCAAGCACTTTATTGTCATTGGTGGTATCAACACTTGCTAATTTGACGCCGCCAAACCGAAAAAGATCAGCCAGCGTCGCAGATTGCCACCAGTCACCACTGAAGTACACAAGTAACAAGAGTTTAGAAAAGTACTGCTCCCTCCGATCCGAAAAAAGGGCGTGAGAAAACTGCTACGCATGCACGTCTCGATGAGTACTAGTTGCAGAAAATCTAGATGAGTACTGGCAAAAAACAAGAGGAAAAAAGTAGTAGTAACACCAATCACAACAACCAGGAATAAGCAAATAGCAATCACAAGAACATCTAGATGAGTACTAGTTGCAGAAAACAACAGGAAAAATGTCTTTTACCTGGAGTGATGGTACACCAGGACGTGGTGGCGGAATGCAAGCTGAAGAACATCGATATTTTTCTCGATGTCCAACTTGTGGGATGTGTACTCGAAATCCAGGCCCATGAACCTTTCTTCTCCGCTATCAATCCACTGTTGGTACATGTCTACGATCCGCTGCACTCGGCAGGGTCGTTGGTGTACGTGACATTGATGGTTTCCTCGCCGTGGATGGGGACGTTCAACGTGCGGCAGAAATACTTCTGTTCATCCATGCTTGGAATAAGAAGAGAGGGGAGCGGTTGGAAGAAGAAGAGAGTGGAGTGCAGCGGTTGTAAGAAGAAGAGAGTGGAGAATACGAGTGGAAAACAGAGAAGAACAGGGGAGTATTAATATTAATTGTGGAAGGAGCTGGGTCGAAGCGGTTTCCGTGTGAAATCGATAGAAAAAAATGGGAAACATCTGTGCCGTGTGTGTACATAGACACAAGGTTGTACAAAGCAGTCACTTGTTTGTGGGCCTAAATTAATGAACCTAATTTTAATTTACTAAACCTACACTATGGCCAGCCCACGAATTGTCCCATCAAACCCAGCTAGTCTACGGCCTGACCTAAGGCAGCGTGTTATTATTCTCCCTTGCAGTAAACCGCCTCGTTCACACGCCTCCCTCGCCACGTGTTCGCCGCTGCCAGCCCTTCCGCACGACTTTGACCAAGAAGTAGTCTACCGGCCGGCGCACCCTCCACTTCGATCATGGCGCCAAGCAAAGACGTGCCAACTAGATCTTACGCATCATCTTTCATCTTGATCGTGATTATCACACCAGATCTGATGGTTTTTATTGTTTTTTTCTCGTAGTGTCCAGTTTGTTTTGACAAACTCGGGATGTGTGGCAGTGAGGCCATGACTACTGATTATTTCGCATAACCCTTGTAGAGGGATTTGAGGAGAAGACGGTAAGGATTCTAATCTACTCATGTACAAATGGGATTTGATTTTTTTGTGGTTATTCACATGTAATATACATAGCATATCTACCGATCCTAGTACTCATTGTGTCATGTGTTAATCATTCATGTAATATACGTAGCTGATCTAGCTAGCAAAATTTTTGTGACTGTGATCTCTATTAGTTATGGACGTGTGTTTTTTTATCAACTACCTACATGCAATTTCAATACTTGAAGGGTACCATTTCTGAAACTATGGGTGCATGTTCAGTTATTTGCAGCACAGGACTATTGCTTCAATGTCCAATTATAGGAAAAAGTACAAATAGCTACTCTTCTAGGATATATCTACTTATAGTAAGTCCAATTTTCTACTGGCTCATAATTTAATAAAATACATGCTTTTATTTAGGTGATCCCCTGCTACATCAGAACTTATTTCCTAAACATGCATGCTGTTCTCCCATTGGAGAACACAAGTTATCAAGCAACACTGAAAACCAAGGAAGGTTTCTCATTCATTGTTGAGCTTACTAGCATTGACGGATAACCTTTTTGAATGGAAAATATTGGAAAGAATTTAGCAGAGTTTACAAATTAAAGATTGGTATGGAGCTAATATTCAAAACTGACACACGCCGAGGCCAAACTGAGGTCATAACTAGAAATGACCCAATCATCCATCCATGTAAGTTCTTACTTAATAAAAAAATTATATTGTGCACATAAACATTAATATATTACTTGGTTGTGGCATGTGTACTCCACTAATTTCGGGCGTATTACATTTTTACAGCATACTACCAGATGTCCCGTGAGAGGCGTCACATTGTTGACTCACTCTCTAGCACTGATAGGACCATGATTAACTGGAGGATGATGGAGACGGTGATCGACGCTGTTGAAAACTTGGATTACACTGTTCTGTTCCACAGAGCTGGAGAGTATGAGGAAGCAGAACTGGTTGTCGGAGTGATGCATACTCTGAATTGGACAAACAACGAGAACTTCAATAAACACGTGGTAAATCTTTAAGAACACATCTTCTCTTATGCGCAAAGTAATACGTGTACACTTGTTCTATTTTCCTTTCTTTTAACATGATTATTTTCCAATAGTTTTTCTCTTGACTTTCACCCTTTGCATGCAACAGAAAATCCCAAGCCGGCTGATTCCTGCACATATGGAAAGAAATGGTACCATCACTATTGTTTGCTACCCGAAAACTGAGGTGACATCGTCATATTCATTTTCTGAGCTTGATGGTCGCTTGTGCGTCAGCGGGTGGAAAGATTTCATGGCGAAGGAAAGTCATCTCAAACAGGGTGACAAGATGATGTTCTTGCTATACCAGTGCACTGAAGAGCTCTACTTGTTTGCTACCCATGTCCCTGAAATTGTTTTGTAATAGGAATGCAGTGATGATGGTTTCTGTGTGCAACTATATGCATGCAGCCCCGTTGCTACAATAAAAAACCGTGTTAAGACTCTACATTAGATTGCCGAATTCTCACACAATTTAAATGTTATGTTTTTTCAGTTTTACTACTTTCGTGATGTCATTTTGTTTTTTATGCTGAGCTTTACCATTTTTTGCTTTACTTTACTGAATTTTATGACTCATATAAATGTAAACAAGGGTGCAAACCACATATGCTCAATGGAAAAAATATCCAGTGATACTAGCCCCTTGTTCTCTTATGCTACCATTTTAAAAAATCAACTATAGATGTTAAAAAAATTCAGGTCCAAATTCGACCTACACATTGAGAAACAAAAGGTACAAATCAGTAAAAATACACTATATATTCACATTTGGATTTGTCTTTTTGGTTAGTCAATATTACTTTCGTATCTGGACATAAAATTATTACACATTGTAGAAACTTTTCATGTGAACGCTCGTGATTTTTCCTAGATTTTTTTGAATCACCAAAACTTCATTTATTTGAAACGGTACCATGGGAGCATGCATGAGAGCTAGTATCACAGGATATTCTCCCCATGCTCTGGCAAAATAGGCTGAATCACCGCTATATTAATATAGCAACCACCCGGTACAACAGTTTTGATACAACACCGGCTGAGGCAACAACCAATAAACGCAAAAGAAGAAAAGAAAAGGAGACAAAAGTGGATCGACAAAACGACCGCTGCGCCCACCTACAAACTACCACCACGCTTCTAGCACCGGGACGTCAAATACCAATCAACACCTTCAACATGGATAGTCGCGCTTCTAGGGTTTCCCCCGGCACATCGGGGCGGCGGATGCAGGGTAGACACGATGCCCTTCATGAAGGGAGGATGCCACAAGATGGCGATACCGCTCTAATGTCGGTACTCCGACAAGGATTTCTCCCAAACACACCCTCACCACCATCCCTAACGATCCGTCGCCTAGGTGCCTCGCAACCACCGGACGAACCGACCACCCGCATGCGCCACCACGGTGCAACAACATTTAACCAGGATGAGGGAATCAAATGTGGTGGGCACGGTTTATCATTGGCTTCATCATTAAGGACAAATTTATGAAAGATCAAATGTGGAGGTACCGTTCATATAATGAAATTTAAAGGAAAACCATTTATACTCTAATTTAATCGATTGCTACACGCACACCAACTGGTACACACACGAACTCGAGTCCTCTCCCTCTCCCCCACCCCCCCACCCCCGCGATCCCCCACCGCTGCCACGGCTAGACCTCTCCGCCCCTCGATCCCCCACCGCGGCCTAGCCCTCCCCACGGCACCGACGGACGACCGCGACCACGGGGCCGCCTACACCGACGCCGCGACAAACGCCGCCGCAACCGCCACCGTCGTCCTCGCGCCGTCCAGCCGTCGCGCCGCAGGTAAGTTTCCCCGGCCGCCGTACCTTTCATTGTTGGGTTTAGATGTAGATTGAGTTATATGTTAGATGATTATTGTGATTTGAGATGTAGATCGACTTAGAAATTAGATTTTCATTGTTAGATTTAAGTTTATTCAGCCACCAAAATTAGATGTACATTGTTAAATTTAAGTTGATTTTTGAATGGTAAATGGTTAGATGCGTATCTGAATTCAGTGTATGCAACGCACCACCACAGACAATGGATGTATGTGAACAGTGTTGCTACAAGGAGTGCATGAACAATAAATTTACCATTGTTTTACCAGAAGGGTTTGAAAACAGATTGGTATATACTTTCGGTCAATCTACTTTTTGAAATCTGACAAAAAATTTGTACTAAAAATGTGTACTTCTTGCTTTTTTACATATCACACCTTGCAGATTCAGGCGTGACTTTTTGGAGCATATTCAAGTTGCAATTTGGGACCACCGTAGAACTCTCGAGGTGAACTTGGTGAGCTTGAGAGTGCCAGACCACCAGCACAAAGTTGTAGTCACACATGAGGATGGAAAAACATACTTCAGTGGTCCGCAATGGGGCCAGCTTGTGGAACGGTACGAGATGGATCCAACATGGAGATTGACATTCTATCTCGATGAAGGTGATGTGTCCACCTACTTCCTTTACGATCGACCTGACGATGCTAAAGACACCGAAGATGATGTTCCCATAGCTCCCTACTGAGGATACACATGTTGTCATTATTCAGTCAGATGATGAGTAGGTATCGTGGTTGTAGTTGAGAGTTCTAGCTTTATGCGAAATTTTAGATTATATGTTAATGCTGAGTACTATCTGGTTGAATCTATGAATGTTTATGCGAGTTTTTTTAATGGTTGTTATGTCATCTCATAATTGAATACCATTTGTGTGCTTCTAGTCAATATTACATACCCTTTTTATTTACCGATTTCTATAGGATAGTGATATGGACTATGACATCAACGCCAATGATCATGTAGTAACCTGTGTCGAGTCCAGAAACACGCCAGTGGACACCTAGATAGCAGTGGTGTACGAGTTTCACGCCAGAATTGAAGAAAAGCCACACCACTAACATGGCTTTTCCTACTAGTGTTGAATATTAACACAACAATGCATTTAGAAATGAAGAAATGAATAAATTTAATCATAAAATGAAACTAGTAAACCTTAATATAGCATTTATAATACTTAGACGTTATTGCCAAGGGAAAAACATATTGTTCACAAAGCCAAATGGGCTGTGAAGACAAATTGTACAATTAATAGGCCCATACTCCGGTTGGGCCATTGGGCGAGCGAAAGGGCTACGTATGTCCGCCCGGTCTCCTCCAAACTGCCCTGCCCCCACACGACAACGCCGCCCTATCCGCCCTTAGGCGACTTCGCCGCCGTATCGGCCCTGCGCGACCGACCAATCCGCCACTATTACCTCGCCGCCATCCGAATTTGATTAGCGTAAACTATTGAACTGCCGCCAACGCTGCCCCACTGACTTGTACTCAACCGCTGCTTCCGCCGCTCGTCAGACGCAATTACAAGGTTTGTACCAATACTGATGAAATCCTTGGTTTCCATCCTGCCGGTTCGATGGCCTTAATGGCGATTGCAATTGCTGTCAAAATAGACTAGCTGCTAGTGTTCACATATGCGTGTCTGTTTTATCAGTTTCAGTTGTAAGTGTTAGTTTAATATTCATAGCAATGTCAGGAATTCAGGTACGAACTAGGTTTTATATTTTCATAGCCATGTCAGTTTCAGGTGTAAGTGTTAGTTTAAATCGAACGCTTTGTTGTGAAGTAATGTCTAATGTAATCCCCTGCAATTCTTACTGACTTGAAAGACCATTATGCCTGTCTCTCTAATGTATGTGTTGTTTCGAAATACTTACGTGTGAACTAATGCTGCTCCTTTTTTTACAAGACCGGCTAAACGGAATAACGCAAAATGTCACAAGACAAGAGCTGGATGGAGAAGGATAGAGATTCCGTGGAGTGGCAAAGTGGCATCGAGTGTTTCTTGGAATTTAGTTTTGATGGTGCTCAGCCAGACGCAAGAATCTTTTGCCCGTGTACGAAATGTCTGAATAATTCTCATAAAACTAAAAAGGAGATCCATATGCACTTGCTTAAGAACGGGATGGATCCGTCCTATAAAACTTGGGTATTCCATGGTGAACCCTAGGAGGACAACATGGCTGAAGATTCTGATGATGAAGACGCTGCAGATGGTGGTGAAGGGATATGCGACATGCTCCAAACTCTCATAAGGGCCACAAAAGTGGGAAGTAATGCAGGAGACACGAGCGATGATGGAATGAAACAGGAGCCAAATGCATCTGCAAAGGCGTTCTACAAACTATTGGAAGAGGGAAAAACATCGTTGTACCCAGGTTGTGAGGAGGTCACAAAGATATCTTTCATTGTGAAGCTTTACCAAATCAAGTGCGTGTCTGGGATGACCAACAAAGCATGTGACTTAATGATGCGGATGTTCATGGAGGTGCTGCCAAAGGGTCACTGCATTCCTACTAATCTCGCACAAGTAAGGAAGGTCATTCGAGAGTTTGGACTGGATTACAAGAAGATACACGCGTGCTATAATGATTGTGTGCTATTCCGTAATAAGTATGCTGATGCCCAAGAATGCCTTGTCTGTCATACGTCTCGATGGAAATCAAGTCCAACTGTAGACAAAGCTGATTCATCGATCCGTAAATCAAAGAAGCAAGTGCCACGGAAAGTTCTATGGTATTTCCCACTCATTCAAAGACTGCAAAGGCTGTACACGACAGAAGATATGTCAACTGATATGAAATGGCATAAGGAGAAACCTAAAGATGATGGCATAATGAGGCATTCTACAGATTCGAAGTCCTGGAAAAGCCTTGATGATAAATATAGTCAGAAAGAATTCGCAAAAGATGCTCGCAGTGTTCGGCTTGGCCTTGCTTCAGATGGATTCAACCTTTGGGATCATGAGTATATCACACACTACATGGCCTGTCATTTTGATCCCATATAATTTGCCACCATGGATGTGTATGAAACAAGAAAACTAGATAATGTCAATGATTATTCCAGGACCAAAGTCAGTAGGAAATAACATTGATGTGTACTTGCAGCCTTTGATTGATGAACTTTTAGTTCTATGGGAGGATGGTGTTGAAGCATATGATGCTGCAACTAAAGAAAATTTCACGTTGTTTGCATGCGTGTTGTGGACCATCAATGACTACCCGGCTTAAGCAATGCTGAGTTGTTGGAGCACAAAAGGCAAGCTAGCATGCCCTTACTACCACAAGCATACATACTTTTTATGGCTCCAGTTTGGTAGAAAGCATTGCTACATGGGACACCGACGTTTTCTACGGAAAAAACACAAATGGCGTCGAAACAAGGTTATGTTCAACAACAAGGTAGAAAATAGAGACGCCCCGGTGCCACTTACAGGCAGTGAAGTTCTAGAGGAGCTTGATAGCATTCAGCATGAACCATTTGGGCGGTCAAATAAGAGAAAGCGACCGGAAACTAATTCCTCGCACAATTGGCGGAAGAAAAGTGTGTTCTTCCAGCTCCCGTATTGGAAGCACTTGCTCGTGAGGCACAAATTTGGATGTTATGCACATCGAGAAGAACATTTGTGACAACATTCCGGGTACTTTCCTTGAGATGGATGGTAAAAGAAAGGATGGTACGAAGGCTCGCCTTGATTTGGAGTTCTTGAAAATTAGGGAGGATCAGCACGCAAAGCCCGCCGATAAGGATAAGTACAAAATGAAGAAAGGCATGTATGCTTTAAAAAGGAAGAGAAGATAATGCTCCTCAGGTTTCTGCAGAGCATACGGATGCCTGATGGCTATGCTTCACACATTAAGCGATGTGTGGTCCTCGAGCACTGCAAGTTTTGTGGACTCAAAACTCATGACTGCCATGTTATATTACAGAAACTTCTTCCTATTGCGTTGCGCAGGCTTCTGTCAGAGAATGTCATTACCCCATTGCTTAAGCTCAGTAAATTCTTTTCTGATTTCTGCTCCAAGGAGTTAAGTGATGAAGATCTGCTGAATTTGAAGGACCAAATTCCAAAAATTCTATGTCAGCTAGAGATGATTTATCCACCATCTTTCTTTGATATTATGATGCATCTCCGAATTCATCTAGCTCAAGAAGCATGGTTGGCAGGGCCTGTACAATATATATGGATGTATCATGTTGAGAGATACCTGCGTACGTTGAAGGGATATGTACGTAACAAGGCTCATCCAGAAGGTTCAATTGCAGAGAGGTACATACTTGAAGAGTGCATGACGTTCTGCAGTCGATTCGTTAAAGGCTCGCCTACAAAAATAAGTTAGTCCGAACGCCATGAGATGGAGCTACAGATGAAGCACCAACATGGATTAGCATAATGAGTGCAGTTGATTACTCCAAGAAAGGTTTTGCCCGTGAATCACTGTCTTTGGAAGCTCTTAATCAAATGAGGCACTACATAATAACAAACTGCGAGGAAACCGAGCCATGGATTTAGTAAGGATACTTATGTATTTGTTTCATACCATGATATGCATTAATACTTTGGTTATGAAGTAACCATATATCCTTTCTTTTTGAAGGGAACATATTGACGAGCTCAAAAAGAACAATTGTCCTAATCCTAAAAAGAAACACAAGGAAGATTTTGTTGGCTGGTTCGAAAGACGGGTAAGTTACTTTAGCATTTTCATAAATGTTTCTCGTAATAAAAAAATGGTGTACGGTACACTCACACATATTCTATTCTATGAAACAGATCACACAACTCCATAAAGATGGGAAGGTCAACAGTCTGTTGTATACACTAGCTAAAGGGCCTGATCAAATTGCTCGTGTGTTCAACCGTACAGTACTAAATGGATATTAATTTCGTAATACCGAAATAGAGCATGACTTGAGTACCCAAAATAGTGGCGTCGTAGTCAATGCGCAAGAAAGCACCGGCAGTAATGATTATTATGGGGTGATAAAGAAAATCATATTTCTTGACTTTCCTCCTGATAAGGAGGTTGTTCTATTGCAGTGCGACTGGTTCGACGTGCCTCCTGCCAATAAAAATCAGAGTAAGGGGTATAAGAGGGACAAATATGGAATTATTGACTTTGACACTAGTGTACACCGATTCACGGAAGACCCTTACATTCTAGGCATCCAAGCTGCCCAGGTTTTCTACGTGAGAGATGTGAAGAGCCCTAATTGGGCAAGTGCTATAAAAATGAATCCACGCAGTTTGTTTGCTCCTTCGGTTTTAAATGGTGCAGACCTTGATGATCTTGCAGAAGGAGATGAACGTGGTGATGCAGATGTACAGGATATCGTCGATGCAGGAATTAGAGTTCCAGAATTTACTGTACCTGACGAGATGACTAGTTGGTGCAGAAATGATGATGAAGGAAACAACGTTGATGTTTCAGTCATAAGTAATTTAAGACCTGCTGAGTTTGACGAAGACCAAGTCGAATATGATGCTGATACAGATGATGATGAGGCTTACATAAATGATGGTCATGTTGCTCCTTTGGTACAAGATGAATTGGATGATGACCATGGATTCTTTGTGTAGGTTGTCTATGCACTGTTTGGCTTAAATGTTTTGCCATGAACATGCATGGATGAAAGATCGTGTAATAACATAATTTTAGTTTAAATATTCCAAAGTTTCAGTGTTTAGAAATTTTGAATTTCCATGCTAAATGTACTAGTGAAATCGCGTCTTATATGAGTTCTTGATTGATTATTAAGTACTTTCACTTGTTGCAACATTAGTAAAATGCTAAGTGCTGCAGAAATTCAGTTGCAAACAATATTTAAAAAAATAATGTGCTCACCAAACTGAGATACAGGACCAAAAATGAATTTTAGTCCTAAGAAAATTGCAATAGTTATCGAGGGCACAGCCCATGAGGCCCGTTAAGCTAGTCTATGAATGGTCGTTGCAAAATAACTTGTTCATTTTTGCAACAGTAGGGTGATTGTTGCTTTACGTTTAACCTATTACCATACGACCCAAATTGTCGCAGTAAACAATAGGTATTCCCGCAGGATAAATTTGAGGCGAAAAACATATGGTATCGCTGTAACACCCGGGGTTTTCCCCAAAATAAAACTGCTTGTTATTTTTCTTTTGCATTGCATGACATATTTTGCATCATATTAACATGGCACAAATAAAATTATTTGCTAACATATTTTAAATGGTAAAAATCTATTCCTCTAATTCACTTGTCATTTTTTTTTCTGAATATAAGTAATAAAACAAAAAACAAAAAAAATATGTTTGGGCTGGCCCAACCAGCCGGCCACCCCACCACACACCTAACCCTAGCCCATCCAGACTCACGCACGCTACACACGCAACGCACCCACGCACACAACACACACGCACGCGCCGCCAGGGAGGGGATCGCTCGATCCCCTCGCCCTCCTCTCGCTGCGACTCCTCTCGCTCGCCTGCCTCCCCCTCGACCTCCTTCCTCCCTCCGGCGAGCAGCGCACCGGCGCCCCCTCCGGCCGTCGCTCCGCCTCTCCTCCGCCCCCTCCTGGCCGCGCCCCTCCCGAGCTCCCTCTGCTCCGGCCGGCCGCCATGGATCCCCGACCACCTCCTTCACCTTGTCGTGCCTCCGGTCGCCATGGAGGCCACCTCGAGCTCTACCGCACGCGTCACCGCCCTTCCCGACCACCTCCACCTCTGCGCCTCCCCGCCGTCCTTGAGCTGCTGCGGTGCGACGCAGCTGTTGTGGTCACTCGCCGTCGGTCCGGCCGCTGTTCCCCGGCGCCCGCGGCCTCCCCGCCGCCGTGAGGCCCGACATCGCCTCCTTGGTGTGCAGCTCTGCGCCGACCACGACCCCTATCTTGAGCCTCTTCACGACCCGCGCCTCCATGGCCCCTCCTCGCTCTGTATGCGATGGACGCACCACAGGTGTTCGACACAAGTACCACAAGAGGCGGGACTCCTTGCGAGCAGCCATACATGCTCATGTTACAATTGTTGTGGCCGAGGCCTTCGCGCCCGTGTCGTGGATGACCGTGACGCCGCCAAGCTCGACCCCGACCCGTACCTCGGCGCCAAGTCCGAGCACCGGAACCGCCAAGATTCCTACCCGATGCGACAAGCACCTCGACCACGACTACTCCCTCGACGAACCGTGAACGACTACATCGCCTTCGACGTGTTCGCTTTGTGTTGGCCGCCTTCGTGCGCGCCCGAAGACCGGGACCGTCAGGTTTGCCTCCGACCCCGAAGACGATGTTGTTACGGTTCGGCCACGACTACGACGACCACTTCGACTCCAGACGTGAATGACTACTTCGACGACGACACGAGAACAATTATCTCCTCGACGCCCCGAAGACGATGGTGCGGTGGTGCAATTACGACTACTTCCTTGACGTCGACTACTTCCCCTACTACAACGACGTCGAGTACTTCCACTACCACGCCTACGCCGACTACTTCCTCTATGACCCGAAGACCTCGACTTCGACTACATCGACAACGGAATGTCTACTTCCCCTGCTACGACGACTTCGTCTACTTCCTCTTCTTCGTCTACTTCCTCCACGTCCTGAAGACACCGGCGTTGCCCCGAAGATCTCCATCTTTCCGGCGTCGAACACAAAGATCCTCTCCACACGTGTGCACCCTAAACCCAAACCCCTATACCTATGCCCTATTTTCTATAACATATCAACTATAATTAAAATGTCATCTCATTCATGTGTTGCATTGCATTTTTGTGGTTAGATAAATAACTCGAACCTCCTAAATGAAATGTTGGGCTTCTGGCTCAATTTAAATTGATTTAATTGCATAAATCATAACTAATTCATTTTAACTCCAAATTTGAAAAGTAAAATATGTTTTCCAATCAAAATTCTCTAAACTTTGCAAATATCAACTTTGTTTTCTGTTTTGAATAATTTAAATTGCTGAAAACAACTATTTCTTAATTAATGCATTAAAATTGCTAATTTGATAACTTGCTCATTTTAATTCCAAATCCAACAAATAAAATATGTTTTCATACCAGAAAAATGCACTTAATCTGTTCATGCCATCCATGTTCATGTTTGCACCTTGCATGTTGCATTTGTAGTAGTGTTATGTATGTTCACCTAATAAATAAATATGGAATGTGTTGGGGTATTAAATTCAAATCATGCCCTATTCCATTTAATATTGGATAGATCACCTCTACCTTGTTTAAACCTGTTAATAAACATTTACTATTGATGGTTAGCTAAACAACTTGAACCAATAATTATTTGTCCGGACTCCGGTTCCGATTAAATTACTTAAGTTGTTTCCCCTGTTGCATCTTGCCATGCCATGCATATAAAATAGGATCATGCTGGATCTTTGCCGTAGAAGTAATTGTTGCATCCGGTGTTTCTTTTAGTTCGTTGCTTCTTCGCGGATAGGACGTTGAGATGATGTGAGCAACGACAAGTTCTGCTACCTCTACTTGCTGGATTCCAGGCAAGTATACTCACTTGCTACCATATAGCTACCTTTCATCACTTGTTACCGATTCTTTCCATTGTTCTTATTCTAGCCTTTTGATTCGATGCTTGTGTCTCGATCCTATTATATTTTTACCTTGCAGCCATGATATATCCTTCCTTCCACTTCCTATTAACTGTTGTTTGTTTACCCTGTTGGCCCCGTGTCGTAGTTGCATGCTTAGTGTTGTTTGCGCTCAAGTCTTGTTGTCCGTCTTATCACCTGTTTAGTTTGATAGTTGGGTTTCAATTCAATCAACAACATGTTAATGTTTGGGTAATAATAATTTGATGATAAGGCACCGGCAGGAGGCCCGGCGTGGTTTTGAAGCCTGCTAGTGTCGACCCTAATAGGAAAAGGGTATTGTCTACTGATCCATGATGAGCGCACTAACCGCATGTGGGAAGCGTGTATGGGCGCCCCCTCAATTTGACTCGATTCGCATCTCGTCCAAATCGCCACACTTAGTTCGGGCTTTCCATTTGCTGCACGCATATGCAGGTACAAACCCGAGGCCAGGGTGGAATTTTTGTAGTCGGCATTTAGGGCGGCGTGGTCTTCTAGTGCTATGAGGGCCCCCCTTTTCTTCGTGGGGGCTCGATTAGCCGAGCACGCACATCACGAGGTTCTTTGGGCTTGATGCGAAGAAGGGTTGAGTTGTGTTGAGTGCCTCGCTTGGTGGAAGTGCATTTCCTATCTGGCGGGGTATTCTTACGTGTACGGCCAAATTGGTGCACCCATGCAGGGTTAAATCTTCTCGAGAAGCCGTGTTTTCCGCGGTTATGGTTGACTTGGTGAAAGTACTGGCTAACAAGTACTCAGAACAACTTACACCTAACTAATGCTAATTTTGACTAGTAATAGTCTTATTGACACAATAACTTGATCCATCCTTAATCCAACAGTGTGAGTTATCCTTGGGTTGCTTCCTTAGTAGGGGGTAACATTGGATGGGTTTGTTTGTGTGCTTAGTACTAGTTGGTTACGATACGCCATCTTATCTTCTTTCTGTTAGCCGGAAGTTGTAGCGTGTTTCTGTAGTTAGTTAGTGCAGCCCGCTGCCGCTTCTTTGCAATAACCCCTTCCTTTCCGTTGTACCCAAAGTATTTGTATCTTGTGATGACTGGTTACGCCGGTATCTTGTGAGTATGGTTTATCCCCTTGCCAGTACTTAACCGTACTGACCCACGAATTCATTTTCGTGGCTGCATATTCAACATTGCAGTCAACAGGTTTGAAGTCTGACGACGTTAGCTTGGGAATCCCTCCGGCTTGGCCTGGGCAGGGATTGGACGCTCTCGGTTATCTTTAGGACTCTTAGTCCAAGTTGTATCTTTTCCGTAGTCGGACACTATGTTGTTTCTTCCGCTGTTATTTGGATCTTTGTATTGTATCAGTTGTATTCTTGACTCGTTTGAGTCGTCTTGTATAAATCTCTTCTGTTGTTGTGGATTATTCGTGAACTGTTGTAATGTTATCACAAGTGGCAACCTGGAATCGGTTATTATGCGGATTTGGCGGGAATGCTGAAATCTGCATAGTGCCCGATCTCGGGGCGTCACAATCGCCACACGAAAAATTTGGTTGCAATAGTTAGCTATTTTTTTTGCAACAATATTTGTAACTACCGCAACACAAATACAGATATTGCAATATATGACTGAATAATACCATGAATGTTTATTTCGTTGGAATACCATGTCTCTAAGGCAACAAAAGGAGTGCCTCGCGCAACGAAAATACTCGGTCGCAAAAACGCGCTTGTATTCCAATAGCTGTACAAATCGTGGCAATAGGAGGCCTCTACCGCAACAAAACGATAATTTATCGCGACCAAAAAGAGTCATGGAAATATGAGTGCCCTATCTCCATAACCTGAGAGTTCGTCGTAATTTGTGATTATATCGCAACGAAAAACACCCGTAGCTACAGATTTCGTTGCAAGAGACCGGTTTTCTTGTAGTGAGCAACGCATGGGCATGTTTCATTTGAATTAAGGAACATAGAAATACATGGCTAGCTCATATATCTTAAGGCATGGCTAGCTCATATATCTTAAAACAAATGGCGAACTCGTACACCGTTCTCCGGATTCGGCCATTATAGGGCTTTTTGCGTCCCAGGTTTGGTTAAGCTGATGCTGTACCAAATCCGAGTCGCCGTAGCACAGGATGCGTTTAACCCCTATTTCTTTTGCAATGTGCAAGCCATGAAGCAGAGCTTCGTATTCTGCCACGTTATTGCTGGCGTTGAAGTGTATTTGTAATACGTACTCCATTGTGTCTCCTTTAGGGGATTTTAAGACTACACCAGCTCCAGCGCCCTCTTTCATCTTGGATCCGTCAAAGTTCATGATCCAGTACTCGGACTCCGGCATTGGTGTTTTCTCCATTGCTTCCGTCCAGTCGGCGACAAAGTCTGCCAAAACCTAGGATTTTATTGCCCTCCTTGGCTGATACTTAATGTCGAAGGCTGCTAGCTCGATACCCCCATTTGGCTATTCGGCTAGTTGCCTACGCATTGTTTAATATATCCCCTAGTGGTGCTTTACATACCACTATTATGGAATGTCCTTGGAAGTAATGGCGCAATTTTCTAGATGCGAAAAATACGCCATATGCCAGTTTTTGATAGTGTGGGTACCTTTGGTTGGACTCGGAGAAAAATTCACTTATGTAATATACTAGATGCTGATCTGGTATGCTTTGTTCGTCTTTCTTCCGTTCCACAACGATTACTGCACTGATAACCCTGTTTGTAGCCGTGAGGTACAATAACATAGGTTCTTCGTCTTTTGGGGATGCCAAAATCGGAGTTTTCATCAAAGTTTCCTTCAACTGGGTTAGTGCTGCATCGGCCTCTTCTGTCCACTCGAATTTGTCGGATTTTTTCAGCAACTTGTAGAGTGGTAAGGCTTTATCCCCCAGCCGACTAATAAATCTGCTGACGGCAGCGGCGGAACCCGTCAATCTTAGGACATCTTTCACACACGTAGGTTTGGAGATGTTCAAGATGGCTTTGATCTTTTCCGGGTTAACTTCTATTCCTCTCTGAGAAACGATGAAACCCAGAAGTTTTCCTGAGGGAACCCCGAATACGCACTTTGATGGATTTAGCTTCATCTTGTAAGTACGCAAGTTTTCGAAGGTTTCTCGCAAATCTTCAAGGAGCGTATGTTTTTCCTTGGTTACAACAGCAATATCGTCCACGTAAACGTGGACATTTTTGCCAATCTGACTATGCAAACAACATTGCATGCAACGCTGGTAAGTCGCACCTGCGTTCTTCAGGCCATATGGCATGGTTACGTAACAATACGTCCCGTACGGGGTTATAAAAGAAGTTTTAATTTGATCTTCCTTTTTCATGCGTATTTGGTGATACCCGGAATATGCATCCAAAAAGCATAAAAGCTCAGAGCCTGCGGTGGCATCTATTATTTGATCGATTCGCGGTAACGTGAATCTATCTTTTGGACACAGTTTGTTCAAGCCGGTGTAATCTATACACATTCTAAGAGTAGTAGTGTCTTTCTTCGGTACTAATACCGGATTTTGCAGACCATTCAGTGTGTATTATTTCCTGGATGAAATCTGCTGCTAAAAGCCGGATAATTTCCTTGCCAATAGCCTTCCGTCTTATTCCGTCAAATCGACGGAGACCTTGTTTGACGGGTTTGGAGCCTGGAATCACCTTGAGTTGATGCTCAGCAAGTTCCCTGGGTACGCCTGGCATATCAGCCGGACACCAGGCGAAAATATCCCAGTTCTCACAGAGGAACTTGATGAGCTTGCCTTCCTATTTGTCGGTCATCCCTGTCCCTACTACGACAAATTATTCGGATCTTTGGGATCTAGGATTACCTGTCTTGTATTCTCGGACGCCTTGAAGCTATATGCTGGCTTCCGAGTTTCTTTTCCTGCCGGCATTTCTGTCGGCGATACCTCCTTAGCCAGCTCCTTCAGCTCTTCCTTTGCTATAACCCTCTGGGCGCAAAGGGCGTTTTCTTTTTCAAGCTTGTTCGCTAGCTTGAAGTCTCCAGTTATGGTGATTACTCCTCCTTTCGGTCCTGGCATCTTCAGCTTGTTATAGATATAACATGATCTTGCCATAAATTTGGCGAAAGCTGGACGTCCGAGTATTGCGTGATACACGCTTTCGAACGGCACCACCTCGAAGGATACTTTTTCCTCGGAAGTGATCTTTTTCTCCGAAAGTGACATCTAGGGAAATTTATCCTAGGGATTGTGCTTGCCTGCCAGGAACAATGCCATGGAAGCGTATGTTGCTGTAATTGAGCTGGGACTCGGAGATTTTCAGACGCTTCAGCGTATCCAGATACATTATGTTGATGCTGGATCCTCCATCCATCAGCACTCTTTTTAGCCTAGTGTTCTGGACAATAGGTCTTACAACAAGATCTTGTGTGCCGGGTTCAGGGATGTTCCCGGGATGATCAGACTGATCCCAGGTAATTGGTGTGTTCGAATACTGCAAGAATTTCAGGGTTGCCGGAACAACCGCGTTTATTTCTCGAAGCGTTCTTTTTGCACCTTTGCTGATGGAGTTGCTAAGAACGTTAGGGCGCACTCTCCATCAACTCTCGGAAATTTGGGTTCGCCTTTTCAGTGTTGTTCCTGGATTTTTTCGTCAGTGTCCGATTCACTATCTTCTTTCTCAGCTTCTAGCTTTTGTTTGGAAAATTTCCTTTTGGAACTCTTCCCCTTATTTCCGGATCCTGCACTGCCTTTCATGTGCTTGTTCAGCCGGCATTGCGCGTTCGTATGGGTGGGTTTCCCAAATTGCGAATGGTGGACGCAGGGTTCCGACTTAATCTTCTCCCACTCTTCTTTAGTGTAGTTGATTGGTTCTGAACTGCGTCCTTTCCATCTGTTCCCTTTTTCGCTTCCAAAGGCTATGTTAACCTCTTTGGGTTTTTGTGTTGCATCTGAAGTTCCTTTTTTCTCAGGGCGAGGATTTTTCTTGGCCACTATCAGTGCATCGATATTGCCTCCTCTTGCTCTGATGTCGTCTTCGGCTGCAGCGTGTTCATTGGCGGTTGTAAGCATAGATCCGAGATCTTTGTGCTGTTTGGAACCAACCATGAACGGTACAAGTCTGGGTTTTAGGCCATTGACGAAAGCATGCATTGCTTGTACGTCAGTTACTCCAGAATAACTATTCTTCATTGCAGTCCATCTGGAGATGAAATCCACGTATGGTTCATCCTTGAACTGGGTGCAACGGTTCAGCTGGTTGATGTTGTTCGGGCGTTTATAAGTTCCCCGGAAATGCTGAGTGAATACTCGAGCCATATCATCCCAGCTGTCGATAGTTCTTGATGGCAATCCATTGATCCAATCTCTGGCTCCATCCAGTAACATTAGGGGAAGAAACTTTACAACTTCCAGGTCTGTCCCATTGTTAATCTGGACGGCTGTATAGTAGTCTGAGAGCCAGGTATCCGGGTTTGTACTGCCGGTGTATTTCTGGTACGTTGGACCAACCTTGGCGAAGCCAGAATGCAGGGTTATCCTTCGGGTCCTATCAGTGAAACACTTAGGTCCAAAGTACAGATCATCCTTTTCCGCCCTATCCATGTGCGCGGAGTACCTGCCGGCTGAATGGACAGAAGGGGATCTACTCCTTTCTTTTCCATTGTTGCGCTGACGCGCTTTTCCGGGATCGTTTCTATTTCTTCCGAGATCACGCCCTTTTGGATGAGGCAGAGTTCTACTCTTGTGCCTCTCTTTATCCTTAGGGGGTGTCCGAGATCTCTCACGCCTGTGAGGTACATCATGTCTTCCAGTTTTTTCAGCTGGGTGTCTCGGAGGTGGCATAGCCTTGCCGTCATTCCGGTGTTTTTCTTCCCGATCGTGGGGTTTGAGTCCACCTTTCGGGAGATGGGATCCGGTTCTAGACGCTTCATCCCTATTGTCGGGATTTTTCTTGTCTTTTCTCGGATCCGCTTTTTTATCCTTTGAATTTTCTGAATCTCTAGGTTCTTCCGGTCCAGGTGCTCCAGCGGCGCAAGTAGCTGTTTTGCATAGGGCGGAGTCGTCGTGCAACTTCCTTGATCGCTCTTGGCCCCGCTGTTGTTGTTGCAATGCTTTTCCTAGGAAAGCATACACCCCTTGGAGTTTTTCACCGTTGGAGTACATGTCATTGTTGAGGATGGCGAACGCTGCTTCCGCGTTTTCCGCTGCGGTTTTGTATATTGGTTCACCTATGGCATCCTTGCCATTTACCTGCTTTTGCCAAGATGGGTTATGAAACCTTTCTTTTGGCGGCAGTACTTCCGGTCTCACGATTCCGGGTAACCTTGTAGGTTTTAAGGCAGATCTATTCTTTTTCTCGTACTCCTCGATTTCTTCCTTCATGAGCTTGATGTCATCCTGGGTTTTTTGGAGGTGTTCTCGAGATCTGAGTAGATGTTGTTGTTGCCGTTGGAAAGCTCGTCTCCTGGCTTCTAGCATCTCAGGGGGTTCGTTTAGTCCCAGTGGCGTTTTATAACAGATCCTGTTCTTCTTGTTCTGTCATTGGCAGAACAAGGATTTCCTTGGTTTTCTTCTCTGCGGGCTTTGTTCCGCTTGCATCTCCTACTTCCGGGCTTTCATCAGCTGGGTCAGCTGATTTTTTCTTCCGGATTTTATATTGGAGCTTTTTAGCGGCCGTGTGCTTTTTCTTGGAAGAGGGAGGCTTTTTGGCAGATTCATCCTTTGTCAATTCCTTGACGTTGGGAAATATCGGATAAGTTTCTCCGTCTTCTCTCTCTTCCTCTGGCGGAGGAGTTTTAGGGCTTTCCTGACTGCCGGCATCCGTGGTTTCAGCCGGTTTTTCCATTAGTACTTCATGGAACCCCTCTTGAAGAGATTTTACCTTTCTTTCGAAGGTATCCTCATCTTCATCTTCGGAATCGAAATCATACGATCCGGTTTCTGACTCTAATCTTGCCTTAATGGCGGCTAGCACTGAGTCAGCTTCCGAGTTCATCGCCATGTTGACGGATGTCGGATTTTCCACCTCTGTGGTGGGTGTGCTGTTGTCTGCCTCTTGCACGGGATTTCCACCATCTGTGTTTTCGGCGACTTCGGATTGCACCATACCAATAAAGTGTGTATCACTTTTGTGTCAGCGATCTGAGCAAAATCCGGTATCATAGTCATCTTCGACTGGGTACAGGGCGGGTGGGAAAAAATTGCTTGCACCGCAAAACCCCATGGCCTCTGCAGTTAGTCCGATAAAGATGTTAGCAGATCCGATCGGTAACACGCAGGCAGTTACCAGATGATTTTGTGCCGGTATGTAGGATCCATTGTCGAGGAAGCGTCCGATGTCATCGTCGAACTCCAGGCTTCCGACAGTTATGGAACTGCCGATTCCGCCGAGTATCCCAGACCGGAACTTAACGCCTGACGTCGTTTGCCCCCGGTGGGCGCCAACTGTCGAGACATCATAGTAGTTTTCATAGACGGGGGTGCCATGAGACTACGGGTAGAGACGTGGGGAAACGGGATCGCGTTGAAGACAAAGACACAGGATTTACCCAGGTTCGGTACGTCGTAATAATACGACGTTCCTACTCCTGCAATCTCACTAATCAGGGCTAAAGCCTGTGTATACAATTACAATGTGAGGTTCGGTTTAGCTATTCGCTGAGGATCAACTTCCCGACGAGTTAGCCTATAGCTTCTTGTCTTTCTATCTTATCTCCCGTCCGGCTTTATATAATAGCCGGGTTAGGGCACACAGAGTGAGAAACCTAGAAGACTAAGGTAACTATTAACTTGGAAAGTAAGGAATCCGCCTTCTACTCCAAGCCAGATCACATGGGCCGTGATCCGGGTTCTTCTAGAATCCGGCTTCTGCGCGTCAGCTTACTGAGCCGCCCAATGGACCATAGCCCACTACCACTTGGGCCACCCTGGTAATCCGGCTCTTTGACTACCATCTGATATACCCCTATTCAGTATATATCTGACACTGGGCGTGCCGGGCTAAGTTGGACGGGACCCACTAGCAGTTTTAGCGCCGGCGCAGGTGTGATCCACGCGCCGGGGCTAAGTTGGACGGGACCCACTAGCAGTTTTAGCGCCGGCGCAGGTGTGATCCTACGCGCCGGGGCTAAGTTTAACTTTTTTTATTTGCCTTTTATTTTTTTGCTGAGTTGCCTTTTCTTTTTCTTTACTTTATTTCTTGTGTATACTAAATAAAAGATGATGATAATAATATATTTAATTTTGCAAGACTAAATAAAAGAGATAATATATATAATAAGATAGTTCCCTATCGCCAAAACATGCACACATATCATCTTATCGATATAATTAATATATCTGTGGAGTAGTAGTACAAAATCAGAGACACACATGCATGCATGGATCCATATAATACATGCAATAATGATATAGTTTCATCGTCAAAACAAACATTGCGAGTGTTTCTGTCGCATCGTTTCCTCACAATCTTCTTCTTAGTCATCAAAGTCATTCTCGTTGGCCACTCCATCCATTCCAACAACGTTCCTTTTTTCTCTCCTTACGACAACACGGCTAGGCCTGGACGGGTCGGTTATGAAGAAGCATTGCTCCATGTGCTTAGCTACACTACTAGGGAAAAGGCTACCGCAGGCGCACCAAATTAGGCTACCGCAGGCGAATTTGGGTTCGCCTGGGACCACATCGCCAGCGGTAATGACTTACCGCAGGCGAACAGAAAAATGCTCCTGGGGTAGCTTGACATACCCTAGACGAACATGCCCTATGCGCCTGGGGTAAGCCTTTTACCTGAGGCGAACAAGAAATGTGCGCCTGGGGTACATATTCGCCTGGGGTACGATTTCTTATTCGCCTGGGGTATGGTTTTGCTGTGTCAAAAAATAAAAGAAACGAAAATAACAGAATTACAGCAAATTGACAGTAATAAATATGAAAATGACAGCAAAATAACAGAAATATTCTCGATCATCAACACATAGTTTCGAACAATAGTCTCGATCATCACCAAATAGTCTCGAAGCGAATAGTTTAGTTACAAGCATAGTTCAAACACTAGGAGTACACATAGTTCAAACAAATCGATAGTTTAGTTATCTAGACAAGCAAAACAACAAGTAGCATCAACACTAGGAGTACAAGGAATATAAGCAGGGCGATGGCGAAGGTGGTCATCCGAGCCCTCGTCTTCTCCGTCTTCTCTCTCGCTAGGTAAGTGGCGTATCGAGCTTCCGCCTCCACCATGGTCTTGTACCCCTTGTAGCTGTTGCCGCTGAAACCGTGCACCTGTCTCCGGCATTGGTCCCAGTCATCGTAGACTCCGGGAACCCTACCGACATACACAACATACCATGTCATCTGTGCATAGGACAAAAATACGAGTTTAGCATCGAAAGTGATAATAGACCGCAAATAACTATCAAAATATAGAAGCATCAAGGTTTACGAATAAAACACGACAAATAAAGGACTAAAAGTTATATGATGCAAGTGTATACTAACATTTTGTCAATCCTATAGTCTCGGCGGGAACGGACGAACGCCTTCTAGCGTGTTGAATGTCCGGGTGTCACGTTGCTCTCGTAGGTGTGCTTCTATGTCACGGTTGCTCGGTGGTGCGTGGCCGTGGAAGAACAAGCCACCCCGACTGATGACATCCGACGAGAGTATCGTGCAGATCCTCCATTGGATGCGACGGAACTCAGCCCACACATATTCATCGGGGGTGTTGGCCATCTTTGTGGTCAGGTCTCGGAGATCACTTGGTAGATGGGCCTGTTGGGCATCCTTTAAGTACTCCCTCATCTGAAAGATGACATACCAAGCTTCCAACTCAGATTCTTGATCCGATTGCTTGAGGCAGGGGAAGCTTGTTATGTGGGTGCACACGTAGGCGCCTCGAATTATTTTCTCCTTTTTTAGGGGCTTGCCTAAATCGGCGGCGAAGCCGTTGAGGGCACTATTAAGAACAGCTCTTATGTCGGTGTAGTCCTTCTCCACCGCCCTACCCGCATCGAGATAAGTGCACTGTGACCAATGCGGTTACATGACGATGAGTACGCATCCTCCGTTTCCGCGCAGAACATTTCGAACAAGCCATCAATATCATCAATCGGAATACTAAGGAGATTCTAGAAAGAATGTAACGACGTGAAGCGGAGAGGACTACTTACTTGGGAAAGTATGGCATGAGAATGTCGTTGTCGTGGGATAATCACGGCAGACGTTACCGGGGGTAACTTATATTGGGGCAAATCGACTATGGTGTTTGGGAGAGGGTTTAGCTCAGAGGAAAACATGATGATATGTGATATGGTAGCCGACAAGCAAGTCGCCGAGTCTCCGATCTCGATATATTAACTCAACTCTCGTATTACACTGGATACTCGATACCTAGCGATATTGCTCGAACTCTTGGATCTCCCTAAACCTAACCTAGGGGCCGGCTTATAAAGCATCCGGACCCCCTGGCCTGCTCTCCAAGGTGTACTCTGAATCCTACCCGGACACTGCCTACAAAACCCTAAACTTCTATACCGGAACCCACAATCCGGGTTACCAGGCCTACGATCTTGGGCCTTCTAGAAACTCCTTTATCCTTAGCCGGGTCTTGCGCAGCGTCCTTTGGGCCGAGTTACACCTTGGCGTTGGCCTACCGGGTTATCATCCCTCCATCAGTAGTCCCCAGAATAGCTTGGGCTTCACGGGATCCTCCTTGAAGCGCACGCTATTCCCTGCAAAAATATCAAACTTACAAGTTCATGGAGGCCGGGTTAGATTGCTTTGATAAACAGCTAGGCCTAACTCCATGGTGGCCATATAGTAACCCGGCTTTCTCCAAGTCCATTGCTTATCTCACCGGGTCAATACCCTGATAACGATGCCAAAGATCCGGCTCACTTCACTTGTTTAACCGATCCAATAATCGCGGAAAAGATTTGCCTCATATTTGTTCCGAATATCCTGTCTAGCACTTAACGCATATCCCGGAAAATCCGGACGGATATCACTTATCCGAAATTTCCGGCTCTCACCCGTGGGTCTAGGTTTACCCACCCGCACCCTATTAATAGGTACCTAGGGGATAACCTAACTCCACCGGCTCACTTCTCCTCCTTTTCCTTTCCTCCATTTCCGCGCTCGAGCCTACAGAGCACCATGACGGAGACCTCGCACGCGTCACCGGAGCTAATCCGTCGCCGGCTACGCTCCGCCACAGTTCGTCCCGCGCCGCCGCCAAGATCCGCCACCGCGCCCTCGACCTGCCTGCCGGGAATCGCAAAGGGGCACCAGGACTGTGCTATGTGCCGCCGTCGAGCTTCACTCCAATCCGCTCCAGTAAGCCTCTTACTTCCATTGATCTAGTCTTGCAATTTCTCGATTTGTTCTAGATTGGATCTAGGTCAACCCGCGGGCCATTTCTTGCCCCGCGCCGGATTAAGCCGCTTAGATACTTGCTAGCTCCTCCGATAGCTTGATAGATGATCACACACCACTCTCCTATCATCATTAATCGTCAATTTCTCCGTAGAATCGTCCGTACACTTTTCAATCTAGATCCATTTTGCCCAAAATTTCCACGCCTATCATTGTACCCGGAAAGTCCTCTTCTTCCGGTTCTTTTGCTTGCAGTAGATACATGGGAAATCATCCTTCTTCTTCAAACACTTTTCAATACGTAAGTACCCCATAGTTTCTATACTGATACTTGATACCTGGATAACTTGTAATCTTTGCTCCGTACAATGATACCCGGATAATTCTTAGTTCCCATGTCTTTTTTATACCGCTTGGACATACTCGGATAACTCATGATTTCCGAGTCTTATTTCTTGTACCCTTTTATCTTGTGCTTCGCAGGTCGATCCCATGGCTCCCAAGATGCAAGGGAAGCAGCCGGCCCAGACGAAGACAACCCAATCCGTATCCGCCAACTGGGCGCGATCCACGTTCACAAAGGCCAAGCTAGAAGGGCTGGCCGAGTTGGGGGTTCTCCCCTCTCAGAAGGACATCCACTGGAGGGTGCCGGGTGATGAGACCCGTCCCACGCCTGCTGATGACGAGGTAATCTGCTTCGTCAAACATGTGACCCGGGGGTTCCGTCCTCCGGGTCACCCTTTCTTCCGTGAGGTTCTGAGCCATTATGGCCTCCGGGTATTCGACATAGGGCCTAACTCTATGTTGAATATAACCCATTTTATCGTTCTTTCCGAGTCATACTTGTGCACTCCGCCAAGTTTGGCTCTTTTTATCGAACTCTTCCAATGCAAACCGTGCCGCGAAAGCGGTGACGGGGCGCTTCTCGCTTGCGGCGGGGTTTCTATCCAGCGCCGCAAGAATTCTCCCATGCCAACTCTCACTCTTAATTCCCACGTCAAACACTGGCAACTTTCTTACTTCTACTGCCGAGACACCTCCCCACCCGGCGAGAAGAAACTGTCGGGTTACTCGGAGGGCCTCCTCGATATCTCCGAGACTTTCAATGCTTTCGCCCCTGACTCGGACAGGGAGGCAATCCAACCTCTGTTGGCTAAAATTGCTATTCTTTTGGCCCAAGGTCTCATTGGGCTTAACCTGGTGAAAACTTGGGTCAATTTCCGGATCCAACCCAACTCTATCCGCACTAAATTAATGTGCGAGTACTCGGGGCACACTACATATTCCCTCCGATACTCGTCTAAAAATTACGCGGCCGGTGACACCAATAAGACCATCAAGGGCTTCTTGACGGAGAAGTTGGAGGTAATCCGGAACATAGACGGGTTGGAACCCTTTACACGCGAGAACCCGGCTCCTGAGGTAAAAATCCGGTTCTCATACCTTCACCTTTATGCTTTCCACTCGATACAGTTGTTTAACTCTCGTCTTTATATCTTTACCTCAGGCTGATAATGTCTTTTGGAAAATAGAGACTCCCCCCAACTCCGAAGGCCCAGAGGAGGAAGAAGACGTGATTAACTCGGAAGAAGGTACATTCCGAGTCTCACTTAATTTCTGCGAGCTCGTTGTTGCTCATTCTGTATTTTTCCGACTGTGTACCTTGATGACTTTCAGAACAAGAGGACAAGGACGAAGAAGAAGAACTTGAAGGCCGGGTGGAAACGGCAAGCGATGAAGATGACGCTGAGCCGACAATCAAGGTCGGAGCAAAGAGGAAACCCCGAGGGGTCGTCTTCAAGGTTCCATACCGCTTCCTTGCCTCTAAACCATATTCCTTTGATAACATGCACGAGCTAAACCGAGAGTTATCCAACTGGCCATACTTTAAGGATCTGCCCGTAACCAAGCGCAGAATGACTCCGAATTTCCCGGGTGAAGGCGCTCTTAATCCGGGTATCCCATCATCTCTAGCTCGGCGCGCTGGTACTCACCTTACTCTTTACTGAATATCAAATTTTTCCCAACTCACCCCTTAGCAGGGCAGTTCCATGTCTAACTTTCTTGATGTCCTTCAGTTTCGTCCTGGTCGAGCAGCGAGTTCCCCTCGGACTACATGGTGAATCCCGGGTAAGGTTCTTTTCCTGATGTTCTATCACCTTTCCATAACTTTTTCCCAGTTGCATGCTAATTGCTTACTTATACTGTCCATAGAGCCGCGGTCACTAACAGTGACCAAGAAAATATGGAGACCGACGACCCGGGTAACGAGAACCCCACTGACGATATGACGGCCGCAGCTGGCGGCGAAGAACAACAACAAGTGCCACCAATAAACCCGGCTGAACAAGAAGCCGAGTACCCAATAGCCTCGCACGCACGCGAGGAGGAAGAAGCTGCAGCCTTAGGCACGGGAGGAGGGGCACCAAACTCCGATACTCGGACGACTCGGATGCCTTCCCCCGCCAAGAAGAGAACTCCTTCTCCGAGTCTCCAAAATCCCGGGTCTTCCAATTTGGGCAACAACACCTTTGATCAAATGATGAGCGCTCTCCTTTCCATGAAGGCCTCGGAGAGCGATATGCTAGAACGTATGGCAGTGGAGCACCAGGTAACATTACTTGATATCTCGTAGTATCCATCTAGTCCCCAAGTTTCGAGTATAACTTGTTGAAGTTGTGCCTGGTACTCTGTGCGATACTCGGCTTGCCATGATACCCGATTAATGCTTATACTTTTGTCTCTTACAGGCACAGGCCACCCGGTCTGATGAAATTTTACTCAAGACCGAACAACTTCTGCTTACCGAGGTAAAGCGGAGAGAGGCCCTTGAGGCTGAGGTGGAAAACTTGAAGAAAGATGTTTCCAAATACAAGAAAAAGTACACCACTGCTCAAACCGCACTGAAGAAGTTATCAGACCAAGTTACCGATACTTATCGCATCTTGCTTAGTAATATTTTTGCTGCTGATTGCTTTCATGACTCTGCTTGTTACTTGATTCATGATACTCGGAATTATTGATGTGGCCTTTATTGTTTCAACTGCCGGCGCTAACCTTTCGGCCCCAGAAGAAGATTATGTTAAAAAAGCTAAAACTTTAAAGACTGTGCTCCGAACCTTCTTCGCCGGTACCAAGGTGATATTTGAGGCCGTACAATGGCCGACTGAGGCATATCCGGGTGAAGAAAATCTTATCCAAGCGTGCTCGACTGTGCCTGCGTGGATCGAGCTCTGGAAACGCTCGGCATGCCGGGTTGGTATGACCCGGGCCTTTATGCTGGCTAAGGCTTACTTTCCTAAGCTTGAGCCGGCAAAGGTAACAACTGGGTTCCTAGAGTTCAAAGCGGATGGCTCCAGGTTTGGGCCCAAGGATTTCAAGGCCGTACAATCAGCGGTACGTCACTCGGCAACCACATTGGCTGATAGCATGGACCTGAGCTCGTTTATGTCTCCATATGACGCTGAAGGCAAAGTCGTGAAGGAGGAAGCACCCCTGCCCTTCGATATTTTGAAGAAATGGAATGCTGATTCGGCCAGGAAGAGGGAAGAGACCGCAAAGAGGGAGTCCGAGTTAGGATCAGAGCCAACCACCTCTATGCCTGCTGTCCATCCGCCTGTCCGTCCTGATGCTGAGAATCCGGGTGATGATGCTGGGAAAGCTGAGGAGCGAGCCCAGGACCAAGACCCGGAGGGCAAGGGCAAAGATGTAGACCCGACCCAGGAAGCCGAGTAAACAGATGCCATTATGATACCTCGGTCGTTTGATACTTTTTGGTGGAAACAAATATTCTTTTGACGGTGCGCCTGTGCACCTTTGATATTGTCACTGCATCATGTAAATACGTTGTGAAACTTTTAATAGCTTTTCGTGGCCCTTCCGGCCTTTGGATGAATTTGATACTTGTCTATTTATGAGCCCATTTGTTCCTGATATCCGACTTTCTTTATGGTTCCTTTTGTGAGATTCGGTTTCCGAGTTTCATGGGTTTTGACAAGTGGACTTTTCTCTAAGTCCCCAAGTCCCCAAGACTCGGATGTTTGGGTTTTTTGAGCTTAGTAGCTAAAAAACCTGTTTCTTTATTCAAAATCCCCAGTCCCCAAGACCCGAAATTCCGAGTCTGGGGTGCGTGGTCTTTCAAAGAGAACAAGTTGTTTCCTGCTGAGCACAATCCTAGAGCCGTTTCACATAGGTATTGAAGTTATGCTTGATAATCATTGAGTTTCCGGCTATCAGCCCTGTACTCTGCATAACTTGTGGTTTAGATGACCCTTTTGACTATCTTGTACTGTAAGCCGGCTTTCGTGTGGATATCATGATGTTACATCTATACGAAAACAGGGTCAGGCAAGTCCCATTGGGCTTCATGGCTGATTGTAATCGTAAGCGAGCAAATCATGCCACTTTAGTGCGAGTCACATCGAGCTTAAGTAAGAAAAGTCAATAAAATTGGCTCCTTTGTCCGGTTATAAGATTGCAGCCGTACTCGTTTGCGAGTAATCGGCCCTTATAACTCATAGGCATCAAGGCCGTGTCTTTGAGTTTGTAACTGTGCTATTCAAGCAATCAGCCCCCAAGACCTAGATATATGTAACATACTAAGGAAACTAATGTACTAAGGATAATAAATAATACTTACCTGGACGAAAAGTAAAAAACATAAGAATAAAAATTGATAGAACATGTGAAGAAGATATATTGCTTAACCATCTCTTTATTGATATGAGAAAATTAGGTCAGCAAGCCGCCTCATTAAAAACCCTCCAGTCCCCTTAGGTACCCAGGATAGGAAAAGAGTGCGTCTGAAACCTGCTGCCTGTTACATCGTGCAATTCCACTTGCGAATGTAGTCTATACTAGGTATAGTAGGGACGCAACTGAGCCGCGTTCCATGGTCTGTCTCTCTCTTGCATAGATGAAGTGGTATGAGCGGTGTCGTTAACTGTAGCCGACTCTTCCCTTGCATCTATCAAGTAATATGATCCATTGTGCAGATTCCGGCTTATGATAAACGGTCCTTCCCATGGCGGTGATAACTTGTGTTTTCCTTCGTTTGACTGTACCAGGCGCAAAACCAGGTCTCCTTCCTGGAAGACCCGGGTTTTCACGCGCCGGCTATGATATCTCCGCAGATCCTGCTGATATATGGCTGATCTTTCCAGGGCTTGTTCCCTGTCTTCTTCTAACATATCCACGGCATCCTGCCGGGTCTTCTCGTTCTCCACCTCGATGTAAGCTGACACTCGAGGTGAATCATGAATAATAGCACTCGGCAACACCGCTTCCGCACCATAAACCATGAAGAATGGTGTCATCTGAGTAGATCTGTTAGGTGTAGTGTTGATACCCCAAACCACTGAAGGTAATTCTTCAACCCATGCACCAGCAGCTCTGATACACGGAACACACAATCGTGGCTTTAATCCGCGAAGCAACTCTTGATTTGCCCTCTCCACTTGCCCATTGGCCTGTGGATGGGCCACTAATGCTATGTCAAGCCGGATTCCATTGTTACCACAAAACTTCTCCATCTCACCAAGGGACATGTTGGTTCCATTGTCGGTAATTATGCTGTGGGGATACCCGAACCGATAGATAATTCTTTTCAGGAACTTGACTGCTGTAACTGCTTCACAATTGGTAATTGGCATAACCTCAACCCACTTGGTAAACTTATCAAGAACCACCAAGAGATGTGTCTTTTTGCAAGGTGACGTGTGAAAGGGGCCAACCATGTCCATACCCCAAAAAGCGAACGGCCAAGTTAACGGAATAGTCCGTAATTCCATAGCCGGCACGTGGGTTTGGCGAGCGTACCTTTGACATCCGTCACACCTTGCCACCAATCGCTCCGCATCTGCTAGGGCCGTGAGCCAGAAGAAACCATGTCGATAGGCTTTGGCCACAAGGGATCGTGTGGATGCATGATGCCCACAATCACCTTCATGGATTTCCTTGAGAATCTGTCGGCCTTCTTCTGGTGCTACACAGCGTAAAAAGACTCCTGGTGCGCTTCTCTTGTATAACTCCCCATTGATGATAGAGTATCCCTTTGCTCGCCTCAAAATTTGTCTTGCTAATACCTCCTGCTGTGGTAACTCGCCCCGTGATAGGTAGGCCAGGAACGGCTCTGTCCACTCGGGAACAGCGCGCACTGTGGCCACGAGCTCCAAATCCGGGTCTTGATTTGCCAGTTCTTCTTCAGACTCGGTTTTAACTGATGGTCGCCATAGTTCGTCCAGGAAAACATTGGGTGGAACCGGCTCTCTGCGCGAGCCGAGTCTGGTGAGTGCATCTGCTGCCTCGTTCTTTCTTCTGTCTATGTGCTCCACCTCATACCCGGAAAAACATCCGGCCACCTTATCAACCTCTCTGCGATATGCTGCCATAGTTGCATCTTTTCTATCCCAAGTTCCTGAGACCTGCTGTACCACGAGGTCCGAATCTCCAAAGCACCGTATCCTCTTGATATTCATCTCCTTGGCTACCTTTAAGCCATGCAATAAGGCCTCATACTCGGACACGTTGTTGGAACAATCAAAGTGAATTTGTAGCACGTAACTCAACTTGTCTCCTTTGGGTGAAGTTAGCACCACTCCAGCTCCTGATCCCTCGTATTTCTTGGAACCATCAAATTGCATGATCCAAGAATCGGAGTTTGGAGCCACGGTGGGCATGCTTGTGTGCGTCCAGTCGTTAATGAAATCAACTAGAGCCTGGGATTTGATTGCTGACCTTGGCTCGTAGTTGATATGATAATCCCCAATCTCTATCGCCCACTTGGCTATTCTTCCTGTTGCATCCGAGTTTCTGATGATATCCGACATTGGTACCGAACTAACCACTGTTATGGGGTGTGCCTGGAAATACGGCTTCAGTTTCCGGCTGGCCATGAAGACCCCGAAAACCAGCTTTTGCCAATGTGGGTATCGCTGCTTTGCCTCTGATAATACTTCACTGACGTAATAAACCGGTCTCTGGACCGGGTGATCTTTCCCATCTTCTTTACGCTCCACAACAACTACTGCACTAACGGCTCGGGGGCCAGCTGCTACGTATAGCAACATAGGCTCTTTAGGACCCGGGGCCGCTAGAACTGGTGCCTCAGATAACTGCTTCTTTAGTGCCTCGAACGCCTCATCCGCCCCTTGATCCCAAACGAATTTATCAGATTTCTTCAAGAGCCGGTACAAGGGTATTGCCTTTTCTCCTAGTCTGGATATGAACCGGCTCAAGGCTGCTACGCACCCTGTGAGCTTCTGAACATGCTTCAAATTTTCCGGCTTTTTCAGACTCTGGATAGCTTTGATTTTATCTGGGTTTGCCTCAATTCCTCTCTCGGAAACGATAAAGCCGAGTAACTTCCCAGGTGGAACTCCAAATACGCACTTTGTCGGGTTAAGTTTCATTTGATACCTCCTCAGGTTCTTGAGCGTTTCCTTTAGATCATCGATAAATGTCTCCGCCTTTCTGGTCTTGATCACCACATCATCTACATAAGCATGTACGTTACGTCCAATTTGATCCTCGAAGCACTTCTGAATACACCGTTGATAGGTTGCGCCAGCGTTCTTCAATCCAAATGTCATGATCTTATAACAAAAGGCCCCAAAAGGGGTTATGAATGATGTTTTCTCCCAATCCTCTTTCTTGAGCTTGATCTGATGATACCCGGAATATGCATCCAGGAAACATAATAGGTCACTTCCAGCTACTGCATCTATGATCTGATCTATCCTTGGTAAAGCAAACAGATCCTTTGGGCAATGCTTGTTGAGACTCATATAATCAATGCACATCCTCCACTCATTGGTCTTTTTCATCACGAGAATCGGATTTGCTAACCAATCCGGGTGAAACACTTCCATGATAAAGCCGGTTGTCAGCAGCCGTGCGATTTCTTCCCCTATGGCTTTCCTTCTTTCCTCATTCATCTTCCTCAAGCCCTGCTTCACGGGCCTGGACTTGGGATCGACGTGCAAACTGTGCTCTGCCAACTCTGTAGGGATACCCGGCATGTCGCTAGGCGTCCAGGCGAATACATCCTGATTCGAACGAATAAACTCCACAAGTGCTTTCTCCTGCTCGCTGTCCAAGTTAGATCCTATAGAAAATTGCTTAGAAGGATCACCCTCGACAAAAGCCACCATCTTTGTATCCTGTGCTACCTTGAACTTTGCTCTTTCATCTTCAGTATTTGGTCTTTTGAACGCTGTTCTGTCATCCGGGTCTACTTGAGACCGGTAATATTTGAGTTCCTCTTTTCTGCAAGCTTGCTCTGCCATGGATGCATCTCCTTCGTCACACTCGGCTGCTATATCCCCGTTCCCATGTATGGTGATGGTCTGCTTGGGACCCGGCATCTTCAGCTGTAGATACACATAACATGGCCTGGCCATGAACTTAGCATAAGCCGGCCTTCCAAACAGCGCGTGATAGGGACTACACAACTTAACCACCTCGAAAGTGAGCCACTCAACTCGATAATTATCCTTTGATTCTCCAAAAGCTACCTCCAATGTGATTTTTCCCTCGGGGCACGCTGAGTGACCCGGCACAATTCCATGAAAAACTGTTGAACTTTTCTGTAGCTGGGACTCCTTGAGGCCCATGTGTAGAAAGGTTTCCCAGTATAAGATGTTGATGCTGCTTCCGCCGTCCATCAGGACCTTTTTCAACTCGTAACCATTAACTTGTGGTGCAACCACCAATGCTAAGTCTCCCGGGTGTTCTATCCTTTCCGGGTGATCTCTTCTGCTCCATGTTACGTCTTGCTCTGACCATCTCAGGTATCTCGGAACAGCCGAGGAAACCGAGTTTACCGCTTGCTTCAGTATCTTTTTGTCCTTGTTGGAAGTTCCTCTAGTATGCACATGATATTGTCCCAACTGCTTGGGATTAGCTTGGAAACCTCCAGCTCCCCCTTGGTTATTACCTGGATTTCCGCCTGCCGGGTTACCGGCTGGGGGTGGGCCGTTGCCCGGGTTTCCACCCGGACCCAGTCCTCCTCCCCGACCTGCACCTCGCATGGCTCTGTTCACTTCCTCGTTCTTCCATCTCTGTAGGTCCGTGCACTGCTCCAACGAGTGGTTAGCCGGCCTACCGTTCCTGCTGTGCTTCGGGCACGCCATTCTGAAGATGTCCCAGTTGTTATTCGGCCTTGGTGGCCCTTGATAATTTCCTCCGTTGTGGTTTCCTCCATTGAAATTTCCTTCTGCTCTGGGTCTCGAAGACCCGGCTTCTGTGCTAGCGACAAACTCGGAGCTTCCCTCGAACGGGCGCTTGTTCTGGTTGTTCCCATTGTTACCTCCATTGTTACCCGGCGTTGATCCATTGCCGGTTCTTCCATTGTTATTGTTCGTATTTGCCTTTGCTTTCTTGTCATCGGCATCCTCTTCTGTAGTATCCGTTGCGGCGTGTTTGTTGCATGCATCCATTAGTTCTCCCATCGTAACCTCTGAAGCGTTTCGGCTAGATTTCATGCGAGTTAACTTTTGCACTAAAGGTGTGTACTTGCAGGTCTTTGCCATAGCTTGCAGCGCATCCTTGGGCTGAATATCTGTAGATGAATGAAGTATCTCCATAACCCGGCGCACCCAGCTGCGCGCCGATTCTCCCTTCTTCTGAACACATCGCTCTAGGTCATCAATAGTAAATAACTTTTTGCACGTCCCATGAAAGTGCTTGATAAACGCGGTTTTCAACTCCTCCCATGACTTGATAGATCCTTCCGGTAGATTAGTGAACCATAACTTTGCTGCTCCTTCTGACATCATCAAGTACATGAACTTGGCTTGAAGATTCTCGGATGCATTGCGAATCGACATAGCCATCTCATAACTGCTCAACCATGTTTCTGGATCCATAGTCAGCTCATAATTCACCACTTTACCCGGTTCCTTGAATTTATCCGGGTAAGGCTCAGCCTTGATGTTATCCGATAGACACTTAGGCCCAGCGAGATTAGTCGGAACCGGCCTTACTCGGGAAACGTGTGATCCTGCGGGGGGTGCGGCTGGACGCGGTACTGCTGGAGGTCCATGCACCGCAGACCCGACCGCGGCTCTCCTGGCTCTGGAACTATCCACGATTGCTTGCGCTGCTGATGCTGCTGGTACTGCCTGAACGCGGGGAGGAGGCGGCATTTGCTACTGCTCTTCCCTCCGCCGCGCTGAACTTGTCTGGATATTGCCGGTATTGCCTCGTTGCTGGCTGACATATGGTGTCCCATGCATTCCACTTCTGTGATCCGGGTAATTAACTTGCTGTGCCACCGCAGTGCGCAATAGATCTATCGCCCGCCGGGTCTCCTCTGCGTGGGGTGACTCTGTCACGGGGATTTGATTCAATGCGAGTGTTGCTGCGTACACGTTATCCTTGGGTTGTTGTAATGACCTGCTGGTGTGCGAAATCGTGATGGTGGTGGCGGCGGTAATGTATTGCCGGTTGTAATTCCAGTCTGTGGTAAGGGTAACCCGGCTTGCACGTTTGCCGGCTGTGTTCCCACAGTTGCTGGTTGAGGTACAGTTCCTTGGTTCACCGCTGGAATCGGCTGATCTTGAGGTGTGATAAAAAGTGTAGCCGGGTTTATAACTCCACCCATTGCTGGTAATCTGGTTTGGTGCCTTTGATGTATTCTAGTTGTTTCTTCTCGGAGTCGGGTTTCTAGTGCATCCAGCTCACGTTGGCGTGTGGCCATTGTGACGCCCCGAGATCGGGCACTATGCAGATTTCAGCATTCCCGCCAAATCCGCATAATAACCGATTCCAGGTTGCCATTTATGATAACATTACAATAGTTCACGAATAATCCACAATTACAACAGCAACAGATAGATACAAGATGACTCGGAAGAGCCAGGGATTACAACTGATACAATACAAAGATCCAAATAACAGCGGAAGAAACAAACGTCCGGCTACGGACAAGATCCAAATTGGACTAAGAGTCCTGAAGATAACCGAGAGCGTCCAATCCCTGCCCAGGCCAAGCCGGAGGGATTACCAAGCTAACGTCGTCAGACTTCAAACCTGTTGACTGCAAGTTGGAATTTGCAGCCACGAAAGAGATTCGTGGGTCAGTACGGTTAGGTACTGGCAAGGGGGACAAAGCCCATACTCACAAGTTATACCGGCGTAACCAATCATCACAAGATACAAATACTTTAGGATCAACGGAGAAGAAGGGGTTATTGCAAATAAACGACAACAGGCTGCACTAACCAACTACAGAGATTCTATTACTTCCAACTATCAGAAAGGAGATAAGATCGAGTGATAGTAACCAACTGAAAGATAACGTCAAACAAACCCATCCTGGATCTCGCCCCTTATCCGAAGAAGCAATCCGAGGATAACTCACACCGTGGTATTAAAGATGAGTCCAGTTATTGTGTGAATAACCTATTACTAGTCAAGTTATTAATCATTGGGTGGAACATGATTAATCATTAGTTGAAGTTGTCCTGAGTACTTGTTAGCCAGTACTTTCACCAAGTAATCCATAACCGCGGAAAACACGGCTTCTCGAGAAGATTATCCCTGCAGGGTTGCACCATAGTAACCGACACTCATGAATATCCCGCCAGATGGAGCGGCCACTCCACCAAGCGGGGCACTCAACACAATCCAACCCTTCTTCGCATCAAGCCCAAAGCACCGCGTGCTGTGCGTGCGCGGCTAATCCACCCCCCGAAGAAGTGGGGAGCTTCATAGCACTGGAAGACCACGCCGCCCTAAATGCCGACTACGAAAGTTCCACCCGGGATCCAAGGGCTCGCAAGATCATGCATGCAGCAAATGGAAAGCCCGAACTAGTACGGCGATTTGGACGAGATGCGAATCGGGTCAAGCTGAGGGGGAGCCCATACTCCCCAAATGCGGGTAGTGCGCTCATCATGGATCAGTAGACAAGACCCTTTTCCTAATTAGGGGGTCGACACTAGCGGGCCTCAAAACCACCCTGGGCCTCCCGCCGGTGCCTTATCGTCAAAATTATTATTAACATTAGCATTAACAGGATTGATTGATTAACTTCGAACCCCCGGTACGATAATAAAAGAGTACGATAGTACAAGAAGTAACCGACAACGAGCTCGAGCAAAAGCAACCCTAAGCAAGATAGTAAGACACAGGCTCAAGCAAAGGTTATAGGAGTGGAGGTGAGGCAATATCAGGGTTAAAGGATTCATGTGATAGGTTCGTAACAGAAACAACTACTACTAAGGCTAGCAGAAAAGAATCAACGGAAAGAATCAGTAACAAGTGATGAAAAGCAGCCATGTGGCATGCAAGTGAGTATACTTGCCTGAGATCCCGCAAGGTAGCAGAACTTGTCGTTGCTCACATCATCTCAACGTTCTATCCGCGAAGAAGCAACGAACTAAAAGAAATACCGGATGCAACAATTACTACTACGGCAAAAGATCCAGCATGATACTATTTTATATGCATGACATGGCAAGATGCAACCGGGGAAACAACTTAAGCAATTTAATCGGAACCGGAGTCCGGAGAAATAGAGATTGGTTCAAGTTGTTTATCTAACCATCAATATTAAATGTTGGTTAACAGGTTTAAACAAGGTAGAGGTGATCTAATCAATATTAAATGGAATAGGGCAACAATTGAATTAAATACCCCAACACATTCCATATTTAATTATTAGGTGACATTACTATTACCCGCACCCACAAAATGCAATGCAAACATGATGCGATGACATTTTAAATATAGTTGATATGTTATAGAAAATAGGGCATAGGTATAGGGGTTTTAGGGTTTGGGTTCGCACGTGTGGAGGGGAGATCTTCGGGTTTGACGCCGGAAAGAAGGAGATCTTCGGAACAACGCCGGAGTGTTCGGGACGTGGACGAAGTAGCCGACGTAGAGGAAGTAGGGGAAGTAGATGTTCGTTCTCATGTAGTCGAGGAAGTAGTTGGTAACCACGTAGTGGAAGTAGTCGACGTCGAGGACGTAGTCGTTCCAGGGTCATCGTCGTGGAGGTAGTCGTTCACGCCGTAGAGGAAGTAGTCGTTCTCGAATCACGCGGTCATCGTCGTCGAAGTAGTCGTAGTAGTCGTGGGCGAACCGTAACAACACCGTCTTCGAGGTCGGAGGCGAACCTGACGGTCCCGGTCTTCGGGCGCGCACGAAGGCGGCCAACGCAAAACGGACACGGTGGCGGTGACAGTAGTCGTTCACGTATCGTAGTCGAAGTAGGCGTAGTAGTCGAAGTAGTCGACGGAGGAACCGCAACACCGTCATCTTCGGGGTCGATTGTGCACATGGCGGCTTCGGGGTACAAGGCACGCACGAAGCGACAACGCAAGCGGACATGGTAGATCTTGTCGAGGTAGCGGAACTTGTCGACGAAGATCTTGTCGTCGCGGTACGGCTCGAGGTCGATATTGGCACGGTCGTAGTCGAGGTAGTAGTTCTTGTCGTCGTCGAGGTACTCTTAGCATCCTTATAGGAGATCATGGCGGCATCACGGTCACGAGGACACGGGCACGAAGGCCACGGCCACACCAAGCAGAGCACGACATGAATGTGTCCCCGCGAGGCAAAGGGCTTCTTGTGGACAATCCACCAAACACTTGGCGGGCATCAACGGAGACGGCGAACCGCACCGCTGCAGGTTACGGAGGGTCGGTCGGCGGTGGAGGGCGTCGTGGCGGTGAGTGCGCGGGGCGCTGCCCTTGTCGACGGGGACGGCGCCGGGATGGAGGGGACGTCGACGAAGAGCATGGCATGGCGTTGACGGCCAGAGGACGGCCGCGTGGAGGCAGGAGATGTGCCCGACGGGGCGTCGGCACGTCGGGGAGCGGGCAGGGAGGAGCTCGGGGGGCGCGGGCTCGCCGGCCGGTGTCCATGGCGGCCGGCTGGTCGCCGGTGAGGCCGGGGAGCTTGGGGTCGCGGCCATGGCGGGGAGAGGTGGCCGGCAGCGGGCGATTGGAGGCGGAGGACGAGCTCGGAGGCGCGGGCTCGGAGGTGGACGGGGCGCCACGGGAGGAGGGTGGCCGGAGGTGAGGGAGAGGAGCTAGGGGCGCCGGAAGGAGGGGGCGCCGGTGGCGGGGTGGAAGAGGAGCCGCGGCGCCGGCTGCCGGTGGGAGAGGAGGCGAGGGCGGCGATGGGCTCGGCGGCCGGCGGGAGGAGCTTGGAGGAGGCGGCCGGAGATGGGAGGCGAGCGGGAGGAGGAGGGCGAACGGGGGGCAGACGCAGCGATGGGGGATCGAGCGATGCTCTCCCCCGTGCGTGCGGTTCCTGCGTTGCCTTTTTTTTTTCTTTTTTTTTTTTGCAGGTGGAGGGACTTAGACGTAAATAACAGAAACGGCGGGGGGATTTTCGTGAGGGAGAGAGGAAAAATTAGGGTAAGGGGAGGCTGGATCGGTGGGGGGGGCGGTTGGGCCAGCTGGGCCGAGTTCGGCTAGGCTGCTGTGGACGCTCTCCCTTTTCTTTTTTTTTTCTTCCTTCTTCTCCTTTTTTTTTTGTTTTCCAGCAAGTGTTTAGGCCAAGAAAATTAGATTTAAACATCAAATAAAATTCTGTAAATTTTAGCAAACAAAAATTTAATTAATTTCATTTAGTGTGCAAGTTTTTCAAATGCATGAAAATGTGTGATGCCATGATGCACAAAAAGAAAAACAACACGCAAGCAATTGGGGAAAATCCCCGGACGTTACAGACGACACCACTAACAAGGGATTGCGCCCTCGCAATCCACCTGCTAACCCGGGAGGGGAAAGAAGTTCGACTATCGATTCTTCATGCTTCCAGCTGATCTTCTCGACACCACTAACAAGGGTTTCTCGACACCACTAACAAGGGATCCTTGCTCGGGTTGATGACGAGGTTCTTCCACCAGGAATCTTCCGATGATCGAACCTATTAGGTTAAAGGCTCAGAAAACGTCCACCCACGTAGGATCCTAACACTTCGAAAGAGTGAGTACGAGAGTAGACTCCAAAACAAATCAGATGGGAGGGGAAATAGAATAGGGTAAGGAGAAAACAAGAATCCTATTGAGATGTTTCCAAAATAGTTTAGCAGAATTAGTTTTTGACACTCTAGAAACACGACCGTTAGCGAGGTTATCCTACAGGCTTTGCGGACCCGTTGCTTCGATAACCATTCGTATCGAAACAATATCGGGAATCGGAACCAAGGCTCTGATACCATTTGTGACGCCCCGAGATCGGGCACTATGCAGATTTCAGCATTCCCGCCAAATCCGCATAATAACCGATTCCAGGTTGCCATTTATGATAACATTACAATAGTTCACGAATAATCCACAATTACAACAGCAACAGATAGATACAAGATGACTCGGAAGAGCCAGGGATTACAACTGATACAATACAAAGATCCAAATAACAGCGGAAGAAACAAACGTCCGGCTACGGACAAGATCCAAATTGGACTAAGAGTCCTGAAGATAACCGAGAGCGTCCAATCCCTGCCCAGGCCAAGCCGGAGGGATTACCAAGCTAACGTCGTCAGACTTCAAACCTGTTGACTGCAAGTTGGAATTTGCAGCCACGAAAGAGATTCGTGGGTCAGTACGGTTAGGTACTGGCAAGGGGGACAAAGCCCATACTCACAAGTTATACCGGCGTAACCAATCATCACAAGATACAAATACTTTAGGATCAACGGAGAAGAAGGGGTTATTGCAAATAAACGACAACAGGCTGCACTAACCAACTACAGAGATTCTATTACTTCCAACTATCAGAAAGGAGATAAGATCGAGTGATAGTAACCAACTGAAAGATAACGTCAAACAAACCCATCCTGGATCTCGCCCCTTATCCGAAGAAGCAATCCGAGGATAACTCACACCGTGGTATTAAAGATGAGTCCAGTTATTGTGTGAATAACCTATTACTAGTCAAGTTATTAATCATTGGGTGGAACATGATTAATCATTAGTTGAAGTTGTCCTGAGTACTTGTTAGCCAGTACTTTCACCAAGTAATCCATAACCGCGGAAAACACGGCTTCTCGAGAAGATTATCCCTGCAGGGTTGCACCATAGTAACCGACACTCATGAATATCCCGCCAGATGGAGCGGCCACTCCACCAAGCGGGGCACTCAACACAATCCAACCCTTCTTCGCATCAAGCCCAAAGCACCGCGTGCTGTGCGTGCGCGGCTAATCCACCCCCCGAAGAAGTGGGGAGCTTCATAGCACTGGAAGACCACGCCGCCCTAAATGCCGACTACGAAAGTTCCACCCGGGATCCAAGGGCTCGCAAGATCATGCATGCAGCAAATGGAAAGCCCGAACTAGTACGGCGATTTGGACGAGATGCGAATCGGGTCAAGCTGAGGGGGAGCCCATACTCCCCAAATGCGGGTAGTGCGCTCATCATGGATCAGTAGACAAGACCCTTTTCCTAATTAGGGGGTCGACACTAGCGGGCCTCAAAACCACCCTGGGCCTCCCGCCGGTGCCTTATCGTCAAAATTATTATTAACATTAGCATTAACAGGATTGATTGATTAACTTCGAACCCCCGGTACGATAATAAAAGAGTACGATAGTACAAGAAGTAACCGACAACGAGCTCGAGCAAAAGCAACCCTAAGCAAGATAGTAAGACACAGGCTCAAGCAAAGGTTATAGGAGTGGAGGTGAGGCAATATCAGGGTTAAAGGATTCATGTGATAGGTTCGTAACAGAAACAACTACTACTAAGGCTAGCAGAAAAGAATCAACGGAAAGAATCAGTAACAAGTGATGAAAAGCAGCCATGTGGCATGCAAGTGAGTATACTTGCCTGAGATCCCGCAAGGTAGCAGAACTTGTCGTTGCTCACATCATCTCAACGTTCTATCCGCGAAGAAGCAACGAACTAAAAGAAATACCGGATGCAACAATTACTACTACGGCAAAAGATCCAGCATGATACTATTTTATATGCATGACATGGCAAGATGCAACCGGGGAAACAACTTAAGCAATTTAATCGGAACCGGAGTCCGGAGAAATAGAGATTGGTTCAAGTTGTTTATCTAACCATCAATATTAAATGTTGGTTAACAGGTTTAAACAAGGTAGAGGTGATCTAATCAATATTAAATGGAATAGGGCAACAATTGAATTAAATACCCCAACACATTCCATATTTAATTATTAGGTGACATTACTATTACCCGCACCCACAAAATGCAATGCAAACATGATGCGATGACATTTTAAATATAGTTGATATGTTATAGAAAATAGGGCATAGGTATAGGGGTTTTAGGGTTTGGGTTCGCACGTGTGGAGGGGAGATCTTCGGGTTTGACGCCGGAAAGAAGGAGATCTTCGGAACAACGCCGGAGTGTTCGGGACGTGGACGAAGTAGCCGACGTAGAGGAAGTAGGGGAAGTAGATGTTCGTTCTCATGTAGTCGAGGAAGTAGTTGGTAACCACGTAGTGGAAGTAGTCGACGTCGAGGACGTAGTCGTTCCAGGGTCATCGTCGTGGAGGTAGTCGTTCACGCCGTAGAGGAAGTAGTCGTTCTCGAATCACGCGGTCATCGTCGTCGAAGTAGTCGTAGTAGTCGTGGGCGAACCGTAACAACACCGTCTTCGAGGTCGGAGGCGAACCTGACGGTCCCGGTCTTCGGGCGCGCACGAAGGCGGCCAACGCAAAACGGACACGGTGGCGGTGACAGTAGTCGTTCACGTATCGTAGTCGAAGTAGGCGTAGTAGTCGAAGTAGTCGACGGAGGAACCGCAACACCGTCATCTTCGGGGTCGATTGTGCACATGGCGGCTTCGGGGTACAAGGCACGCACGAAGCGACAACGCAAGCGGACATGGTAGATCTTGTCGAGGTAGCGGAACTTGTCGACGAAGATCTTGTCGTCGCGGTACGGCTCGAGGTCGATATTGGCACGGTCGTAGTCGAGGTAGTAGTTCTTGTCGTCGTCGAGGTACTCTTAGCATCCTTATAGGAGATCATGGCGGCATCACGGTCACGAGGACACGGGCACGAAGGCCACGGCCACACCAAGCAGAGCACGACATGAATGTGTCCCCGCGAGGCAAAGGGCTTCTTGTGGACAATCCACCAAACACTTGGCGGGCATCAACGGAGACGGCGAACCGCACCGCTGCAGGTTACGGAGGGTCGGTCGGCGGTGGAGGGCGTCGTGGCGGTGAGTGCGCGGGGCGCTGCCCTTGTCGACGGGGACGGCGCCGGGATGGAGGGGACGTCGACGAAGAGCATGGCATGGCGTTGACGGCCAGAGGACGGCCGCGTGGAGGCAGGAGATGTGCCCGACGGGGCGTCGGCACGTCGGGGAGCGGGCAGGGAGGAGCTCGGGGGGCGCGGGCTCGCCGGCCGGTGTCCATGGCGGCCGGCTGGTCGCCGGTGAGGCCGGGGAGCTTGGGGTCGCGGCCATGGCGGGGAGAGGTGGCCGGCAGCGGGCGATTGGAGGCGGAGGACGAGCTCGGAGGCGCGGGCTCGGAGGTGGACGGGGCGCCACGGGAGGAGGGTGGCCGGAGGTGAGGGAGAGGAGCTAGGGGCGCCGGAAGGAGGGGGCGCCGGTGGCGGGGTGGAAGAGGAGCCGCGGCGCCGGCTGCCGGTGGGAGAGGAGGCGAGGGCGGCGATGGGCTCGGCGGCCGGCGGGAGGAGCTTGGAGGAGGCGGCCGGAGATGGGAGGCGAGCGGGAGGAGGAGGGCGAACGGGGGGCAGACGCAGCGATGGGGGATCGAGCGATGCTCTCCCCCGTGCGTGCGGTTCCTGCGTTGCCTTTTTTTTTCTTTTTTTTTTTTTGCAGGTGGAGGGACTTAGACGTAAATAACAGAAACGGCGGGGGGATTTTCGTGAGGGAGAGAGGAAAAATTAGGGTAAGGGGAGGCTGGATCGGTGGGGGGGGCGGTTGGGCCAGCTGGGCCGAGTTCGGCTAGGCTGCTGTGGACGCTCTCCCTTTTCTTTTTTTTTTTCTTCCTTCTTCTCCTTTTTTTTTGTTTTCCAGCAAGTGTTTAGGCCAAGAAAATTAGATTTAAACATCAAATAAAATTCTGTAAATTTTAGCAAACAAAAATTTAATTAATTTCATTTAGTGTGCAAGTTTTTCAAATGCATGAAAATGTGTGATGCCATGATGCACAAAAAGAAAAACAACACGCAAGCAATTGGGGAAAATCCCCGGACGTTACAGCCATCCCTTGCCTTTCTGCTTCTACTTGCCTTCTCTGTTGCTCCAATGCACAACGGGCTACATCTAGTTCCCTAACACGTTCTGCCGCATTTTCTGGAGTGATAACCGTGGCCAGAACGGTGGGATCTAGAATCAAATGTTGTTGAACATGGCCGAGTGTTGTGGATTGGAAGGACCCGCCCCTGGTGTCCGGTTTGCTAGAAATCCGAACATGTTCGCGTGCAACTCGTTCTCCGCCGCTTGACTGGTAACCGATGCCGATTCTCCGTCAACCCGGGCCAAGACCGGGTTTCCGTCAACCGGACCTTGCTGCTGGGCCAATGCTTGTGCTGCTCCGACTGCGGCCGCGGTCACGTTCCCCTGGTTAAGATTGGTCGCAGGAGCCGTGTAAACCTCGACCTGGCGCACAATGCTTGGCGCAGATTCGTACTGTTCCTCGTCGCTGCTATTTTCCTCGTACCGGTCCTCCAGCAGATGCAAGATAGACTCGGTATCATCTTCTCTCACGACCCGGCCACGCAGGGTCCATGCCGGCTCCTCCGGCTGTTTCCTCTTCGTGGTGGGCTCTTCTGTCGGATCTATCGTCCCGACCGATTCTTCCCCATCTGACTGAACGTAGGTGGCCTCCCCTGACACAGAATCAAATCTGAACTCGTCAGGGATTGAACCGGACGTACGTACCATGCCGATGAAGACGTTGATCTGGCCGATTGTTACGATAGATCCGGATTCGAGGTGATCCGACTCTGGCCCCCAGCCGGAATCGTCCACCATCTTCTCTCCTTCGGGGTCGGTGTAGATCTCGTCGATGACAAGGTTCTCCATGTTCTTCCGAGCTTCTCCCGTGATGTAAACACCCTTGGACATAGGCCCCATGGTCGGCGCCAACTGTCGTGGGATAATCACGGCAGACGTTACCGGGGGTAACTTATCTTGGGGCAAATCGACTCTGGTGTTTGGGAGAGGGTTTAGCTCAGAGGAAAACATGATGATATGTGATCTGGTAGCCTTCAAGCAAGTCGCCGAGTCTCCGATCTCGATATATTAACTCAACTCTCGTATTACACTGGATACTCGATACCTAGCGATATTGCTCGAACTCTTGGATCTCCCTAAACCTAACCTAGGGGCCGGCTTATAAAGCACCCGGACCCCCTGGCCTGCTCTCCAAGGCGTACTCTGAATCCTACCCGGACACTGCCTACAAAACCCTAAACTTCCATACCGGAACCCACAATCCGGGTTACCAGGCCTACGATCTTGGGCCTTCTAGAAACTCCTTTATCCTTAGCCGGGTCTTGCGCAACGTCCTTTGGGCCGAGTTACTCCTTGGCGTTGGCCTACCGGGTTATCATCCCTCCATCAGGCGTTCTTATCCTTGTTATCTATCAAAAACCCCGTTATGTAAGTCGTGATAAGAACCCGGTCCGCATGTGACCGCAAGTAGTCCTCATTCATGTAGTAGGGGTCCATAATCGCGATGTGCGGGGTATTCTCCATGATCATATCGTGCACCATGCTGAGCGATACCAGGCGGACAATGCTTCGGTCGAGCTTACCCAAGTGGAAGACCCTGAATATGTCTTCGTATCTGATGAAGAACACCTCTACGGGATTTGAATCCACAAAGCCCACGGATCGAGGCACCTTGACCACGTATAGCGGGTAGGAGGGATGTTTCTCACGTAGAAGTTCATTCTCTTTGAACCAAATCCCGTCGTGGATGGTCCTCATGTCACCACCCATGACAGCGACAACCTCTGGCGGCAGCATCGGCTGACCTATCTCATGCACCTTCCTCCACGGGACGGCGGGCGGCAAACGGTCCAGGACTCGGGAGACCGCTGGCTGGCTACTAGAGGAGGCACCACCTTTCTTCTTGTTGCCCGGCCTCTTCCGATTCTTCTTCGGCCTCAAGCAGATGGGACTGCTGCTTTGTTTTACCGCCTCCGCGGCCGTAGCACGGAGTGTATTCGGGGTAACCAGCGTAGGCTGTGGAGCCGTAAAGGCCGTCTGCTCCTCGGGAGTTTCTTGGGAATAGGTTAGCTTCTTATGGATATCCGGTTTTCTGGTGGGTAACTCAGAAGAACCACCCTCTCCGCCATCTACCTTCTTCTGGATATCAAGAGTTCTGGCGGGTAACTCCGAAGGAACCGGCTTCTGGCCATCCAACTGATTTATGAAATCGTCAATGGGAGCAAGTTCAATATCCATGTAGTCGTCATGGGTCTCATGCTCGTGATGTTGCTCGTCATTGGACGTCTCGTGCTCGGGAGGAGGAGGATCCACCGGAGGTGGAGAGAGGACATTGCCATGTTGGACCTTGTCTTGTTGGCTTGCCGCGGGCGCAACCGGTGTAGTGGTGACGGTCATGGCTTGGCTTGGCGCCGACCCTAACGTCGTGTTCAGCCGAATAAGGGCTTTCGGCCATAGCAAGATTTGATTGTCCAGTTAGCCGAGATTCAGCTCGCTGTCGGCATCGGCGGGTTGATTAGGAGGATACAAGTTCTCGAATCCCGGTAGCACCAGATCGACGCGAACCCGAAGCTCGTTGGCCGGTATATCTCTGCAGTGGTACTTGCGGGATAGTGGCTGCAAGATGCTCCCCTTTGCAACATCCTTCAACTCGCTGCCCACTTTTAGCAGGAAGGTGCATCCCGTCGCGTCAGCCTGCGATAACATGCATGGATAGGTCAGAGAGTAGGGTTATATTGAACTGGCTACAGCTTGAGACGGTCAATAATTTACCGTGAGGGCATTGACATCGGCTAACGTCGACGGACCACAGGTGATGGTGGGCTCGTCGAGCAACGGGGTGGTGGCCGCGCCGGACACGGCCGACGGTCCATCGGGGGCAGGCGCGTCGGGCACGGAGGGGGCGACAGGCACGGCCGACGTCGACGGACCACCGGCGGCGGCCGCGGCGGGCACGGCCAACATCGACGGTATGTTGAACGTCGGTAACGGCCCCTGTGAGCCCCCGGCGATGTAGCCACATATTTTTTCAAATACGGCGGGGATGAGCGCATTCATCTTTTCCCCCACCGTTTTCTCAATCGTCTTCTCCATGTTTGTTTCCAAGTCATGGACCTTCTTCTTCAGCTCCTCCGTCTCCTCGCTCTTCTTCGCCGCCCGCGACTCCTTAGTGCTGGGCTCAGCCAAGCCATAGTTGGCGTGCTTCTTATTAAGTCCGCCGCCGGTGATACGGCCTAAGTGCGGCCTTTTCAGAGGGTCCTGGCTCTTTGCCTTGTTGTACCCCCTGATGAAAGGCTTATCCCATGCGACTTTGGCCGTCAACGTCTGCGACGAGGAAGATTCAAGTTGTTGTTCTTCTAGCTGCAGAAGCAACATATAAACGGTTTAGAATTGGTTTCGTACTAGAATGAAATCATGGACTCTATGATGATGAGTTGCATGAAATGGTAAATTTCTTACCACTAGCTTCTCAACATTATTCACGCTATCGTACGTGACCAAAATAACACCCTCCACCATCTTCGGGTCCGAGACAAGTTCCCCAGTCGGAGTTATTTTTCTGTACCTCGACCTCATGAATTTCTGGAATTTCGGGTCATGGGCATACTTGGCGTAAGGGTTCTCAATCCCTTTTTCAATGTAGGCCTGGTCCTCTTTCGCCCAAACTGGCTCCTTCCCGTCGTAGCCACGACAGCCGAGATTGTGGTGACCGATGTTCTTCGACGCTAGATCCTTCCCCCATTCCGTTTGATTCTTAGTGAAATCAAGCGACTCGTTATTTAGGAAAGTCTTGAAGTCATCGGGCTTAATCCACGGGAAGTGGCGATGGATCTCTTCGAATGGTGTCGATTCCCTAATCATCGCCCTCACCATAGTCTTGTAATTGCTCAGGGCTTTGGTGAATATAGTGAGGGCGAGTTTGTTCACGAGGTTGCCCTTCAGATTCTCGTTGTTGTAGGGGGGACAGAACTCGTACCGCGCGTGCAGCCTCGAGATGAGTTGGGCGCGCAGAGTTGGCTTCTTCTTGAGAGTCGGCTCGTTGACATTGACGACGTATCGAAGTATCGCGCCAAGTTGGAGGAAGTACCCCTTCACAAGGTCCAATGGCATCACAGGCGTGCCACTAGAAGGGTCCACCTCCGTGAATTTCTCTCGAACGGTGCCGACCTTGTTCGGAGCTCGCTTCCGACGCTTGTTTCCCGTCGTGCTGCTCCCTGAGGGACCCCCGGCGCCACTATCAGTGTTTTCCTCCTCTCCACCGGTGAGCCCGTCATCATTGTGGGGCTCGACATCGGGGGCTGGTCAGTTTGTGTCCGATCTTCCTCTTGCGACTCTCGGGCCATAAGGATGTAGTGGTCCAATAAAGCCGGATCCGTAGTAGAAGAAGACATGCCCTAGCTAGCAATAGACAAAACGTATACGGTTAGTCACAGGAAAAATTCTGCGTGACCTCGGCTATAAATGGTCATGCCGGAGTGCCAGAAATTCGCCGGAACGGAAATGAATCAACGTTCCGACAAAACATTGGCACTCAATGTACCTGCAACATAAATTGAATGCACACATGCATGGCCACAAAAACAGTTCCTTGCATTGCTGTCATCACATGGCACAAAAACTCCCAGGAAATTCATATATCATGCCAAAAAAACCTCCATATTGGCTGCAGCAGCAGATCAGAGTAGAATACTGCACTTAATTAATAACAAATCACAGAGAATTCTAGCAGTGTCCAAAGCTTCAGTGTTCTATTCACATGTAATTAGTAGGTGATTCAGAGATGCCTGGCACTTCCATAGCATCTCCCTTGTTATTTGAATTGGAGAGAACTCACTATTGGGTGATGGATCTGCTCATCAATATCGCATTCTTTTTATCATTCATAAATTTTGCACATAAATATACAAAGAATAGTGTGATCATGTTCCTCTCTATGGTAAAGAAATCTATGTGCTGCTGACCACATACCTAACGTTTTATTGCATGTGACCTTAGAAAATTACGAATTTCATGTTCCTTATTTTAGTTTGTAAACCATTCATGTAATGCTATGAAGACACAGTGGTGATTGAAATACTAGGAGAAACGATAGACAATCGAAGTGGAAGAAATATAGCATTTATATTATTGATTTTACGTGTCTTGAAATTTCGTGGCAACCCACGGGCATTCAGCTAGTGTCCTATAGAAGGAGTATAAGTGTCTAAATTGGTCTGACGATCATGTATGATGGAGTAGCAGCAGTAGTATGAGGGCGTTGGAAGAGGGGGGGGGGGGCTGACCTGGGTTCGTCGTGGGTGACGACGGCCGGCATGGACGACGACGATGAGACGGACGGTGCGCGGCGTGCTCCCGCTCCTCCTCCCCCGCTGCTCCCGCTCCTCCTCCGCTGCTGCTCCTGCTCCTCCTCCTCCTGCTGCTCCCGCTCCTCCTCCTGCTGCTCGACAACAACGACGGCGGCGTGCGATGAGAGAGACGACGGTGGTGTGCGGTTTGGGATCGAGAGGAAACAAGTGATATGCGGGTTGGGGGTTAGCAGAGCGAGGACTTACAGGCGCACAACGAGTGATATGCGCCTGCGCTATCCTTTACCCCAGGCGAACAAGACCAAAATGCGCCTGCGCTAAAGTTCGTAGCGATTCGTTATGCGCGGGCCCACATAGCCATACCCTAGGCGCGTAACCTAGAAAATGCGCCTGCGCTAAAATTTAGAACCGGTTTGTATCACAAACCGGTTCTAAAGGGTCTGTCCCACAAACCGGTCCTAAAGGCCTTGCAGCCATTTCCTGCAGGGAGGGGGGCCAGGGGACAGACCCTTTAGAACCGGTTTGTGATACAAACTGGTTCTAATGTGCTTGGCTCGATGCCCTGTTATGCGCGGTCCCACAGATCCATACCCCAGGCGCATAACCTAGAAAATGCGCCTGCGCTAAAATTCGTAGGATTTTGGTTTGCGCAGGCCCACATAGCATTAGCCCAGGCGCATGTTCTGTTAAAAGCGCCTGTGATAAAGTTTACCCCAGGCGCATATTCTCGCAGATGCGCCTGTGCTAAGATTTTCTAAATTACGCAGCCCACCCCGGCCCGGGACACATCGATTAATACGAATGCTATTATATGGGGCTCCCACGTTGGTTTTCACTTAAAAATTACATACATATGAAAGTTAACATGTGAAAAAATATTTAGTGTCGCATCGAGTGTAAATAGATTGATTTAGCGAGATACCGCAAGTGTTTCTCTCTGAAAAACACATTGTACATAGTAGCTATTACCATGTTATATCGCACATATCGCGAGTATTTCCCTCTCTCAACCTTTCGTCACAATCTTACTCCTACCTTTCTTGGTCGATGTTGAATACGTGACCGCCATATTGTGACTTGTTCTTGTGAATGGAAGACCTGCCCTAGGTAGTGTGGTCCTGCTTATTCTTATGGTGTATGGTGCATCGTCTTCACCGGGTTCTTCAATCATCGGGTCTCCGACTAAGACGTCGAAGTCCTTCTCATCGGCGACTCCATCCATTCCGACGAGGGCCCTTTTTCCTCTCCTTACGACAACACGACTAGGCTTTGCCGGGTCGGTTATGAAGAAGCATTGCTCCACGTGCTTAGCCAATACACATGGCTCATTTTGCGCGGTGGGGTTCTTGAACTTGGGTTTGTTGGCTTCAGACATCGACATAGTGGTGGAATATTCGTCTTCTTTCGTGACGTTTGTAGCCCATCTGACATGGAACATCGGCAGCTTTACCCCAACGTAGTCAAGCTCCCAGATTTCCTCGATCTTTCCGTAGTATCTTCTAATCTCTTCGCCCGTGTAAGATTCCATCGTTATAGACGAGTTTTGATAGTCACTACTTTTGTCTCTTTCCTCCGTGTAGAATGTGTACCCATTGATGTCGTTTGCTTCATAAGTCATCAGATTGGGCGCGGGGCCATATGACAAGGCCAATACAATTTTATCTTTCTGACATGTCATTGGCGAGGGATCGGCATCAATCTGCTTCTTGAACCATGTCGCGAAAGAGGAGTTGTGTGCTCTAAATATCTCATCTTCCGTCATCGGCCTGCAAGCACTGTTTTTTATCGTGGTTTTGTGCTCTTTTATCCAAGGGTCGACATCGTCAATGTGTTGTAACACTACTAGGTGGGCCCTATCAAAGTCGGCTCTCCGACCAACGGAGTCCGTGTCCATTACCCTTTTGCCAGTGTTGTGGCCTACACCCATGAACCTGTCAAGTTGCTTGTTTGCGGGCGAACCAGCAGCTGGCTTCTCATCTCCTAGAAAATTCTTGCAGAAAGAGATGCATTCTTCGTTGAGAAATCTCTGGACGATGCTTCCATCCGGGTGTGCCCTGTTACGAACGAATGATTTGATGATCCCGTTCATTCTTTCTAACGCAATCAAGTTGTGCAAGAATGCAGGCCCAAGATTGGTGATATCGTCCATGATATGGACCAAGAGATGTACCATAATATCAAAGAAGGCAGGTGGGAAGTACATCTCAAGCTCGCATAGGATGGTGACGATCTCTTCCTGCAGCCTTCCGAGTTTCTTCACGCTTATCGACTTCCGAGTGATGACATCGAAAAAGTTACAGAGGCCAGTGAGTGTTTGACGGACGTGCGGTTCCATTATCCCTCTGATTGCAACCGGAAGTATCCGCGTCATCATCACGTGACAGTCATGAGACTTCATCCCGCTGAAGATTTTTTTCTCCGCGTCTAGGTATCTGCTTATCAGCCCCGCGTAACCTAAGGGAAATTTCACTCCGAGGAGGCTTGTGAATATTTGCGCGAGCTCGTCGGGGCTTAGAGTGAAGCAAGAGGGTTTCAGGCGGTGAGTTTGGTGTTTCTTAGCCCTTTTCCGCTTGCGGTCGTCCATCTCCTCCACCTCATCCTCGGCCTCCTCCGTCTGTTCACGCGTAGAAGGCGGTAATTGAAGCTCGCTCCTAATATTCAGGACCATCAGGTCATATCTTGATTTTGGCCCGTCTTTGGTCCTATGTGGCATGTTGAACAGGGTGCCAAGCAAGTTCTCACACACATTCTTCGTGATATGCATGACATCAAGGCAGTGAGGCACTCCGAGGATTGGCCAGTACCGCAAGTCCCAAAACACGGACCTCCTTTTCCATACCCCCAAGAGCGGTCCTTCTGGCGGAGGACACTTTTTCTCTCCTCGCTTCCGATTCTGTACCTTTCCCGACGGAGGACACGTTTTCCAATTCTTCAATAGAGTATCGATCTCTTCTCCTCTGTAACATCCCAAGTCTGAAAAATAGCCTTTAGAATGTTTGCTATCTGTTATTTTATGTTTTGCATCATGGCATCATGTTGATTGCATTTGTTTTGCTTGTTTTCCATTTGTTTTCCAACTGTTTTCATTTGTTTTCCTTTGTTTTCTATTTGAAGTTCAAACCAAAATTCAAACCTTTTGTTTCATCCTTGTGATGTTACAATTTCTAAAATGATATTTCAAAATAAAACAATTATTTGCTTCCATTAAAGTGTGATCTCAAAACTGTTGTTTTATTTCTATAAAAATGCATCCAATAATCAAACCCTTTTCAAATTCAATTTGTTTTCAATTAAAAACCATTTGATCACTCCATTGAACATTGGTTTGCAATAATCAGTTAATCTCAAACTCATTTAAATTCAAATCAAAAACATCAAACAACACCCAATTTCACATTATGAACAACACCAAAACAACCTTGATCATTTGTTCTATTTAAATCATAGGGTTCACCCTATTAATATCTTTGTTTTCAATATCAATCAATTACTTCCCAAACTACTTTCAAATTCAAACCAAGGCTAAAAATCAATACCTTTTTGAATCCATGTTTTCCACCAAACAATTATAAACTTTAAATCATTTTAAACCTAGGGGTAACCCTATTGAAAATGATTCTGTTTTTCTAATATAAATAATATTGGAAATTTCATTCAATTTGGTTTCAAATATAAACAACATTTTAAATTTCAAACTTTTAAAAATCCACCGTGGCAGTGGGTTGCTATTGGTATAAATAACCTACCCTGAAATTTCCAAAATTTTTAATCACTTAAAAACCATCCAATGCTACCTTTTGTTTTTGCTACAAAAAAAAAATAATAAAACAAACAAAAGAATAACAAGGGAGAGGGAGAGCACAGCAGCCCAACTCCCAGCCCATCATCAACATGCCAGCCCATCTCCCCTTACAGCCCACCTCACATCTTCTTCTCTGTGTCCGTACGCGCACGAGAAGGAGGTGACCCTCCCTCCTGTCGTTTTCCTCCGAGGAGAGCACCCTCCTCCCTCTTTTAATCCCCACCGAGGCCACCTCTGAACCCTAGCTCTCTCTTTTCTCCCTCAACGCCGCCACCCTGCCTCTCCCCTCGATCTCCCTCTCTTCCACCCTCTGCTTTCTCCTCTCTGTTGCCTCTGCACCGGACCATGGCCGGCGTTCGTGGAGGATGGCGCGGCAGGAGTGGACGACGACAGAGCCCCGCGAGCGCGGGAATGGATTCTCCAACCCGCCCTCTTCCTCCTGCTGTCCGTGAAGGGACCTGAGCCGCCCCCGACCGTCGTCTAGCTTCTCCGATGTCGCCGCCGGCGAGCCCTGCCATGCACCGTGAGCATCCACCCCCTCCGCCTCTCTGTCCCCTCTATGCACCTGTCCGCCTCCGCACCACGATCACGCACCGCACCGCAACCTCCTGCACGAACAGCCCCAGCCCAGCCATCCTAGCGACGCCTCGAGGTCGCACTGGTAGCGATTGATCACAGCAGCCACCGAAGAACTTCTCTGGATCGCAGATGAAAGCCTGCACTTTGGTTCTGTCCAAAGATTCAGTTAAGTTCGACGATTACCTTTTGTTCAGTCTGAGGCCTGTATCAACCAGCGAACAGCGTTAGCCGCACTGGTAGCGAGTCCCCGCGCGCACGCCCGCGAGCTGGGTTCGAGTCCCAGCTCCCCACCCCCCTTTTGCTGCTATTTTTCGGAGTTAAGCGCGGTGCAGATCTGAACCATAAGCCCCCAAGATCCCCTTCTCTGACAACTGAGCAGCAGCAGCCCATCTGGTTCTTCCCTTGGGCGCAGGAAGCAAGGGGCAGGGGATCGAATCCCACCCCTGCGCAATAACCCCACCTTTTTTTCCATTTTATTTTTCAGAACCAGAACAACTTGCTAATTGCACACAAGTCCTTGCTAATTTTCTTCTAGGCCCTTGCAAATTAATTCTAAGTCCCTGCTATTAATTTCTAATCCCTGGATATTAATTAAAATGGCAGATTGCATCCTAAACTTCTAAAATGCATAAGAAAATCATTGTAACTCCAAATTTAACTTTTTAAATATGTTTTCAATACCAAATTAAATGTTCTACCCAAATATAAAATTTGTTTACTGTTTTGAATATTTTAAATTTGTGCAATATTTGAAAACTTGTCAAATTCACTTAAATTTGCAAAATTCATAACTTGTTCATAAAAATTCCAAATTCCACAAACCAAATATGTTTTCCAATCAACTTTTCATGTACTTTCCAAATATAAATTTTGTTTGCTGTTTTGAATAATTTAAATTGCTGAAAACAACTGTTTCCTATTTATTGCATTTAAAATTGCCAATACAATAACTTGCTCATTTTAAATCCAATTTCCACAAATGAAATATGTTTTCCATGCAAAATTAAACCACCTTTTCAAATATAATTTTTGTTTTCTGTTTTGAATAATTAAAATTGCCTAAACCATTTAATTCTTGTTTAATGCAATTAAAAAGTGTTTAATATTGTTTAATTCATAATTAAATAATCCAAAGTCCAATTTCAAAATGTGAAACATGTAATCCAACTAAAATTTGATAACCTTTTCAAATATCAACTTTGTTATTTGTTTTGAACACTTTAACTTGTTGAAAACAATAATTGTTTGTGTGACATCTTTAAGTAACCAAATTTTCCAAACCTAATCAATGATTTCCAAAACTTGTTCCAGTCCTTTTTCACTTGCATCTATCATTGTTATTTGTTGTTATTTTGTTGTTATCATCATGCATGCATCATGCTAACTCACCAACACCTGATGCTTAGTGTTAGAACAATTAATTCAACTCTAAGGCATGGGTTTGCCATATGCAATCTTTGCATATGGAATCCATTTAAACTTGTGTATCATATCCACTAGTTTATTTTGGTGCATCTATTAAACATGACATGCATCATCTTTGATTGTGCACAATGCCATGATATTGATTGTTTATCTTTCTGCCTTGGTTGTTTGCTTCTTCCTGGATATACGACGACGTTGAGACCGACGATCCTTGCGACACCCCTTCTAAGGAGTTAGCTCAGTACCAGGCTACTGGGTTTTGCAGGGAAGTTATCACTCACATGAACCACTGTGTTCCTTTCAACATTGATTACCGGTACTTTCCGTTGTTCTTTTCTGCTAGCCTTAGTAGTAGTTGTTCTGTTACGAACCTATCACATGAATCCCTTAAACCTGATATTGCCTCATCTCCCGTCCTACAACCCATTGTTTGAGCCAGTGTCTTACTAGCATGCTTAGGTTGTTTTGCTCGAGTCTGTTACCCGTTACTTACTGTTACTATTTCATTATGTTCTGGGGGCTCGATGTTAATCAATCAATCATGCTAATGATATTGTTAAATAATAAATTTGATGATAAGGCACCGGCAGGAGGCCCATGAGAGGTTTTGAAGCCTGCTAGTGTCGACCCTAATAGGAAAAGGGTCTTGTCTACTGATCCATGATGAGCGCACTACCCGCATTTGGGAAGCGAGTATGGGCGCCCCCCTCAACTTGACCTGATTCGCATCTCGTCCAAATCGCCTCATTTAGTTCGTGTGTTCTATTTGCCGCATGCATGTTTTTGCGAGCCCAGGCCAGGGTGGAACTTTCGTAGTCGGCATATAGGGGGACACGTTCTTAGAGTGCTATGAGGGTCCCTTTTCTTCGGGGCTTGATTAGCCGTGCGCCCAAGGTTCTTTGGGCTTGATGCGAGGAATGGTTGGTTGTGTAGAGTACCCCGCTTGGTGGGTTTGATTCCCATCTGGCGGGTTATTCTTGAGTGTACGGCCAAATTGGTGCAACCCCGCAGGGATAATCTTCTCGAGAAGCCGTGTTTTCCGCGGTTATGGATTACTTGGTGAAAGTACTGGCTAACAAGTACTCAGGACAACTTAAACATAATGATCAAACATGTTACACCCAATGATTAATAACTTGACTAGTAATAGGCTGATGACATAATAACTTGATTCACTTTTAATACAACCGTGTGAGTTATCCTCGGATTGCTTCTTTGGATAAGGGGCGAGATCCAGGATGGGTTTGTTTGAAGTTATCTTTCAGTTGGTTACAATCCTCGATCTTATCTCCTTTCTGTTAGTTGGAAGTTATAGATTTCTGTAGATGGTTAGTGCAGCCAGTTGCAGCATCTTGTATATCCCCTTTCTTCCGTTGAACCCAAAGCATCTGTGCTTGGTGTTGACGGGTTACACTTTGGTGAACTGTGAGTCTTGCTTGCCAGTACGTTGGTGTACTGACCCCTTTGGGGCTGTGGTTTACGCAGACGACGTTTCTGAGGATCTACATGGTGGCTACTACGTGGAGTTTGACGAGACTGCTGACGAGTAGATAGCGGACCCGGGCAGGATCCGAGACTTCGTGGATGGGCTCCGTCTGTTTGTTTCCGGCCTCTTAGGCCTATTTGGTTCTTGTCTGTACTCAGACATGTTGAATGCTTCCGCTGTATTGTAATGATGTATTGTTGGGGCATGTGCCCTCTGAATGATTGTATTTGCTATCTCTGCTCTAATGAGAGCCAGTTGCAACTTATTTCAATCTTTTGTGTCGTAGAGATCTGTTGTGATATCACTTGTTAAACGCCGTTGACGTACCATGTGTGTATGGTTTGAAGTACGTCGACGGAAGTGCCTTTGATCTCTAGTGGATAGTTTACATCGACGATGGAATAGCAGGGCTTGTGTTGTCGCGCATAAGCGCAGGCCTACCAGGAAGCTGGGACGTGGGAGCAGTTATGCCCCATAATCCAAGCATCTGCTATCCAGTTCGTACGGTGAGTATCCCCTAGAAGTCAGGGTGCGACATCCTCTTCTCTTGCGTGGAGGTAGATCGAGCTCATCTTTACCGTTGAACAGGTCTCCGCGCTTTCTCCACGGGTCGTTCTGTGGTAGCCACATTCGATGCCTCATGTATACGGTTTTAGAAGATTTGGGATCCTTGTGTAGTTGTAGAAACGGGGTAAATTCCATGCACCTGACACAAGCCTTGTGTCCATGGCACACCTGACACGCAATATATCCGTATCCGAGATAGTCCTGCACCATCGTGATCAGTGCGGCTCTCATACAAAAAGTTTCTTCTTTGAAGGCGTCCCATGTTTCCACCCTTTCCTCCCACAACGTGTCTAGCTCCTCCTTCTATAGCTCGAGATACAGGTTGATATCGCTCCCTGGCTGGGCCGGCCCTTGAATCAGCATACTCATGTGTATGTACTTCCTCTTCAGGCACAACCACGGGGGGAGGTTGTACATCCATACAAACACGGGCCAGGTGCTATGTTTGCTGCTCTGATTGCCAAACGGATTGAGACCGTCGGTGCTCGCACCAAGCCTGATGTTCCTTGGGTCGTTCACGAATTCTTCATCGAATGCGTCTAATGCTTTCCACTGACGTGCATCCGAAGGGTGTGTTAGATCTGGTTTTTCAACATGTTCTGGATCGCCCAGCACCGCCTTCTTTATGTCCTCGTGCCAGCGCATGAGCTTTGCTTCCTTGGGGTTCACGAAGTACAGCTGCAGACGGGGAATGGTTGGAAAGTACCACACAACTTTCCTAGGAGCTTTCTTCGTCCCCCTCTTGTAACGATCAGCACTGCACACCGGACATTTGATCTGGTCCGCGTGCTCGTTACGGTAAATTATGCAGTCACGGACGCAAGCGTGGTATTTTGTGTGCGGTAAATCGAGGGGGCACACGATTTTCTTGGCCTCCTGTAGACTACTATCACATGTGTTCCCTTCAGGTAAGTGCGTCTTCAGGTATCGCAGAAGATCGTCCATGCTTGTGTCGGTCCATCCGTGTTTTGCCTTCATCTCAAGAAGATCCAGAGCTACTCTCAAGCGTGACTCCTCCGCCCCGCGACTTGCGTCATACAACGGAGTTGCAGAGTCTATCTCTAGTTCCGTGATCTTAGATTTACGTCTGGCATCGGTCGACGTGTTCTTGAGAAGAAGATCTTGAACATGAGGGTCCCGCACGACTGAAGTTAGCGGAGTGTTCATGTCCTCGTCTTCATGTTGTTGATCACCATGACTCCCTTCTTCTTCATTATAGTCGTCTCCGTCGACAGCCTCTTCGACCTCTCCATTGCCATGTTCAGACTCCTCCTGATCATCTTCACATGTCGCCGCCCAATTGGTTTCGACGTGATCATCGTCTTCATCATCATCCATCCACTTAGTGTGGCCCTCCATGAAACTATACCTGAGCAGGTGCTTCTCCACATTACCAGAATCTGGTTTGAACAAAGACCCCAGCTTGCATTTCCGACACGGACACTCTATCTCGGTGCGGTTGTTTCGATGCATCTCGTCCGTCGCGCGTCGCACGTACCTATGCACCACGCTTGTCCTCATCGCAATGACCATTGCTACAAAATGCAAGAGAGAGAGAGAGAGGTTTCATTAACTAGATCCGGTTTTCACGGAAAATTTCGGCATGACCTTCCTACAAAAGGTGTAACGCGGAGCGCCAGAAATTTGCCGAAAAGGAAATGAATCAACATTTCGGAAAAACATTGGCAACTTATCCTCATGGCAACACAATAAAATGAAAAAGAGAACAAATTCTCATCCACCGACCAATCCCACGCAATTATTAAGATGACATACAATGCAAAATATATAGACGCGATGACGACGTCGAAGATCACCGAAGAGACGATCGATAAGAGAGTGATAGATCTAGACGTAGCTAGTGGTGCATTTGTGGTGAGATCTAGTGTCCGGTTAGTAGATCTAGTGGAGAGATTTGGAAGAGGGAAAGTGGGGTAGCATACTAGCTAAAATATAACAAACATGATTGGTTAAATTAGCTAAAAATGGTGGAGGGTGTGGGGGATTGAGCTAGGAGCACTAATGGCTCGAGTTTGGACTAGTGAGTGAGTGAGTGGGTGCATAGGGGTGGTGGTGGTGGCTGACCGCACTTATATTGGGGACAAACATTACCCCAGGCGAATATGGTATGAGATGCGCCTGCGCTAAGTGGTGCTACCCCAGACATTTTTTTATCCCAGGCGAACAGCGTTTCGGTGCGCCTGCGCTAAGGGGAGCTACCCTAGGCGCTTCTGTAAATATTCGCCTGCGGTATATGTTATACCGCAGGCGAACAGGTATGCTGTTCGCCCGCGGTAAAGGAAGCGTGACAGGGGGCGGCCGTGGTGCCCCTGCCACACTTTACCCCAGGCGTTTCTGGTTTCTGTTCGCCTGGGGTAACAGACTTACCCCAGGCGCACAGTTCTCCGGTTCGCCTGCGCTAAGTAGCCCAGGCGCATCGATTTTCTTGTTCGCCTGTGGTAGGATATGCTGCTATAAGCAAATCTCTAGTAGTGCTAGTACCCATGGCTCATTTTGAGCGATGGCGTTTGTGGTCTTGGATTTGTTGGCTTCAGGTATACACATGGTGAAAAAATATTTGCCTTCTGTTTCGACGTTCTTAGCCCATCTGACACGGAACATCGGCACCTTCTCCCCTACATAGTCAAGCTTCCAGATGTCCTTAATCCTTCCGTAGTATCTGTTCTTGACATCACCCGTGTAGGATTCCATCGTTACCCAGAGTTCTAATAGTCACTACTTTTATCTTTTTCCTCTATGTAGAATGTGAACCCGTTGATATCGTATGCTTAAGTCATGAGGTTGGGCGCGGGGCCATATGAAAAGGCGAAAATTAGTTTACCGTTCTTGCTGTTCATGTTAGGGGATCAACATCAATCTAGTGTTTCAACCTAGGCACGAAAGAGGAGTTGTGCGCTCTTAGTATATCTCCTTCCATCATCGGCTTGCGAACATTGTTCACGATAGTTTTTTTTGTGCGCTTCCAACTAAGGATCCATAATTGTCGATGTGCTACAGTCCTACTAAGTTGGCCCTGTCAAAGTCGGCGGTCCGCCCCTCGAAGGCCACATGCATTTCCCGCCTACCGGTTTTGTGGCATGCTCCCTCGAACCTTCCAATGTGCTTGTTTTCCGGCAAACCAATCGGCTTTTTGACGTCCAGATAATTCTCGCAGAAAGAGATTCGCTCTTCGATGAGAAAGCCCTGGATGATGCTTCCATTTGGATGTGACTTGTTACGATCGAAACCTTTGATGACCCTATTCATTCTTTTGAACGACATCATGTTGTGCAGGAATGTCGGCCCGAGATCAGTGAGATCATCCAAGATATGGACCATTATGTCAAAGAATGCGGGCGGGAAGTACATCTCAAGCTCGCATAGGATCGTAATGATCTCTTCCTTCAACCTTCCGAGTTTTTTCACGGTGATCGACTTCTGAATGATGACGTAAAAAAGTTATAGAGGCCAGTCAACGTTTCATGGACGTGAGGTTCCATTATCCCTCGGATTGCAATCAGAAGTATCTGCATCATCATCACGTGACAATCATGAGACTTCATCCCGCTGAAGATTTTCTTGTTCGGGTCCAGGTATCTCCTTATCAGCCCCCAGTAACCAAAGGGCACTTTGACTCCTAGAAGGCACCCGAACATTTGATCGAGCTTGTTGGGACTTAGAGTCAAGAAGGAGGGGTCATACCCAGTCCTACACCTTAACCCTTTTGCGCTTAAAACCGTCCGCCTCATCCTCCTCCAGCTGGTCATCTTTGGTCCTAGCAGCCGACGGTGGTATTTGAAGGTCTTTCCTGGTATCCAGGGCCACCAGGTCGTATCTTGCTTTCGGACCGTCTTTGGTCCTATCCGGCATGTTGAACAGGGTGCCGAGAAAGCTCTTGCACATGTTCTTCGTGATATGCATGACATAAAGGAAATGAGGCGTACCGAGGATTGGCCAGTACAGCAAGTCCCAAAACACGGACCTCCTTTTCCAAACCCCTAGGAGCGGTCCTTCTGCCTTCTCTTTCTTCTTCTCTCCTTGCTTTCGCTTATTTTTCTTTCCCTTTCCCTTTCCCGGGGCCGGGGATTCTTTCCAATTGTCCAATAACTGCTTGATCTCTTCACCTCTCCTCTGAGGTGGACATCCTTTGGGCTCATATTTACCGTTGAATATATCTCCATGCTTTCTCCATGGGTCATTTTTGTCTAGCCACCTTTGATGCCTCATGTAGATGGTCTTGCAAGACCCCGGTTCCTTAAGATGTAAAGATGGTGTATGTTCCATGCACCTCACACACGCCTTTCCTCCATGGCACACCTAGCATGAAATATATCTATATCCAAGAAAGTCCTGCACCATCGTTATCAACACGGCTCTCATAGGAATATATTCTTCCGCATAGGCATCCCATGTTTGTACCCTTCACTAGTAGGAAAAGGATTATAGCCACCATCTTAGCGCTGGCGAACACGTTTTGGTGTTGTCCAGTGCTATTACCGCTGGCGAAGCAGAAACCATGTTCGCCAGTGCTAAGTTAGTACCGCTGGCAAAGCAGCAACAGGGTTCGCCAGCGCTAACGGTGGCCTCCCAACCCCCACGCAGCACAAGATACCTCTGGCGAACGGGGTTATAAGTTCGCGAGCGGTAAGCACTGTATTGCTGGCGAACATGTGGTGTGGTTCGCCAGCGGTAAAATTTCGCTCCACACCCCTCCCCCCCTCGTGGACCGCCTTTTTTTACTTTTCTAAAGCAGAAACGAAAATGATAAAATGTTCAAAAAATAAATTCCTTTGATGTGTGGGTAGCATGTACTGTCTAGTTGATATAGAAAATTTGAAATACTCCATTTGACCTTTTATGCAAAATTAAAAAATAAAACGTAAAACGGCCATAACTTTTGCATACGACGTCGAAAAAACGCGTTCAATATATCAAAAGAAACGTGAGCGAATTTCCAATCCAACCTCACTAGCCTCTCCTTAAGTTATCGCGCTGAGCGTCTAGTTTACACTGATACCATGAACTCTTTTGCTAAACCGACGACACGTTCCAAAGTTATTCCTCTCCTTAAGTTTGTAAAGTCTTTGATCGTACACGGTTTAGCTGGCTTGGATCTGACCCAGACTTGGGTAAGCTAGCAGATCTGGTTGGTTTGAAAAAAGATAGGCTCATTGATGTAGGGCTTCCAGCGTTTTCTACGATCACCTGGGCTCCTCCGGTAAGCCATCTTCCATTTATATTATGAGTTACTTCTGATTCATGAACTCGAAATTCGATTTTTTTAACCCGGCATATTTCTAGTTTATAGGCGTCACATGCTTTCTAGATCACCACAGAAGAACCTTCAACATCTCCGGAAGATAACGACGATGGAGATCAAGGCGGAAAAGAGGAAGGGGTTTCTGAATTTGATTCTCTTAGTCGTTTGCATAACCAGTTTGTTGACGCGGCTTCTTCACAGGATGAGAAAGAGGAAGCAGGATCAATGATAGACCCGCCGGTTTAGGAGGTGCCGGTTCAAGAAATTCCAAATCTTAACCCTGCCACTTAAGCCACTGGTTCCAATATTGTCCTTGATAAAGAGTCCCCCGTGACTAAAAAGAGGGACCAGCAGGCAGTTGCAAAGGTGCCTTTATCTAGATTTTCAAAACCACCGTTGAATCCATCCTCACATCTGAAGAAAACACAGGATGATGAGGATAATAGCAAGAAGAGGAGAACCTGGAGCTCTGGTTCTAGTGACTTGGAAGTAGGTTTGCCTGCAAAATCTACTTCTTGTCAGGTTTCAAGGCCTCCAAATTATCCTACACCTTCCCATCCTTTAGCAGGAAGGTTTCGGATTGAGCTAAGCCATGACTGTACATATTCTCGCAATTCCGGGTCTTCCTATCTTAGCGATGCTAGTGATTTCTCAATCAACTCTGGGTAAGCTGGTTTTTGTTTTTTCAACCTTGACTATGATGTTTGTACCTTTTCCGGTTCATCACATAGACTTGCACTCTTTATCTTGCAGGGCTCAAGCTGTGACAAAGGTGACTCGGATTTTAGTTGCTACTCCAGTCAGTGACTTAGCAAAAGCACTTATGAAAAGAATGAGAATGAATCGACTGCTCCATCACCGGTTCATAAAGATGGCGATGACTCTGCCCCAGATATAACCATGGAAGTGGACCCGGGGATTCATGAGACGGTTCATAATTCTCCTGTCCATGACCCGGACGTTGTGATTACCAGCTCACAGTTTGTGGAAAATACTAGTACTTCCATATTCATGTCCAAGATTGCAGACCTCGGGACCAAAAGCTACCCATTGTAGAATGCCCACTCTTAAGGGCGGAAACTTTGAAGCTTTGGTCCATGAACTTTCTGAGAACTGGCTCCGTGAAGATGGTATTATTGCCATGCCGAGGAAGAAATATGAGGTAAAATATATACATAACATGTAGCCCTCAATATTTTATTTTATATTTCAGATAAACTTAGAGATTTCCTTTGATATCTTTAATCTTAAACTATATCCCCAAGGTTCCGGTTCATAAGTTTACTATGAACCGGGACTAAACTTGAGTCATCCAAAACTGTATAAAATTTCAACTTGTGTATCCCCCCAAGTGTCGGGTTGTATGCCTACAGCTACTCGAGACTTGAATTTTCATCTTGCTCATAAACAGAAATATTGTAGCCCCCAAGTGATGGGTTATCTTTGCCTACGGTAACCTAGAACTTTATTCATACTTGTTAGATGATTATTAGTCAATAAACTTGTGAACTCCAGAACTTTTTTTTTAGCTGTTCATCTTTTGTAGGCTTTGGAATCTATCTCTCAGAAAGAGATTTCAAATCTGAAGAACTTGTTGGCTCAAGAGGCCAGAAAGTTACATATTGAATTAGAAGAAACTGTTGATGTAGCTGTCAAAGACATGTTTGTTATGCAGCATGAATTTAAGATCAGGGAGAAAACCCTCATCGCTAGAGATGAAAAAGCTGAAAAGGAATTGGAGGAGACACCGAACTACTTCGTAAAAATTACCACCAGTGTTTTTATAAGCTCGCATGTTCTCGGTTCATCTCCATATTACCCTCTGTAACCCGATTTCTAGTGTGGTTCTCCCTTTGTTTTTCAGGTAGAATACACTCCAACAATCTGCAGCTTCCTTACATGAAGCTGAAAGCCATTTTCACCCTAATCTGGCAATTATATGTTGGAGGGGTGAATGTATCAACGCTATGAGGGAATGTGAAATTGCTCCCAAGAGGCTGCATGAATTCTTTGTTCATCTTACTAATGTGCCACGATGGATCAAAGAACACAAGGTTTCAGCTTGCCGCCGACGAACCATCAAGGTTGTGTCACTTGCCAAGGCCTATCACCCGGAAATAAATCCGGATCTCCTTCTTGCAGGCTTTCCTTGGTACCGTGTTGAAGGTAGAAAATATGAGAAGAAAGACTTCACAAAGATTGAGAAGGAGTGCCAGTTCCAAGCCTGCACCATTGTTGAGAAGTTGAAGCTGAAAAAACTATGTTCCGGTTTTGTCTCTTCTGGATATCGTAAACCGGCTTTTGTTCCCAAGGTTATGTCTCTTGTTTGCCAGGCACCTCATAGGATCCGGCTCTCCGTCTAGTCCACGTCATCTTCCTCTGGCATTCCGCACAGTGTAACTTCTTCAGTTTCTGCGCCTCCACGTCCACTATATGAGCCAGATGATACCAATGACGCATTGGCTCAATTAGAGTGGACATATATTCCAGAACCTGAAACTCAAGAAATGGAAATTGTCGTAGGTCATGTTACTAATGCTGCCAAGACCCCAGAAGTGCAAGACCCGGCTACTGATGTCGGTTTAGACCCTATGCAACAGAAAGGCAAAATCTGTTACCTAAACAGAAAATCATTTTGCAGTGTGATAATAAATTCGGCCATATGGGTTTGTAATAGGCTAGATAAACTGATTTATTTCTAGTCATATTCTTTTGATAGTGTGAATGCGCATTTATGATACAATTTGGTTTGTAATATTCCAGCAAGTTGCGAGTTTCCGCAAAGTTACCGGTTTATGTTTATCGAGACTTTATCCAGTTCTCAACCAAACTTTCATTTATCGGATAATTTGCTTTCAATTTAAATTTGCTATCTGGCACAGACGTTTTATCTCATGACTTGTTCTAGTGTTTTCAACTCTAAATTCAAGGTCAGGTTCACTCAGTTTTTTCGAGTTATAAACTGATTGACTTTTCCAGGTTACACATCTAGGTCATAAAAATTGCATGTAACCACTGACTGGCAAGCAAGTATAACCGAGATAATATGGCATACGCCAGGTTCTTGAGATATAAGTTGTGCTCTAGCATCAGCCCCCAAGTAACCATATGAACAATGGTAAAAAGTAGAAATCTCTTCCAAACTGTGATAAGTTGGTAAAAATGATAGTGACCCGAAATTTCAAGTCATGCCCTCTTTATTCCATGGATAACATAGTTATTACGATGATCCTATGTATAATATGGACGTAGCTGAGCTATGTTCCATGGTCTTGGAGTTTCTGCCTTAGATGTTTGCGACTTGTCAATATCACACATATCAATGAGGTAATATGACCCGTTGTGTAGGCTCTTGCTAACTACAAACAATCCTTCCCATGGTGGGCTCATTTTATGCATCCCAGATTTTTTTTGAATTAGACATAGAACAAAATCTCCTTCCTGAAAATTGCGAGTTCTGACTCTACGGCTATGATAGCAGCGCAGGTTTTGCTGGTAAATGGTCGATCTAGATGTCGCGAGTTCACGTGCTCCTTCCAAAGCATCAAGCGAGTTCTGTCGAGATATCTCGTTTTCGATTTCCACATAAGCAGCTACTCTTGGTGAATCATGACATATATCACTTGGTAGCATGGCCTCTGCTCCATAAACCAGAAAAAAGGGTGTATAACATGTTAATATGTTGGAAGTGGTTATGCTCCATAACACAGCAGGCAGTTCTTCCACCCAGGAACATGTAGTTCGCTTCAGGGGAACGTGAAATCTTGGTTTGATAGCCTTTAGTTTTTCCTGATTATCCCGCTCTACCTGTCCATTGGATTGTGGGTGTGCAACCGAAGCAAGATCGAGTCTGGTATGATTCAGTTCACAAAATTTCTTTATTGCTCCCTTAGAAAATTTTGTCCCATCATCCGTGAATATGTTGCGTGGATATCCAAATCTAAAGATCAATTTTTTTCAAGAACTTGACAGCTGTAACTACATCACATTTGCTTAAAGGTTCTGCTTCTACCAATTTTGTGAACTTGTCAACTACTGCCAAAAGATGAGTCTTTTCTCCTGATGAAATTTTGAAATGTCCGACCATGTCGAGTCCCCAAACCGCGATAGGCCAGGTTATTGGGATCATGCTTAAATCCTGAGCCGACATATGTTCCTGTCTTGCATACTTCTAGCAACCCTCACAAGTTCGTATAATCTGTTCTACATGTGCATTTGATGTAAGCCAGAAAAATCCATGCCTAAAAGATTTGTTAACCTGTGACCTATACCTTGCATGAAGGCCACAATCCCCTGAGTGGATAACATTTAAGATCTGACACACTTTTTCCGGAGGGACACATCACTAAAAAATTCCATTTGCACTTTGTTTATACAGTTCACCATTGATGATCGTGTATGCCTTTGATCGGTCGTATAACCTAGCGGGGCGATGATTTCCTCTTGTGGGAGCTCACCTCTTGTGAAATAAACAACATATGGTTTAGTCCATTCTGGTGTTGCATGAAGAGCTCCTACCAGTTATGATTCAGAATGTGGATTTTCCAGGTCTTCTTTTGTAGGGACTTTGACTAAAGGACTATGAATTTCATCTAGGAACACATTGTGCGGAACTTGTTTTTTCTAAAAACCTAGACTACACAGTGCATCAGCAGCTTCATTAAGACGTCAATCAATATGATCAACTTGAAAATGTCCTGCTAACTGGGTAACTTCTCGTATGTAAGATGCCATGACTGAGTCTTTAGAATCCCAGGTTCCGGTAACTTGCTGAGAAACAAGGTCTGAATCTCCCAGGCATCGAATCTTGGTTATACTCATTTCCTTTGTAATTCGAAGCCCATGAAGTAAAGCCTCATACTTTGTTGTATTATTAGTGCATTTAAACAAGATCTGTAAAACGTATCGAAATTTTCACCTCATGGAGATGTCAGGACCATGCCGACTCCTGATCCTTCCAATTGTCGTGACCCGTCAAAATGCATGATCCAGTATTTGGTGTCGGGTTTATTAGGTGGAACCTGTAGCTACGTCCAATCATTTATAAACTTATTGAGCGCTTGAGACTTGATTGCAATTCTTGGCTCATATTTGATATCATATGGTCCCATCTCGATAGCTCAATTTGCAACTCGACCAGTTGCCTCTCTGTTTTGAATAATGGCTGACAAAGGTGCATAACTGACAATCATGATGGGGTGTTCCTAAAAGTAGTGTTTTAGTTTACGACTGGCCATAAACACACCAAAAACCAGTTTCTGCCAATGTGGGTATCTTTGCTTGGATTCTGCCAGGACCTCGCTCACATAATAAACCGGCATTTGAACCAAGCCTTTTTTACTTCCTGTTTTCTTTCCACGACCACAACCGCCTTCTTGTTTGTAGAAATGTATAATAAGATAGGCTCTTTCTTCTCTGGTGCGGCAAGTATAGGTGCGTTGGAGAGTTGTTTCTGCAAGGTCTCCAGAGCATCATCGGCTTCCTGGTTCCATACAAATTTGTAAGTATTCTTCAAGAGCCGGTATAGAGGTATGGCTTTTTCTCCAAGTATGCTTATAAACCGGCTTAGAGCTGCAATACACCATGTCAACTTCTGGATATCCTTTAGGCAAACCGGTTTTCTCAGATTATGTATAGCCTAGATTTTTTCCGCGTTTGCTTCGATTTCCCTCTCTGAGATTATGAAACCCGGTAATTTTCCATCTGGTACTCCAAACACACATTTTTTGGTTTGAAATTCATCTGGTACCTGTGTAATATCGAAATGTCTCTTCCAGGTCGGAAATCAGGGTATCGCCCTTTTGGGACTTGACAACAATATCATCAACATAAGCATGTACGTCTCACCCAATTTGATTTTCCAAACACTTATGGATGCATCTCTGCTAAGTTGCTCCTGTATTTTTTAGTTCAAAGGGCATTGATGTGTAGAAAAACGCTCCAAAGGCATAATAAACGAGGTATTTTCTTGATCCTCCTTTTTCATCTTAATATGGTGATAATAGTTCACAGCTAATAGTAGAATAAATGATCTGGTCAATTCGAGGTAAGGCAAACGGATCCTTAGGACATGCTTTGTTCAAGTCTATATAATCTATGCACATTCTCCAAGAACCATTTTTCTTTAGAACAAGAACTAGATCTGCTAACCACTTTGGATGTAAAACCTCCACAATAAATTCAGCTGCTAAAAGTCGAGCTATTTCTTCTCCAATTGCTTTTCTTCTCTCGTCATTGAAACAATAGAGGAACTGTCGAACTGGTTTCAGTTTAGGATCCACATTTAAACTGTGCTTAGCAAGTTCTCTTGGAACACCAGGCATCTCAGAAGGCTTCCACCCAAAGATGTCCCAATTATCATGGAGGAACTTAATGAGAGATTTCCTATTTATCAGTCATGTGAGCCCCCATGCTGAACTGCTTGGACGAGTCGCTTGGGGTGAAGTGTAACAGTTTAGTATCCTGAGCTGACTTGAATTTCAGTTCAGTTGATGGCTTCTTGAGGGAGGTCATATCCTCAGGATCAGCCTGGAGCTTTAATAATTTCAGTTCTTCATCTGCACATGCTGACTCTGCATAAGTTGCATCGCCTTCCGCACATTCCAGGGCTATGTCTCTGCCTCCGTGAACTGTAATGTTTCCACTAGGACCCGACATCTTCAGTTTATGATAAACGTAGCAGGGTATCTCCATAAACTTGGCATAAGCTGGTCTCCCAAATAGAGCATGATATGGGCTTTTGAACTTGACAACTTTGAATGCCAGCATCTCAGTCATGTAATTTGGAAATACTCCAAATGCAACTTCAAGATAAATTCTTCCAATAGGTTATGCGGAATTACCAGGGACAATTCCATGAAAAACAGTTGATGATGGTTGGAGCTGCTTCTCCTGCGGGTTCATCCTTTTAAAAGTATCATAATAGAGTATGTTTATGCTACTCCCTCCATCCATCAACACTTTATCGAATTTATACCCTCCAACTTGTGGACCCACGACCAAGGCGACACTTCCTGGGTTATCAACTACTAGAGGATGATATGATCGAATCTAAGTCATAGGTTGCTCTGACCAGTTTAGCCATCTTGGAACAGTAGGGGCCAGGGCGTTTACTGCGCGTTTTTGTACTTTTTTGTCCCTTCTGCTTGAACTTGTAGTGAACACGTGATATTGTCCATAACTAAGCTGCATGGGATTGGTCTGAAAACCAGAATTTCCCCCTTGCTGATTTCCTCCTTGGTTTATACCCTAGTTGCCTTCTCCTTGGTGACCCTGATTTTGATTTTTGGGTCCTGAATTCCCGGTTCCTGGATGGCCTCCTCCCATATTTCATGAGTTACCACCTCCATTGTTTCCAGGTCCATAGTTGTTGTTTCCACTAGGCCTGAAACCATGCGTTCTGGAAAAAAAATCATAAGAGTTGTTTGCTATCTTTCCGTTTTTGCTATGACGAGGACATGGCCCTTTCAAAGCTTGTTCTGCCTAGGCAAAATGGTTTGGCTAGAAATTTATGTTTCCTCTAAAGTTGTTATTCTGGCACTAGTTTCTATAACATGTATTTGTGTTGGCTACAATGTCTGAGATGCCTTCACCGTTCTTGCATTTGTTGTTATTCTCGTTCTGATAATTTCCATTACACTTGTTTGCGTTCTGGTTAACCTTGCCTCCATTTTTTCCCTTTCCAAACTTCTCATTGTCGGAGTACGCATATTTTGTTTTATCAGACACGACATTCTAAGTCATGGCATCCATCATTTCACTCATATCATTGACGTATCTCTTGATGCGTCCCAGTTTATGTCTCAGTGGGTCAAATTTGAAGTTCCTCTCTGAAGCTATGACTGTCTGCTGAGCAGTAATACCGACTCACAAATGAATTATCCCTGCAACACATCGTGACCAGTGTTGGGCAGACTCATCTTCCTTTTGAACATAGTTTCCAGGTCTGTGATTGTAGTCAGGCGCTTGTAGATTCCTTGAATTTTTTTGTTAAACTGATCTTTCAGTTCCTTCTAGCTGATAATCCAGTTTGTGGGCAAGGTTTTCAACAAGGACTTTGCAGTTCCTTCCAACATCATGCTTAAGTACCATACGCATACAATGTCAGTCACCTCCAAAATCTCTATTGCCATCTCGTAACCTTCTATCCAATCTGCCGGTTACATATCCGCCGTGTAATTCACAACTTTGTGAGGTTTCTTTGAAATCGGCTCGTATCCTCGCATTCCTAATTGCATACCCCAAACACTAAATTCCAATCCTTCGAGACCCGGCTACTACCGGATTTGCGACTGGGTTATGGGCTAGGGTCTGAATATGATCTAGATTTCTATTTCCAGTTCTCCCTATTCTATGCCTTGTATTAATAACTCCAGGAGCGTCCAAACCCGTTTGCCTTGGTTGAGCCGGCTGATGTTGCCGGTTTGCATTACTAGCACCGGCTGCAACGGGCAAATTTGCATGTTGGCTTCTTGGCAATGAATTCTTGGTGTTGTATGGCGTAGAGAGGGTTTTTTTCTCGGTTACTGAAATTCATCTGCTGAACCACATCAGTCTACAATATCTTGATTGCTCTCAAGGCTTGCACTCCCAACGGATTATTCGTGTCAACTGGTTTTTGAGCTAAAATGTTAGTTGTTGCCCAGCTGTTATCAATTGGATTGTTGAAGTGACCCTGAGACATATGAAAACACTCGGGCAGTGGAGGCATTGGATGTTCATAAACCGGATTCTGAATTGGACTGATGTGCTTTTGTACTATTAGCTGGAAACACGCCGGGCTGGATTGGAGGCTGAACCGTCTCAACCAGAGGAGGGGTAGGCTGAACCGGCTAGACCGGGTTTGGAGATCCCGACGTGCTTGTCGGGGACTGAAAAATATTTTGAAGATTATCGGTCCAAGTCCTATCCCGAAACCAGTGTTCAACCGGGTCTGATGACGCCTATGCTGAATCAAAGCAAGTTCCCTCTGACGGAAACCCAGACGAACCCCTCTGATTCCAAATGAGATGCCTCCTCCAGAACGTTCGTGTGTGCCTTGTTTATACAGGTTATCTCGGTTTGAAACCTCCTAGCGAGCGCGAGTCAGTTCTTGTCAAAGTCTAGCTATACGTGTTACGTTGAGCCAGGTTGTTGTGGGGGTACACGAGAGACCCTCCCTTAGGAGGGTACCCGGTGCGGCCCATTAAAGGGTGTTGTAAGACTCCTAAAGTGATATATACAGAAGCCCGCGAAGATCCAGGCCACAACAGAAGAAAAGTCTACATCGACAAGATTAGGAAAGAATAGTTACCGACTTGGAGTCGATGTACAGTACATGTACGGCCCTTGAGACCCTTGATAGATATATAAAGCACAACAGGGACGGATAACCCTAGATTTAGAGCTAGCCAAGATCTAATATTTGGACAACACCCCTGTAATCGACACCTTTTTACACCATCGAAATAATTCTGACGGGCAGTAACCCGTCAAATGGAGTAGTCCACCAGTGTCTGCTTCCTTTACAAAACCCCGGGTCCCTAACAATGGGGATTGTTGAGTTCACAACCTCGACATTGGCGCCATTAGTGGTAATTTTGGGCGTTGGATCCATGGATCCGACGATTCCATTATCGATCTACGACTCCGCGATCTGGGCCGATTAAATCTATTTCGGGTCAATCGACTTCACCAGGTACTCACTGGCTTCACGCCCGGCGTTCGGCTACCTCGATAATAGCATCGATTTGAAGATTGGAAGCCTAAACTTCCGTGCGGGGCACTCGTGAGTGATACGTCTGAAGGACTTCAACCCACTTCAATCAGAAGAGACAATTGTGCCAGAATTCTCGCGACTGTTCCTCAATGAGGAGAGCTTCGAGAACTCTTACCCGGCTAACCCTCATGTGCACTTCGTCGCAATGGCCAGGCGTGTTGAACATCCATCTTCCGAGAGCGAGGATAGTGGCGAGAAGATTGACCCACAGAAAACCAATGATGTAATGCACGATACGGAATAGGACGAAGGAGGCGACAAAGAAAGTGCAGACACCAACGATGTGGATCTAGAAAAATCCCCGCCACTAGAAACTCGAACTTCAATAGATGATGACGGCGAAATCGGAGCCAACTCCGGGTCCACGATTCTATACCTAATAATAAAGGCGTTAAGGCTTCCTTGGTTTGGTTTGGTTTGGTTTGGTTTGGTAGGTCATTGAAACTACCCTCAAAGATGACACAAATTACCCTTGCCACCGGTAAGTTATACCTATTGAGAAATACCTATATCTATCTCTATCTCTTCTCTACTATATAATTTGGCTTAATGTGGCGATGGTTGGTACGTCCTAGATAAAAAATACGACCTCATAAATCGCATACGTCGACGTACAGATACCTTCAAGTACACGGATCGTTGGAAAAACCAAACGATATGTCCTGCTCAGACACGTCTTGGTGTGTCGCTAAAGAAAACCAAACGACCATGTAGGAGTACACGATGACTAAACAAATCAGGTCTTTTTTGGTCTTCCAGCCATTGTCAACTACTTGGTCGACGAGGTCGCCGACCCAGGCGACGAGCAGTCGTGCGCTGATACGTGGAGGTTCTTGACTGTCCGTACGTGCGAAGAGGAAGGAGCCCCCCTGTTGTACGGCAACCGGGTGCGACCACGTCGTGGAGTTTCTGGATGACGAGCGGCGCACGGAGCCTCTTGAGCCGGCCTGATTATGGTGTACAGAGGTCACGGCTGATTTTTTGAAACATTTTCTACTGCAGGGGAGTCCCCCATAGCCCTTTATTACCATCAAAAGAGTTAACATATATTTACAAATGTACATAGAAGGATAGACTAAGACAGTCTATCAATATCTAAGGAAGAGTCTTAATCCATGATGATAAATCCGCAGCCAAAGAAGCACTCAACCTATGCTTATGCTTAAGGAGATCTAAAAAGAAGCCACTTTCCAACCCATAAAGGAATGTCTTTCAGATTTGAAAATAACTCCATTCCTTTGTTTCTAGATGTTCCAACAAGCAAAGAATCACTATCTCGGTGAAACAAGGGCCTTTGAAAACCTTTTTAGCATTGGAGAGATTATGCATGAATGTGTTATCACTCCAGTTAATTTGCAAGTAAATCCAAATCCGTGAGCTGAAAACACACTAGAAGAACAAATGAATCCAGTCCTCCTGACAAAAATTACTGCAAAGAACACAGTAATGGGTCCCCTCAATCTTCTAGTTCCTTCTCTTAATCATGTCCTTGGTATTAATTCTATCTTTTAGGATCAGCCAAGCAAAAAACTTTTGCTTTGACATGCATTTGGATTTCCAGATCCACTTGGCAGGTCTATCATCAGGCAGCTGGGAAAACTGCAATTGATAGAATTTACTGGAAGTATAAACCCCTTTGTTAAAATTACAGGCCCAAACATCATCATTATGAGTCACCTGAACATTTCCCAGGATGACTTGCAGATCAACAAATTCAAGGAAAGCCTCATTTGAAAGAGGCAAGTGAAAAGCATCCGAAAGATCTGTCATCAAAATCAAATCTCTCACTGAGGCCAATTGATCCTTGGCAAAAGAGAACAATCTTGGAAATTTTAATGACAAAGGTTGTCCCATCCAAGAATCTTTCCAAAAAAGTATAGTATATCCATTCCCCACTGTGCAAGAAGAGAATGAACACCAGGTATCAACTAATTGCATAACACCCCTCTACCAGAAGGATCCACAGGAGGTCACAGCATGAGGAACCGATTGAAAGTAATATGCATTCTTGACTAGATGAACCCAAGGAATATCAACAGAGTTATAGAATTTTGCTAGCAATTTAAGCAACAAAGCCATGTTTTGGATCTGTAGATTGATGACCCCTAAGCCACCTTTACTTTTTGGCTTACACACCATATCCCAAACAGCCAAAGAATTCACTCTTTTCTTGTTTTTGTCTTTCCTCCGTAAACACCTCCTTCTTGCTTTATCAATAATATCAATGACACCCTTAGGTATCACGAATGTGCACATATAATATGTGGGCAATGAGGACATAACCGAATTCACAAGCACCAAGCTATCCCCATATGAAAAAAGGAGACTGTAGCAGAAAGTCTCCTCTCAACTCTGTCAATGAGTGGAGCAAAATCTCTGATAGATGGTTTAGTGGTTCCCATAGGCAAGCCTAAATAAGTAAAGGGCATAGAAGCCACTTTACAATCCAACACAGCAGCCAAATCAATAGTTTCCTACTGCGATAAATTTATTGGTATCATTGAAGACTTGTTGTAATTCACCTTTAATCCTGTGATTTGAGCATAAAGGTTTAGCAAATTTTTAAATACCAATAGTTGATCAGAATCAGCAGGTAAGATCACCAAAGTGTCATCAGCATATTGAACAATAGGATAGTCTCCTCCAATAGGAATTGGTAAACGAAGACTTCCCTCCCGAAGAGCCAGATTAACAATACTTTGCAGCAAATCTCCACCGAGCACATAAAGAATAGGTGACAAGGATCACCCTGCCTGACGCCTCTTTTGCAGACAAAAGGTTTACCAGGAACTCCATTTAAAAGGACCGAAGATGATCCTGAGGATAGAATTTATTTCACCCATTTGATGACTAAAGGAGGAAACCCTTTAGATCTCAAAATCTGGAGCATGGCACTGTGCTCAATGGTATCAAAAGCTTTCTCAAAGTCTATCTTGAAAACCGCCACTTTCTGTTTAGATTGCTTACACTGGAAAATGTATTCAAAACACCATGCCAAACAATCTTGAATAGTTCTGGATTTGATGAAACCATATTGATTATCATGGATGCATCCAAAGATTTTATCTTGGAATCTATTAGCCAGAATCTTAGTGATGAATTCCAGACAAGTGTTGGTAAGAGTAATAGGCCTAAAGTCATTCACAGTCTCAGGAGAATGGGTATTTGGAATTAAAGTAATGAAAGAACCATTAATACTTTCCAAAGAGATCTGAGCACTATGAAATTCATTGCAGAGTTTGATAAAATCATCTTTTAAAATACTCCAACAATGCTTAATGAAGAGACCAGTGAAACCATCCGGACCAGGAGCACGAGCTGGTTTGAGATGTTTTACCACCCCCTCAATTTCCTCAACAGAAAAAGGGTTAGCAAGGTCCTCTAATCCATCAACCACAGGCAAGAACTGAGATAAATGAGTAGTAACAATAGGTGGAAAAGAGACACTCATTCTGTTTTTGAAACAAGACCAAAAAGCAGCAGCTTTCTTCTGGTGATCCACTAGTAAATTCCCGGAAGCATCCGTGATTGAAGGAATTGCATTTTGCCTAAACCTCTCAATAGCTCTGGAATGGAAGTATTTAGTGTTTTCATTAGAGAGCTTCGCCAGTCGAATAGTACACCTCTGCTTCCAGTATTCAGACTTCAAAGGGAGCAATTTCTTAATGTGCTCCTTAACAATAAGTCTGAAATTAAACTCTGGAACACTCACAGTCCTCTCATCTTCCAACTGGTCAAGAAACAGAATCACTTTACTACTCATCTCAATAAGTAATTTCAATTGAGAGAGATTCCTTCCCCAATCCTTAAGAGCATATCTAAGATTCTTTAATTTAGCTGTGATTCTGGAAGTGATCGATTTGGCCATGACAGGTGTGTTCCAAATTTTTGTCACAAGGTCCAAAAAGCCAGGCTGGTTAATCCAATGGTTCTCAAATCTAAAAATCTTTGCCTTTGGAATGTTTGTTCCAATTTTAACAGTGCAGGGAAAATGATCAGAGGTGATTTTGGACATGGGCAAAACCAAGGTATTGGGAAAATCCAAAGTCCATTGAGAGGATGTAAAAAACCAATCCAACTGGACAAGAAGGGGATCCTTTTGCATATTAGACCATGTAAATTTTCTTCCTTTAACAGGCAATTCCAATAAACCCAAATGACTAATGACATCATTAAAGATAAAAATATCATTAAGATCAGCCCCTGGTTTATTTCTATTATCCAAAGATCTAATGAAATTGAAATCTCCAAGAATCAACCAATTCTGATGTATAGGGATGGAAAGATTATATAGTCATTTAACAAATTCATCTCTTTCCACACCTTTACAGGGACCATAAACATTCACTAGGAACCAAGAAACAGAGTTATGAACTGAAGTGAATTTAAGGTGGTGGCAGAACGATGCACTTCCAATAATTCTCCATTGAAAATGGAGCCATTCCATAGCACAATTACACCCCCAGAAGCTCCAACAGAAGGGGGAAAAACAAATTGATCAAACCTTTTAGGAAAAAATGACCTAATAAAACAGTGATCAAAATCCTGGCATTTAGTTTCCTGGAGGCAAATAACAGAAGCCTGGCTTTCCTGTATTTTATTACAAACCGCTTCTCTTTTAGATTTATCATTTAAACCTCTCACATCCAATCAAACACAATCCAATCCAAATTCATTGAAGTCGTACTATCCATTTAAGATTGATAAAATAATAACCTTGTTGGCAACCATAAATGACCAACACAAGGATAACCAGATAATATCAACCTTCTCCATATAACAGTACAAAATGAAACCAAGATATCAAAATGAAGCAACACGGACCAATAGACACTCCAGGGGCCAACAAGGCCCAAAAAGAAGACGAAGGCCCACTAATCATCAGAACTGGATGGGCTGGTGGGCTTCTTTGGAGCAACTTCAAGCTTCTCCACAGTTAATTCAGAGTCTTCAATCTGAAGCATCTTTACCGCTCTCCTCAGCACAGCAACAGGTGTGATCGGATGCACCCCATCCGAAGAATCCTGAGGTCGAGAAGATCTAGCTTTCTTCCTTGGTTCAGGCTTGTCAGAACCCAGAAACCAGCGGTTTTAGCTAGACTCCTCGTCACACGACGCTCCTCGAGGACTAGAGGGGTAGGAGCCTTCCTAGCTCTCTTCTTGGAGGCAGCATGCTCAGGGGTAACGGAGTTAAACTCCAGTAACAGAGGAGCAGGAGCAGCAGGAAAAACAGGAGCCTCCAAAGGCAGCAGCGAGGACAGGAATTCAAATCTCTTGCCAAAAATAATCTTGGCTTTGTGCTCCTGAAAGTATCTGGACCACTCCACCACAGGATTCGGCAGGAGCTCTTACAGTATGTGAACTTCATTTTCCTGTACTACAACATCCACCTGAACTGGTGGAACAAAAGGAACAATGGACAACTGGTTCTGTTCCACTTGCTGCTGCAGCTCGACAAAATGTTCAGGTCCTTCTGCCCTGACAGCATTCATCGAGTCAACCGACGCACCAGAAAATTGGATAGATACAGATGACTGCACTTGTTCAGGTTCTGGTGGCTGGTCGACAGGATCCTCATGTCCCTCATTCTCTCCCTATTCCTCATTGTTCCAATTGCCCCACCCATCATGTTGCGGTTGGGGATCAACTGGTGGTACCCGTGCATCCTCAGCAGGAGCTGCAGGTGCACCGAAGACTGGATGTGGGTTGCCGTCATGAGGAAGACGATCCTCATCCCCAGGCAGGATATCGGCTGCATCGCTATCCAGAATGAAGACATGACAAGTCCAGGAGACCACATGACCTCCATATCTCTGAACTTCACGAATAACAATGGACCTAGGAATATCAGCAGATCCTCCATAAGAAAATCATCGGTACGTTAGTCCATATGCAGACTTAGAATCATTATCCACCCAGTCCTGGTGTAAACTGTTGCTCTGACATTCTCCCCTTCATCATGCCTCACGAAGGAGAGCATTCGACCATCAGGAAAGATAAACGGGGGAGAATTTACCAAGATGTCTCTGGTCACTTGATCTGCCATGCGAAACATGCCGACTCCAACCACGCTTTCAGAGAAGGAAACTACCTGCAGATGGAGTTCTTGAAAGATGTAATCCACGATCTGCTGCAGGATATCGTTGAGTTCTTCGACAGGTGGCCGAGGGACCAGCTGAGCAATGGCCCAAGATTCGTGGCGTCGGGCAGGAGCCATAGAGGAGGTGATGTAGACGCGAGCAGGCCGCTCCTCGTGCGCCCATGGCTTCATGACATGCATCCCCGCCGGGAGGAACCTGGTAGGATCACAGGGGAAATTCGCCATTGACAATGGTGGTTCCGAATCAGGTGGAGATTCCGTCGAGGGTTTTCCTGGAACAGTAGCCGAGGCAGGGGATAGAACAGAGGGGTGGATTCTGTTGCAAGTTTAGCTGAGAGACAGTTAGAACAAGGCCATACCTAGGCCGCCATCCTATCAATTAATTTAGCAAATCCATCATTGACGGGTGTGGAGGCAACAGCAGGAGCCACATGAATAGGATCCCTAACAGACGATGCAACAGAAAATCCAGGCTCAAAAGAGCCAAACTTGATGGCGGGCAAATCAGAATCAATAACCTTATTTTGAAAAACCGTAGAAGAATCAATGGACACTTTGGCTTGAATAACAAGAGGTTTATGAATAACTAAATGATTTCTGTGGCTTGGACTGTTTAATTATTACCTTTTTCTTCTTCCTCGAAACAAAAGTCCACTCATTATCCTGGTCACTATTCCACCTCTTTAATTCAGAAATCCAATTAGGACCGCCAAAACTCCAGAGATGAAAATAACACTTGAAATGGAAGCATTTAAACCATTTAATTTTCAATATATGAAGTCCAACTTCCTTGGATGAGACCTCAAAAGATAAAACACGATCATGAAGGCAAATAACATTTAGAGAGCCACAATAACCACCAATCGCCGCCTCGAGAGCCAGTGCAACTGTGTTTTTATCAATTTTAAAAGAAGCACGTCCAAAAGAGACCACTATTTTAAAAGCACCGTACTTCTTAGATGCATGAACATCCGATCCGAAAAGCAATCATACTTCCTTAGCAAGAGCAAGACCTATAGAAAAATCCAGGTCTAAAACCTTAGCCGCATGAACTAAACCGACTGAGGGGCCAATAGGGTTCCGATCTAGTAAAGGGACCAAAGAATCCACATCCAATAATGGAACCATAACATTAGAGTGATCCATTAGAGAGCCATTGCGCGGAACCAAATGATCCTGAACCTTGGCACGATAACATGCAAAATGGATCTCAGATCCAGGATGGACATTCTCACGTACCTTGAGAAAATGCTGATCGAGCACAAAGCATGCTTGATCAACTAGTTGAATCTTCTTATCTTTCGGATCCAGAAGAATAAAACCCACGTAAATGGGATTGAACTTTAGATCCAGATCAGTGGAGTAGATCGCCCTCCAGCGCCAACAAGAGCGATCGAAGAGATACTTGGCCTTGGACATGATGGAAAAGAGGTGGGCGATAGTGCCGGAGTGGCCGATGTCGGAGGAGAGGTGCGCGATAGTGACGGAGTGGCAATTGTCGGAGGAGAGAGGCTAAAACCCTAGATCTCCATGGACATGGGCGCCGCCTAGGGAGAGGCCGCCATCTCTTCTAGCCGGCTGAAATATTCTCTGTAATGGCTTTGACTACCTCATTCTGACTTTGCTGAGAGCACAGATGAAGAGAGATAAATATGTGCATCTTGTTGCAGGCAAGGTGTTCGACAAATTAATTCTTTGGCATCCACTCATCCGGGTTCCGGACTATGGTTATGTGGAAATACGTTGGCTAACCGATGAAATAATTCCACTGATATCGCAGTTATTGACGCCGTAATTGCAGTGTTTATGCAGATGCATTCACTACTTCTCAGCTACTCAGCTACTACTACTATTATAATTTAGTTGAGGCTAAAACCATCACTTAACGTGCTTACGTGGACACAAGGTGCACTAACGGATGACTGCACTTTCACTGTTGTTTTCAACAAATCATATGCATGGAAGTTTATATTTTGCAGCCTCCGTAGCTATGTTTTTCCTCCCGTCAGGTTGTGGTGGAACTCAGAGCAAACAATTACCTTTAGAACTGTGTGTCTACCACAATGTCCATGTAAGCATCCCAATAGTATGAACACGTCCGAGAAAGTTTGCAGTTTACTCTTACTATTGTAACTAAATATTAATTTTAACATCGTGGGATGTTTATTACAAGATGCTTATGAACACATGTCAGATAGTTTGCAGTTTATTCTCACTATATTGTAATTAAATATTAATGTAAACCTTGTCTGAGAAAGTTTGCGGTTTATTCTCACTATTGTAATTAAGTATTAATATAAACCTTGTCGAATGTTTATTATAAGATTCTACCGCACATGATGTTCTACCCCTGTTTGGTTGAGATTATTATCTGACTTTTGGCTATTTGCTTATAAGCCATAAAACCAACTAAATAGGTGATTTTGATTTTGGATTTTTGGCTTATATAATAGTCTAACAATATCCAATCAAAAGTCAAAAGCACCTATGTACGTTATTAATTTCTGATGACTTTGGAAAATTTTCAGCACTAAGCATGGGAAAGATGGTAATAGTTTGTCGGGTACTGCAAGTCGATAAAGGAGCAAGTCCATTCTTTTTCTACCGTCACTAAAAGAACATACATTAGGACTATATATGTTCTTGGCCGATTAAACATGCAAAAAGTTAAATCATTGGAGGTTACTTATGATAAAGTGGCTTACAAAGATTATAAAACACAATAGGGCATCCACTCACCTATTCGTGTATCGGCGAAACATAATATTACTAACATTATAAATTTATTTACAACCCGTTGCAACGCACAGGAATTTAGCTAGAAAAGTTGTAGCACATGTTTTGGTTCAGAAATGATCGTGAAAATATTTCTAAGAAATGGTTGGAAGCACATAAGCTATATATACAATACAGTGTCAGTAGAGAAATTTTTTTAGCTTATCGGCAGAGTATTATTAAGGGCAGTTACTGAGGGCTATGGATCATTTTACAATGATATTTTTCATGATAATGTTGCCAATAATATGCATATGTATTATGTATTTCCTTTTGTCATGTTTAATATAGAGTTGGTCAATTTTCTAAAGTGTATGTTACAAAGGAGACAATGGAGCAAGTCGCCTCACTAGCCGAACAAGGCCTTCCTCTCGCACCAGATGCTACTCAGAAAGGACGCATGGCCTACAAGTGGAAGTTATCCCAACACAGGAAGAAGTTGAACAAAATGTATAGGGGGTTAGCCGACACAACTATCCCGGAAGTGTACTCAACAGAAGCCTCGGGCAACGGATCGCAAAAACCACCCTCTACCAAACGGCATTCAAGCCCCAAAGATATACCGAGTGACTGTATGCAGGGCACTCGAAAGAAGCTTGACCTCGAACAGGACTTAGAAGAAGCTGAATCTATAGAAAACTGGTGCCAGAACGCCTCAGGAAAGGCTTCTGCAGGTCCAAACGTACTTAATGTCCTTCAAACCATCACCAGGTGACCCCGTGGAAAGGTGCACGATGACATGTTGCAAGGACTCAGCATAGCAAGCGCGGAGTTAAAGCTGAAATCTGTTCCGCAAGCGGAGACATATGTCCCACGAGTAGAAGTACCTACAAAGCTGTCGAAAGAAATAGTCAGGACTACCCTAGCAGCGCACAAGGATGAAGCCCCAAGGAACCTACGAGACCATATCACACAGAATAAGATAGACATGCGCAGAAGGGAAAGAGTAGCAGAAACACCACCCCCAAGGACAGGTAGAACCCGAGACAGAAGTCCAGAATATGACTCGACTGACTACAATGATGAAGAACTCTGTGGCCCTCCCTGTTTCACTCAAGAGATCCTTCAGGCCAAGAAGCCGAGCCGATTCAAATTAATGGCTGAAACACCCAAGTATGACGATGAATAGGAACCCAAAGCATGGTGGTACAATTACCTGAAAGTTGTAAGGGGGAAATAGAGAAACGCAATGTAGTACATACAACTACAGCTAGTCGGATCAGCAAGAAACTGGTTGAAAAGTCGACCAAAGAACAAGTTGTCGCACCCGGACTTCTATAGGATACTCACCGGGCCGCTAAACAGTAGATGATTGGATTACGGGGCCTACCTACACCCGCACCTCTTACGAGTAGGCCAACACGTATACCTGTGACAACCAATCTCTACTATTCATCGTCGGCGCAAACCATCCCATAGAAATCCGACTACTTCCATTGACGTACTTCATACCATACACACATGGTACGTCGACGGCGTTTTAACAAGTGATATCACAACATATCTCTAAGACACAAAGAAATAGAAATAAGTGGCAAATAGCTCTCACTAGAGCAGAGATAGCAAATACAATCATGCAGAGGACACATGTCCCAACAATTCATCATTACATCACAGCGGAAGCATCCAAAGTGTCTGAGTACAGACAAAATCCAAATAGGCCTAAGAGGCCGGAAACGAAAAGGAAACGGAGCCCATCCACGAAGTCTCGGATCCTGCTCGGGTCCGCTATCTACTCGTCAACAGTCTTGTCATACTCCACGTAGTAGCCACCATGGGGATCCTCGGAAACGTAGTTTGCAGAACACGCAGCCCCAAAGGGGTCAGTATAGACGAGTACTAGCAAGCAAGACGCACAAGATACCAAAGTGTACCCGGCAACACCAATTACAGATGCCTTGGGTTCAACGGAAGAATAGGTGATACAAAAGTACGGCAGCTGGCCGCAGTAACCATCTACAGAGACACGCTACAACTTCCGGCTAACAGAAAGAAGATAAGATAGCGTATCGTAACTAACTACCACTAACCACCAAACAAACCCATCCAATGTTACCCCCTACTAAGGAAGCAACCCAAGGAAACTCACACTTTTGATTAGGGTGACATCATTCTTATGGTGGAAGTAATCTATATTACTAGTCAAGTTATTATAGTTAGGTGTAAGTTGTCTGAGTACTTGTTAGCCAGCACTTTCACCAAGTGATCCATAACCGCGGACAACACGGCTTCTCGAGAAGATTTAACCCTGCAGGGATGCACCAATGTAACCTACACGTAAGAATAACCCGCCAGATGGAAATGCACTTCCACCAAGCGAGGCACTCAACACAACCCAACTCTTCTTCGCATCAAGCCCAAAGAACCCCGTGCAATTGAGCGCGCGAGTAATCAAGCCCCACGAAGAAAAGGGGACCCTAATAGCACTCTAAGAACGTGTCTCCCTAAATGCCGACTACAAAAGTTCCTCCCTGGCCTCGGGTTCGCACCTGCATATGCATGCGGCAAATGGAAAACCCGAACTAAATGAGGCGATTTGGACGAGATGCGAATCGAATCAAATTGAGGGGGCGCCCATACACGCTTCCCACATGCGGTTAGTGCGCTCATCATGGATCAGTAGACAAGACCCTTTTCCTAATTAAGGTCGACACTAGCAGGCCTCAAAACCACGCCGGGCCTCCTGCCGGTGCCTTATCATCAAATTATTATTACCCAAAACATTAACAGATTGTTGTTTAAATATCGAGCCCATAGAACATAATAAATATGGTAAAAGAGGTAACGGACATCAGAATCGAGCACAACAACCCTAAGCATGCTAGTAAGACACAGGTAACAAGCAACAGGGTTATAGGTGTGGAGGTGAGGCCATATCAAGGTTACAGGATGACATGTGATAGGATCGGAAACACAAGCAACGATTCATAAGGCTAGCAGAATAGACAACGGAAAGTATCGGTATCCAGTGTGGAAAGGACAAAATGGTTCATGTGGGTGAATACTTGCCTGCAAACTCAGTAGCCTGGTACTGAGCTAACTCCTCTGAAGTAGTGTCGTAAACCTCGTCTGTCTCAACGTCGTCGTCTATTCGAGAAGAAGCAAACAAACAATCGAAGAGAGACGAACAATCAATAACATGGCATAATGCACAAACATGGGATTATGCATGACAATTTAATGGGTGCATCAAGATAAGCTAATTGACATGGTAACATAATTAAATGGGCCCATATGCAATTTGGATTGCATATGGAAAGCCCATGAATTAAGGTTGAATTAAGTGATCTACAAGTAACCATCATGTGAAAGTAGATTAGAATGATGCATGGATGATGTTAACAAAAAGGAAACAACAATAGCTTCAATTTGATATGTTGTTTACCAAGTTTGGAATTTTATTTATTAAGTTATGAAATTTGGCTTCTTAACTGAGTTACACAAGCATTTGTTGTTTTAACCAATTTTAATTGTTCAAAATAGGTAACAAAATTCATATTTGGAAAGATCACAAAATTTTAGGTGGAATACATGTTTCATTTGTTGAGAAAGGAATTAAAATGAGTTACTTATGAATTAAACAAGTTTAAACAAGATTTAAATGGATTTAATTCAAGTATTAATATTATTTGAATTTTATTTGTTCAAAGCATTAAATAAAATTCATATTCGAAAAGATTATATTTTTCTGGTTTGAAAACATATTTTATATGTGCCATTTGAATTAAGATTGAATTACTTATGGATTTGACCAAATTTAAGTGAGTTATTTGGATTTGAAATTTTGAAAACATTTGTAATGTTCAAAACAGTAAACAAATATTTTAAACATGTAGAGAATTAAATTTGGTTTGGGAAACATATTTTATTTATTCCATTTGGATTTGAAATGAGGGATTTATGCTAGTTTGAAAAACCAGGGACCAATCTGTAATTAAACAGGGACTAGATCTTAAAAACAAAAGGGCCAGAACAAAATTCACCTCGCAGTGGCCCAGCCTAGGCCATTGACAAGGGGGCCCTGGCCACCGTGGCGCTCGCGTGACGTGCGTGCGCGCGCGCGTGGATGCAGGGTCAGGGGGCCCCGCCTGTCAGCGCTCGTTGGTAAAAACTTGGTTTTTAATCCGCGGGAGGGGGGACTCGAACCCGCGCCGCGGGTGCGCGTGCGCAGCGCGCTGGCCAGTTGGGCTGATCTCTGTTTCGTGTCAGGTTAGGGCTTGGGGGGGTATAAGCTTCAGTTTCGTCACTTGACTGAAACTGAACAAAAGTTCAGTCTTTCTGAACTGCACCGATCGGAGGCAGACGCCGGCGTCGAGCTCGCTGCTGCTGCTGCCGTGTGCGTGCCCGAGTGCGCCAGGGATGTGTGGCCATGCGTGCCCGTGTGCGCAAGTACCAGGAGGAGAAAGGAGGGAAGGAGGAGGGTGCTCACCGTGGGGAAAGGAAGGAGGGGGGCTCGGTGAGGTGACGGCGACGTGGACAGGGACGAGGACGAGGTCGTCGACGGCGCGGTGGTGCTCCTCGGGGTGAGCCGATGAAACGGCGAGGGAGAGGAAGGTGTGGCGGCCCCGTTCCCGCGCTCGACCTGCTGCGATGGCGACTAGGACGGCGGCGATCGCCGGGTTTTGGTGGCGGTGGTGTTCGGTGGTTCAGGTACAGAGAAGAAACGGAGGAAGGAGGAAGGGAAAAAAAGCGACGACGGCGCGAGGGAGATGGAGGAGGAAGCTAGGGCAGGAGGAGGAGCCCTCGGGCAAGGTTATAAGGAGGGGGAGGTGTTCGGATGGCCGTTCCCTCCTCTGCCTGTCGACGTGGGCATTGTCGATTCCCAGCCGTACAGAGGTAGGGGAAGGGGGGTACGCAGGCCGTGGGGGCTGGGCCTGGGCTGGTGGGCTCAGCCCACTTGGCTGGCCTGCCCCCTTCTCTCTCTGTTTTATTTATTTTTGTTCTCTCTGGGTTTTTTTTTTGCAGAAAAGAAAAAGAAAAAAAAAGAAGAGAAATGGAAGGGTTTTTGTGATTGAAAAATTTGGGGATTAATTTTATAGGTTACTTATTACCAAAGCCCATCTGTGCCACTTTTTGATTTTCAAAATTTTAAAGTTTGGTTGCTGTTTGAAAATTCAAATGAGTTTGAATGAATTTTAGTATTAATTGAATATTCAAAAGAAGCAAGTTAAATAGTTTGAACTTTCAAGTTTAATGGAAACAATTTGATGTTTTGATTTGAATATTTCATTTGAAAAATTGTAACAGAACAAGTATGAAACAAATTGATCTGTCATTTGATTTGTAAATTTAAAATCAACACATGTGTGGATATGATGACATGATGCATTTGAAATAAATCAAGAAACAAACATTCTAGGATTGTTTTCATACTTGGGATGTTACAAAACGCCCCCCCTTGAAGGAATCGCGCCCCGAGATTCCTACTGAGAAGAGAAAAGGTCCGGATACTTCTTGCGAAGATCCTCTTCGGTCTCCCACGTTGCCTCTATATCGGAATGATGAGACCACTGCACTTTTAAGAACTTGGTGCTCTTGTTGCGAGTCTTACGCTCGGTCTCATCGAGAATGCGAACAGGATGCTCTTCATAAGAGAGGTCTTCTTGCAGATCAATGGAATCATGATCAACTGCACGACCTGGATCTTTGAAGCACTTCTTGAGCTGTGACACGTGAAACACATCGTGCACCTTGGATAGTTTTTCTGGAAGTTCAAGACGATAGGCATTTTCTGCACGCCTTGATAGAATGTTGAAAGGACCAATGTATCTTGGTGCAAGTTTTCCTTTGACACCAAAACGATGAGTGCCTCTGGGGGGAGTTACACGGAGATATGCTTTGTCTCCAGCTGCATAGACCATGTCCCTGGTGTTCGGTGGTTCAGGTACAGAGAAGAAAAGGAGGAAGGAAGAAGGGAAAAAAAGTGACGGCGGCGCGAGGGAGATGGAGGAGGAAGCTAGGGCAGGAGGAGGAGCCCTCGGGCAAGGTTATAAGGACGGGGAGGTGCTCTGATGGCTGTTCCCTCCTCTGCCTGTCGACGTGGGCATCGTCGATGCCCAGCCGTACAGAGGTAGGGGAAGGGGGGTACGCAGGCTGTGGGGGCTTGGCCTAGGCTGGTGGGCTCAGCCCACTTGGCTGGCCTGCCCCCTTCTCTCTCTGTTTTATTTTTTTTGTTCTCTCTGTTTTTTTTTGCAGAAAAGAAAAAGGAAAAAAAAAGAAGAGAAATGGAAGGGTTTTTGTGATTGAAAAATTTGGGGATTAATTTTATAGGTTACTTATTACCAAAGCTCATCTGTGCCACTTTTTGATTTTCAAAATTTTAAAGTTTGGTTGCTGTTTGAAAATTCAAATGAGTTGGAATGAATTTTGGTATTAATTGAATATTGAAAAGAAGCAAGTTAAATAGTTTGAACTTTCAAGTTTAATGGAAACAATTTGATGTTTTGATTTGAATATTTCATTTGAAAAATCGTAACAGAACAAGTATGAAACAAACTGATTTGTCATTTGATTTGGAAATTTAAAATCAACACATGTATGGATATGATGACATGATGCATTTGAAATAAATCAAGAAACAAACATTCTAGGATTGTTTTCAGACTTGGGATGTTACACAAGTATAGCCGTTGGGAAGAGTTCGAGTACGATTTTGTCTAGAATTTCAGATCTACATGCAAACCCGGTAACAGTCGGGCAGTTAAGGGCTTGCAGGCAGAGATCGGACGAGAATATCCGCGGGTACATTTAGAGATGGACCGCATTGAAAAATAGTGCATAAGCAATCTCAGATGAAACAACTATAGAGATCTTCAAAAAAGGACTCCGCCGAATGGACCTAAAAGAATACATTGGCTGAACTCGATTCAAAATAGTGAGTAAGCTCATGGAAGTAGCAAACAGTTGGGCGGGAGGAGAAAAGTCAGCTCGTAATACCCACCCACCCTCACCTGAGGAAGATCATACGGAAACCTCATATACTCACGAGGGAAACAGAAGGTACAACAACAATAAGAACACAAGGGGAAACAAAAGAATCGGGTGTTCGACGAGATAGAACCCGAGTTAGTTGAAGCTAAATTCTTGGGTACTCGCAGTAACGACTACCGCCGTCAAGGGCGCGACCGTCCGAGCGAGCAAGAACGCGACCACAAACAAGAACAGAAATGCGGGTGGCAACAACAAAAGATCAGGGAGGATGGGCTACCTTCCATGTCAATCGAGGAGCAACTCGAGGGTCCATACCCAAACCACCTCTATACAGATGATAATGGAATACCTAGATCCAACCACAAGCTGAAGGACTATCGTAGATTCAACTTTCTCATGGAGGCATCCTATAGGAAGCAGAGAGAGGCACAACAATCAAGATTCCCAGCAGTTCTAGGAGCGTTAGCCATTGGGGCGCTACCACCTCCTCCAGGACCAGCAGTCGTCCAACCTCAACCACAACCTCCAGCGCAAGGAGTACCAAGAGAATAGCAAGATGCAGAAATACATCCGCAGTATAGAGTGGGTTACCCAGAGGAAGATAGGTACCCATAACCTAAAGGGAAAATTTACATGATTTAGAAAGGCGCTCCATCCAAACGAAGCTTACAGCTCATAACTAGGCAGGTGAATTTAGCAGAAATTTCACCCCCTGCGACAACCGAGTTCTTAGACTGGTCCAACAAAATCATCACTGTTTCCATAGCCGATCATCCTCTTTGAGTCCCCTTCCCAGGAAAGGCAGGATTGGTACTTGAAGCACAAATTGGAGGATATGATCTAAGTCGAGTATTTATGGATGGAGGGAGTGTAATTAACATCATCTATGCAAAAACTCTAAAGAAGATGAATATACCAATAAGAAATATAAAGCACTCGGAAAACACGTTCCATGGGATTGTACCAGGAAAAGCAGTAAAACCCTTGGGTATAGTAATACTCGAGGTAATCTTCGGAGAACACACCAACTACAGGAAAGAAAAGCTCGACCTTGAAGTAGTCAAATGGCCATCACAGTATAATGCAATAATTGGATCAACATCGCTTGTAAGGTTCATGGAAGTACCCCACTATGAGTACCTGCTGATTAAAAGGCCATGACCTAAGGAAGTTATCACAGTGCGAGGAAATTACAAAATATCAGACAGCTGAGATATCGAGTTCAACAAAATTTCACAGTCATTTGGAGCACAATAGAAACCTTATGCGAAGGAAATTATGTCATAGAAGAAGTACTCGAGAACAATGCACACGAGCTTAAGGACGAGAAGACAGGAAATTTCCAGAGGAACCCGTGGAGCGTCTGGCAACTACATCTTTTTATGCATACAAATTTATTATCCGGTACAATTTAAAATAAGGCTATATTATCCATTTATGTATCTCCATAGAACAAGTCAATATTACCCCTCTGCACCGAGAAATTTTCATATGTCTGTTTTACAGTTATAATTATAAAGTTAGTTGCAGTCTCACCCGATTCCAAAGCTACAGCTACACTTGGGGGCTGCGCAGCAAAACGTTTAAGACAGAAAATCTCGGGGTAACTCCCAACCGTATTCACACTTGATACACTCGGTGGTTGCGTAACAAAACATTTAAGACAAAAAAATCTTGGGGTAACTCCCAGCCGTAGTCGCACTCGATACAGTTGGGGGCTCCGCAACAAAACGTTTAAGATGGAAAATCTTGGGGTAACTCCCAGCTGTTGTCGCACCCGATACACTAGGGGGCTCCGCAGCAAAACGTTTTGTTGCGTAGCAAAACAAAAAAAGTTGCTAAGCCAAAAAAAAAATGTGACGAACCCCAGCCATAGTTTTACTCAAAATACTTAGGGTTGCTCAGCAAAATAGTAAACACTTGAGTATGCGCTCTCCTGCAAATAGCCGAACCTAGACTCGGGGGCTACTCCCATCGGGAGAGCTGATCGCGCACCCGATAGTCCATACAGGAAAACTTGGACAAAGTTATAACCGCAGTCGCAGTTGAAATATTTAAGTATTATGGACCAAAGGAACCCGAACAAAAATTTATGAGTAATAATCATAAGTGCAGTATAAAGAAATATGAATTAGAATACTAAAGCAGAAAGATTGAGTTTTTTTATTGAAGTACACAATTAGAGAGTGCTTTGTAGCCATGAGACAAATAACTAGATCTACAATTGTGGAGCAAAACCACCTTGTAGCTGAATATCAGTCTCCTCCTCGACCAGACGCATCAGTGCAACTGCTCCGAGAGTTGCTGCCTCATATCTCGTAGTCATGTTTACATGATGGTGACCACGGGGTGCTTGAGGACCCCTACCAATCTTAATCAGATTCATGTACGGGGAATGGGTCTTGGCGACAACTAAGGAAACTTTTTCTCCATCGACTAACTGGCAACGAACCAATGCCTTCGCATGATCAAAGCTACTAAATTTTTGCATAAGATTGAATAATCCTTTAGGTAGCCTGTTGAGTGGAAAGAAGGCACCATAAATGTTCTAGAATGTTTCATGAAAAGACCCAATTACTCCGCCAATTTTTTGATCTCGAGTTCTCAAAGTCAGAAGTACTCGAGATTTTTTTGGATGAGCCTAGAAAGAGGATGAACTATATGCGGAAAGCTTCAACCTCTCGTCTTCGATATATCAAGTCTTTTCAACAGTATTCTCTTGGACAAATGCAGATAGATTCATTATCACCAGCTCAGCAATAGCCAATTTGGGAGAAAACAGAAAAATGGATACTCTAAAGCTTACATGCAAAATAGGTTGTTATCCCTGCTAATTCAACTAAGAGGAAGTCTTCATGATCAGCTGCAGTTTGATCCTTTTCTTTGCAGCATCAAGTTGAGTCTTCAAAACTTTTACTTCCTCCTCCATACTTAAAAAGCTTGGCGCTTAGTAATTGTACTAAATTGGAGGGGGAAGCAGTTGAAGGAATAGATGTTGAAGGATGTGTAGAACTAGAAACCTTGGGTGCCTATGAGAACAGGTAAGATAAACTCGATTACTATTTTATTTGAGTACTCGGCAGAAACATCTCGCCTCATACTCGGGGGGCTACTCCCATCGAAAGAAGGCACGAGTACAAAGGAGAAAATTCAGAACTATAAACAGACCAAGGAAACACTTCAGATGCATTTCAAAAGAAACCGAAACAGTGCACAAAGTTCATTACATGCAAGTGTGCAGATTTATGCATCGAATTACTGACTAACTAGGGACTAAAAAAGGCTAAACAATTAAGTAGATGCTCCCTCAGAATCCCTAGTAGCTTCAGCAACTTTGAGTCGTGCTTCAAGCATTTTGAGAAGAATATCATATAGCCTAACAGAATCTGAGGCGAAAGGGTTGAGGTCTACCTCTCGCCCGTCTGAGTCCAGTGGAGTCCCGCTCAGCGCAGCTTAAAAGTCCCCTTGAATACCGTGAGTTTGAACGAGTGTCATCACCGTTCCCGCACCCGATAAGATCTGCTCCCGACTGAAATCAGTCAAGACACTGGTGTTATGGAATACATACAATAGTGCATCCAGTGTGTCGGGAACTCCTTCCTTCATGAATAAGCACTCATGAAAGGACACGAGTAATCATCCTAGCTTCTCTAGCAAACCCCTGGCTTTTTCTACTTGCTCTCGAGAGGAGGTTACAACATCTAGCAATGGCCCCTCTCGCAGTCAGGGAGATAGGGATGGAGGACTCCCAACAGCACCTGTGGCAACATTAAGGAACTATCAGACAAAAACTATAGCATATTAGTATAAACTTACTATAAGACAAGGAAAAAGAGAATTACCTATCAAATTATCGGTCAGGGAGTGGAATCGAGAAAGAAGAGCTTATTCTAAGTCAGAGAACTGGTTGTTGGCCTCTACCTGTTTCTCCTTCGACTCCTCGGCTTACTAGAGGCCAGTTTCAGCCTCCTTTTGAGTAGAGGTGACCTCCATCTTCAAGGCAGCATTCTGTGCTTTGAGTTCTTTCACTTGAGTTCTAGCAGATTTCCTCTTAGCACTAGTCAAAGCCAAGAGTTCTAAGGATAAGCCAAAAAGAAATCAATTAAGTGTGCAAGGACGTAAAAGGATGACAGAAATTCATGAAAGTAAAATTCTCACTCTTCTCTTTAGCAAGGTTGGCCAAGGAAAAATCCCTTTGCATTCCGGTGCCAATGAAGAGGGTGCTCAGGTCCTTCATACTCGCCACAAATGGCTAGAGTAACACAAAATAAAAAATCGAGCCAAATACTTGAGTCTGCGTTCTCATGCAAGCAACCAAACCTAGATTTGGGGGCTACTACCATCGGGAGCGCTGATCGCGCACCCAACATAAATGTAAAGAGAGAAAATAAAAAAGGAAATTTCATTCGGTTTCTAACATGGAATTCAGGATACAAAACATCGGCTTCCGTTAAATCCGCCATCCAAGCCTCTAGGCCAGCATGCCTTTCTCCTGTTCCAGGAACAGTCGAGTGCATGTGAGCATGTTCCTCTACCAATCCTTTCTCTCGAGTCTTTTGTAAAGAACCCGAAGATGAAAGAGCATTAGCTTTGGGAGAAACACTCGAACCAATATTCCCTTGAGTAGGAGGAGTGGGTGTAGGAGTCGAAGAGGTAGGAGGAGTTGGAGCCGTAGAAAGATTCTCCACATATTTAGAAAAAAGGTCCTTTTATTGTCTCATCAGAGACACATGGACCACTTGACTTGGTTCAAAAACTAATCCAAAGTTAAGTGGATACTACCCTAGTCACTTTCGTGTCTATCCAGTCTAGTCCTCGCTTCGCTTTTTCGCCTGCTTCTTTGGCCACCGTCCTAAGGAATGAACCACCATTATTGAAAACCCTTCTATCTAGACTCCCGCCGTGCTTCTAGACTCCCCCATGCTTCTCGCGAGCAGTGGTTAGTGAGGTACTAGAAACAATATTTTTAGCATTGCCTGAAAGATAGCATGATCTTATTTTAATGAGCTTGAACATGCTTTATGTTTTGCGTTTCCGTCCACTGACTGCTTTTCCTGTCTCACCTTAGCTCCTGAGATAGGACCAAAATTACTTCGCTAAGGTTCAACCGTTTTGCTACGGTTTTCTTCCAATTTCTTCTAAGGAATCCTGATCAGTCCTTCTCTCCTTCCATCCCAGTAGGCCTATTCATGCTTTTTTGCTATCCATCTTGATCAAATAAAATAGAACAAGGGGAAATTCAGACTAGGCAAAACACCATTCCGACCTCGATATATATGTGGAATCGTCTTGCGCCATATGTACTGAAATTGTTCGGGAGACATGGTCAAAGCCCGGGTTGAAGCCCTCGTGTAGTTGCTCAATCCGTCTTCAGAAAATCGTATAAAAATCAAGCAAGAAAACGGATGCGCTAACGCGCAACGGCTTTCGATTGGCCAATCAAATCACCAATAAGTGCTGAGGATTTACTTGCTTAGCTTGCAGCTTCCCTTCCCTGCACCCTTAGATGAAATGAGTTGTAGCCTCGGAGGAAGCTGAAAGCATAGATAGGATTTAGGGCGTTGGGTCCTTCCAGAAAGCTGAAGTATTAACTGCCATGTTGGCTTAATCATTCATTTATCGAGTTCACTAGAATGTATCGAGCATGTTTATCCAGATCATGAGGCTTTACATAAATTGCTACGATTGCCAAGTCGAAAAAGAACTGGGCATGAAAGTGAAATTGGAAAGAGAAGGGAGCGTGACTTGTTTCAAGAATTGGATGCCCTTGTTAAGGAAATCTAGTATAAAAGGAGAAATTGGGATTAAAGTCCCATTCTTTAGAATTGTCTTTCTCGTACTGTGTAAACTAACTTCAAGTCAACATTGTGTAAGGAAGCGTCACAGCCTAGGTTTGGGCGGGTGGAGTAGGGACCCCGGGAGAAGTAGGAACCCTGAAGACATCAATGGTTAAAATTTATCTGAATCTGGCTGATAAGACAAGACTTATATATGAAGATTACCTTCCCAAGGAGCCCACACTAATCATTTTGCGGACCTTTTTTCCTGGAGGAACAGTTGGTTGTTGAGTAGCAGGTGGAGGCATCAAAACAAGAGGAACGATAGGGATGGGGTGGATCACCCCATCTTCTGTGGATGCGCTTGAAGAGCCCGAGTCCCTGGAGGTAGCCTCTCTGACATCACGTTCTAATCGAGTGCGTTTAGAGGCCACCCGAGACTCATCAGCAGCCTCCTCTTGGAAGTCGTCGAAGTCATCCGCTTTTCCAGAAGAGTTTGCCATAGCAACAGAGGGAATGGAGTCCAAATCCACTGCAGCTGTTTTGGTCAAACCCTCTAGGAAAGGGACGGTAGCCACCTTGGGTGGTTCGCTAGGGAGAACGTTAAGATTCTAAAATAAAGAAGAAATTGTTCAATGAAGAAGAAGATCACTCAAAAAGGAAAAGCAACAAGAGAAAGAAGGAGCAGAGACGGAAGAAAGAAATTTTCCTTAGTACGATTGGTCGAAGAGCAAAGTGGAGTCAAAGCAGGCGTCTAATCGACTACCTCGTTTTCCCTCACTCGGGTGATCTGGTGAAGACACTAATCGAGTTCATTACTCCAAAGTTCTTCACGGAAAACGGTGGGACGAGTCAGCACTCGAATAATCCCACATAGGAACTGCTCGATCCTATAGGGGTTGAACTCGACGCTTGATAAAAACAGCAGCTAGGTAGGTTCCAGTGAGCCCTTCAGCCTTCAGAGTGGCAATCTGCGACAGTCTGAGCAACCTCTCCAACAGACATCTGGTTCTTCCATGAGATTCTAGAAACTACCGGTTTGTCCAGATCCGCTAGAGGATAACCATCAGAGTTGGGGGAATCCTTCACGTAGAACCATCAACTCCTCCAGCCGGTAACGGGGTCGACTAAACCCATCGAGAAGTACCCCGATTTTGGGTTGCCTTGTATGTTACAACCTTCAACTTCATGCGGTTCACTGCCGCTGAGTTACGCCTTGACATTGAAGAAGTGTTTGAAGAGGGCCCAGTGCGGCCCTACCCCAAGGTAGCACTAGCACAAAACGATGAAGCAAGCAAGGTGCTGCACCGAGTTCAGCGGCACGTCATGCAATTGCACGCCATACGCAGCCATGAGCGCCAGAAGGAAGGGGTGAAGGGGGAAGGACACGCCCGTGGAGATGTGGTCCACGAAGGCCACTCGTTCGTTGGCCTCCAGAAGTGGGCGTACCTATGAGCCTGAACGCCTCCATGATCCGGCTTGAAGGAGACCTTCACGTTCATCAGTGGCGAGGTTTTTAGCCGTGCTGATGGATTTCGTCCACTTCCCTCCTCTTCACTGCCGTCCCTCCGCGCCGCTGGCTGCCGAGGAACCACCTCTCTTCCGAGTGTGAACCATGGCGTGGATTCGAAAAAAAGAAGGAGGAGGGCACTGGAAGTTACGAGAAGGAAGCTAGAGCAAATGGGCGCGAGGAAGAATAAGGGGAAATTTACCCCTACTCTTTTGTGGTACTTAATGCCATGTAAAATCATCCTTGTCGTCATTTTCCCCTCAGGATAGATCTGCCCTACACGTGGCGGAAGGAGGCCAACCGCTCCACCTCCATGCTGCCCACTACGCACGGTAACCTAGGCATTTACTGGAAACTCCTAGATTACTGTGCACCGAACGATAAAAAAGTGATCAATATCCACTCGAGAAAGTCACTGCGTGACATGATAAGTCCACGTCACGTCAAATGTCTTATCCCTTGACAGAAAAACAGGGTATTCCGTCACTTATGACAACTACTACTTGAATAATAAATCCCTCGAGTAACTAGGAAGTTTACTCGAGGCATGATTAGGCTTCCATGAAGGAGAAATTCACTCAAGCGAGCATGCAAGTCGAGGTTTCATCCTTCATTGTTCGTTTGATTGTCATGAATAAACCGAGCCTCGAGTACCCTAGAGGCATACAACTACGCCAAAACTCTGGAAGCCATGCACATAAGCATGAAGGTAAGACCCACGGAACATTTCCAATGGTCTGGGAGTTTCCCCATCGCTGCACTACCTAGTACTTCCCATACCAGCAGGTATGATGAAATTCCTGATGGACGCATCGGGTAAAACTAGCTGATAACTGGAATTCGACTTGGTAACACTTCAACAGCTCGAGTCGGGTTACCCCAGGATTTTCCAGGATCGAGCTAGAGGACTCGAACCCTAAGTAGATTATTCGTTGTATTCTTCCGAGTGAGATCAATTGACCTCGATCCGTCGAGTAGTTCAAACCTGTCTAATCGTTTTCCTCCCAGAAAGGTTATTTGCAGGAAAAGTACCTAAGAGTAAACTGGTCGTGAAGATTGAGTCCCTCGATCGAGTCCTCAATTCCATCAGGCACTCAGGGGCTATTGTTTTGGGGGTACCCGAGAGACCCTCCCTTAAGAGGGTACCTGGTGCGGCCCATTAAGAGTGATGTATATAGAAGCCGACGAAGATCGAGGCTGCCACAGAAGGAAAGTTTGCATCAACAAGATTAAGAAAGAATATATACCGACTTAGAGTCGAAGTCTAGTACATGTACGGCCCTTGAGACCCTTGCTACATATATAAAGCACGGGAGTGGTCACGACGGGGATAGACAACCCTAGATTCAGAGCTAGCCGAGATCTAATCTCTAGAGAGAACTCCCTATAATCGACACCTTTTTGCACCATCGAAATAATTCCTACGGGCAGTAACCCGTCAAATCGAGTAGTCCACCGCGCCCTGTTCCTTTACAAAACCCCGGGTCCCTAACCATGGGGATTGTTGAGTTCACAACCTGGCGTGATTGGTGTTGCCAAGATCTCATTCAGCGAGACCATTATTGTCATCAATTCAGGCCTAGGTATGTACGAAGTTGGTGCCGCTGTTTCAACCATTTGATCAGCTGGCCCAGATCTTGCTGTCCTTGGAGCTCCCTGGACTGGATTAGACCCTTAAACTATATTTGTAATTAAATTTCTACTAGAATATACCTTGGCTCAGTAGGCAGGGCAAATCCTTCCATGTAAACGGATGTATGCTTAACTATTTCCTCAAAGCTTTGTAGTTCCTGTTCCAGGTTCCGTCCCAATCAATCTTCAAAGAGCTGGTGGATAGAACCTGTTTCATCCTGGTCATTATTATTACTGACCAAGGATTCTCCATCGAATGCACAATTGTGGCTTCTTTAGAAACTGACTCAGACTACTGATCCGGCTCCAGGCCGGTTCCTCAACGAACCCGAAAAAGACCTGGATCCCGCCAAAGGGAAGTCAAAAACCCATTTTGACAAAAGCAAACTCTGGTCCCCATGTATCGTGGTTGTAGTAATTTCCAAGCCGACTCTTCCTGAGTCGGCCGATCGCGAGCCTCTCGATCCCTGGAAGGGCTCCTTCCGAAAACACGATTGTCGGATATGTTGGAAAATGGGGTAGGCTACGCTAGCGCAAATCAAAATTCCTACCGCGTCAACAGGGATCTGCTGCAAGATATAGATCACGAAATTACCACTAGACGCGTTGTGCCGATCTCGGTGAAACGGGTCGGGGCAAGGTAGTCGTACGAATTCTCCAGATCCCTTCGCTCCCACGAACAGCTCCTCTTGGCGGCTCGTCCAAGTGCTACAGATGCAGCACCTCTATCGGTATCCACACGTGCGGTGTGGAAGCACCGCTCGCCGGACTGCTAGCTCGGTGCAGGCGGCAGGGGCGTGGAGAGACGGTGGCTGCGATGGAATGTGGTGCGGTATTATCTACCCTAAAACACACAGCCTCCTCACCTTTATATAGACGTCCCCATAATGGGCTGCCACTAAAACAGCCCACTCTAGAGTCCATTTCCAGCTCATTTCGGATCCAATCCGAATTCTGCTTCTTCTGCCGTAAGTGTGCGACCCTATAGGTTCTGCACGTTTAGACATGACACGAGTACACCTACTCGGCCAATAGTTGGTAGCGGATTCTAGCAAAACGTGCCAACTCCCAAACGTGCATAAAAATCACATCGGACGAACCATCACATGTTTATGCTATTCCTTTTGCCTCACGATATTTGATCATGCTCTTAGCTGATCACTCTTTCTCGATCTTGTGAATCGGAATCCCTTTCTAGGTTAACTATTAACCTTATTCGGCATGGCCATGAATTTCTGGATCAGATCATTCGAGGGGCCCAGAGAAATATCTCTCTCTAGTGAAGAGAGGGGCAAATCCCATCTTGACTTACCATGCCTTGCAGCATGCTTCATGACAAACCCGAAAGCTACCTTTATAACTATCCTGTCACGGTGTAGCATTTGATAGCCCCAAAGTAGGTCGATTCACATCTCAAGAACATACGACAATCTCAGGTCTAAGGACAAAGCAAGCACAACGTGTAGAGAGCGAACTATTAGGATTGTTGTAATGTCTCAAGCTAGGTCAGTCCAACACCATGTTCGTAACATGAGTTCACATTATTAGTTTGACATCACCATGTCTATGACTTGCGAAACATAGCCATCAACCAATACATGTGCTAGTCTAATCTTCAGGTGTGTCCTCACATGAACTCCGACTAGGGATATATTGTAACACCCCAATTTTTGGAAGACAGGAAAAACTTGTTTTCAATAACCCAAAAATCAGGGACAACAAAAAACTTTTTAATATGTTTGGCTAATGCTTGTGTGTATTTTCTATTTGCTTGTTGATTGTGTTTTTGTTTGAGTTTGTTAACAGCTAAAATTAAACCAGTGATCGTAACTTTCTTAAAACACAACCCTTGCGATCAAGTCATGACAAGAAAGCTTATCATCTTCATCCATCACACTCCTTTGGCAAAAACTTTTTGAAAATGCTTTGATTTTATAAGAAACCCAAAGTCCAAGTTATGAGAAAATAAAAGATAATTTCCAAAACTATATGAAAAGTATTTTGGAGCTAATCATCTCCAACCTGTTTTCAACCAAGATGTTTTTGCAAGTATTTCCAAAAATTCCTTCTCAATTCCTTCTTTTGCAAAAACAATAAGAGGGGAGTATGTTACCCCTGTGTTTTACCTCAATTAAATTATTTTGGAAATAACAAGATTTGAGCTAAACCTTTTTACAAACTCCTCTTGTCATGTTGTGGCTTGATCACTACCTCTTTTTAACACATGAGAAAACATCCTGGAAATTAATTTGAAGAACTCAGGTTTTTGAGTAATCTTTTTTGTCTTATTATTTTATCTGCTTGTTGTGTGATCTTATCTTGTGTTTTCTTTGAATTATTTATTCCTTTTTGTTGACTAATGTGTGTTGTTTTGATTTAATAAAAACTAGTAATGACAAGATCAAGCATCAATACCATATTCCATCTCATGTCCATATCATCTTCTGTTTTCTTAAAAATCTCCACCTTTGGAGGCAAGCTTCTATGACAAATCTTGAACTAATCATCAATGCACCATAATACATATCATGGTATATACCCGTGATATCTATAGAAGTTGTTATTCTGGATATTGAAACCCTTTGGCATCATCTTTCAAAGTCCTTTAGGAGGCATCCCTAAATGTTGATCATATCTCTATTATTTTGATGCAATGTTTCTGTGTTGCTCAAAATCACTCGTCTTTGTTTTCAAGCCCCATCAACCTACCCTTGTACTCTCCATACCCTATACATCATATCCATGTGGTACAATTATTTTCCAAAGACCATTTCATTATTTATCTCTCATGGTTTTTAACCTATTAAATAAACTCCTGTTTTCACCCTTTTTCCACTTGGTGTCTCAAATATTTTCAAAAGAGTTGTTTATTAAAAATCACTTTTGAGACCTATATCATGTACTCTCCCCTCCCAACTCAAAAATATTTGTTATAAAAGAATTTTACTATTTATACTTTTCCATTTTCCAAAAGGCCAGAAACAGACATTAAAATATTTTGTGAAGAAAAGTATTTCCTAAAATCTTGGAAAAATTACCCAACATGCCTATGGTGATTTGGGACTTACTTATACAAAAACATTTGCAAATTGTTTTGAAAATTTTGGAGAAAACATTTAAAAACAGCTTCTGCCATTTTTTAAATTCCAAAATTTTGTGAAACAAATATTTTTAAAAACTCTTGAGGCCACCATCCCTAGACTCAATTTTTGATCCTCTATCCATTGGACACAATTTATCACATATGTTATATCCAAATTATTGGTGAAAACCATAAAAAACCACTTCTGGTTGTTTTGGACATTGCCGAGTTCATCCATGTCTTATCAATTATTGCACTCTCCCTACCTCTCTCTTGTTCTGAGAGATGGAAAATATCTTCCCTCGCCTCCTGGACATGGTCTACCCACCCATCTCTCTCTACCTCTCTAGCTCAGCAACCAACTAGAGGACAAGGATGGTGATCACCCACCCTTTTTCTAGTTCCATCTCCACAATGCATTCCAGGGGCAGCCCTTGTGCCACAAGACTCTCCATGCATCGTGTACACTCCTAGGCATAACCCCTCCCCCTCTGGTTGTCTTCTTCTTCCTTGCCCATGAGCTGTCCATGGCGGTCAGGACACACACGACACGTCGCTCGTGTTCCAACGCGTGGGCATCGCACCTCAGCATCTATCCTTGTATAGACCCCTCACGGGACCTCCACAAGCACACTTGTGCCTCTCACTCGCCACAACTCGCTCACCTTCTTCCTATGGCTCCTGTCGAACACCTGCGGGTGCCGGTAGTGTCACTCCACTCCCTCTCGCCTCGACCCTCCTCCTTCCAATACCTCTCGCCTGGAGGACCTCCTGACCACGGTGACCCTCCCTGACCCTCTCTCAGCATCTCATTGCGCTCGAGAAAGCGAGCCCGTGTCCACCATGGTCGCCGAGCGCCGTGCTCTGCGGCTAAACCTCCCCGAGCAATCCCCTTGCTTCCCACCTTGTACACCCACTTTCTAGTGCATCCAATCGAGCCCTCGGAGCAAAAGCCCCCTCCCATTCTCTCTGCATCCCCGGAATCAAACAGGAGCAATATGCTGACCACTACTCGTCGAGCCGTGGCCACATGGTGATTTTATTCCTCCTATTTCTTCTCCCCTACGTCCCTTGGGTAATCGCAACGCTCGTGTCCCTCCTAATTTTTACTTTCACTCACTGCAGGGTCGCCGCCATCCACGACTTGGATCACCCGCCACGGGATCTCATCGAATCCGGGCATGCTGACATTCCCAGCAAGCTCCGGTGGGGGCATGTGATTCGCAACATCTCCCTGGTCCTCCTCGACGTTTCTGCGGTTCCAGGAGTGGCCGGGAGCGCACAACGGCAATACTCCGGCGAGCCTCCGCCTCGGGCCGCTGTACCGTCTGTTTCCACCACCCATTTTTGGTCACATCAGGTCGGGTGCGACGCGGCCTCCTCGCAGCCGTCGGATCCGCATCCGACGGGTCGATTTGAACCTGGGGCTCCACTAATCTCCATCGTCGATCAGCGATCTGACAGCCGCGTACCGCTTCACCGCGCGCGCACTGGCTAGTGGTCCGGCCTGCCTCTGTGCGGCCAGTTTCCTCGCAGATCTGGGCCAGTTTCGTTTTTCTACAGGTTGTTATTCCTTTTCCAAACATATCTATTTTTGTCTGTTTACTTGAAATCAATATGAAAATGATAATAAGTAAAACTTGCCAAACCAAAAATCATAGATTTAGATATACTAATTTCTAACCATATCCAACTTGTAGATCTGGGTTTTGTGCTCTATTTTAGGAGAAATAAAATAAATGGCAGAAGCTCTCATTAACACCTTTTATTAGATAACTTGAGTTTTAGGTATCCAAAACATGCAAAATCAACTTTTCTGAGTAGCCCTTGAAGATGTATATCTTTTGCAGTTGGCCTTGTGTTGACTTGAATTGTACATTGAACATGATATGCATGTTAGGTTTACGCCAGAGAGAACTTCTGTGAATTGTTTAATTTTATTGGTGATGAATTTTGATGTGAATCCACTTGTGCTGGTTTGATAATGACTAGGAGTACCTAATACTAGGTTTTCATGATTTTAGGAGTTACATAGTAGACTTGGTGCAATATTTAGTGTTTAGCCCTTTTCTGCATACTATTGCTATGCCTTTATTAAAATTGTGTGTTATATTGTTTTGATATAAAATTGATTCCTATCATGTGTAGGTTATTAATACATGTTTGATATGTGTTTTGAGTGTGACACTATCATGTTAGGACTTGTGTGTGAATAACCATGGTTGTTAGGATTTTATTCTCATAGGGTGTTTTCCTAGTATTAATAAGTTAAATCATGCTATTCTTCATATTGGTATAATGACTTGAATAAATTCTTTAGTATTGTTTTCCATAACATAGCTACTATTATTATAGAATATTATACTTGCTTGCATGCTTGAGTCATCCCTAGATAAATTTGTCATGTTATTCTCATAGGGTGTTTTCCTAGTTGTTATTTGCATGCTTAATTTTTTAGGCATTGATTAAATTGTTATTTTTATATTACTAGCATGTCTAGGTGTTGTTTTCTCTGTTATTTGGATGTTATCTTAGATATTTATCATTCTAGAATAAATCATGTTTAATGATCTCTTATGGTTATGCATGTCTGCTTGTCAAAATAGCCCCTTTTCATCTCTAGTTTTAATAGATGTTTTGATCCATGATTATTTTCATGCATTGAGTGATGCCATGATATGCTTGGTATTGATTTTGTCTCTGTTATTAGGTTATTTTAGCTACTGGTTATATTATTTTTCCATGTTTAGAAAAGCATGTGTTACTATGAGCTTGTAGTATTGCTTGTTATTATTTCCCTATGCGTGTTTATGTGTTCCTAGGTTGTTTTCTTGTTTTTTTTATCATCCTCGTGAATGACCAGAGAGTCATTTAACCTTATTTGATCATGATATGAGAGTAGAACACCCACTGAACTCATGCCATTTTGGTTGAGGATCCCTAGCATCAACTCTAGTGTTATTCATGTGTATTGTCTGTGCCTGTTTTGCTTGTTGGTGTGCACCCTAGTAATATGGTTTGTGAGTGTACTTGTTTGATGAAATTCTTGCTGTATTGTTTACTTTTTGTCAATTGCTTGCCTTTGTTTGGTTCTGATTGGTTGTTTTCCTTTTTGAGTTTACGACGTTAGATAACGAAGATGGTATTATTTCCCGGAGAGGTTTTTATTACAACTCTTCTTTATTTCAAGAGCAAGACCAAGACCAGTGCCAAGGCAAGCCATTCTAAATGCTTGATGTTGTTTTACTTATCATTATCTATCATGCATGCTTTACATCTGAAGTTTTTCAAAAGATTGATTAAAAAACTATTCTTTTAAGTGGACTATACCACTATTTATTTTATGTATCTAATATGTTATATCCAATATATAATCTTGGTGTTACCAAGCCCTTTAGATATTTTACTATAATCATTTAATCAACTTAAGTACCTTAGTGGACACTTTAACTTGATGTTTTTGAAAAAACAAAAGCTTTGGAAAAACCCGAGGAAAGGTGGGACCTTTTCCGAGGGAGGTATGTGAAGAAGGAAATGTTTTCGACTTGTTTTTCCAAAATGACACATAACCTAGTCTTTGCCGGACAACCAAGCCGTACTGCCACGTTACCTCAATATGGGAACGGGGTCTAGCTAATTTCTTGTCGGTGTTATTCCGTGCCTACCTCAAAGTGCTATAGGGGTTAGAGTCCCCCGAACCGAATTGTCGCCAGGAGGGAGAAACGGGACATTCACAATGTAGGATTAAGTTCACTGCCGGTTGCAGCAATTGGGTCTCCTGCCATGGCGGTGTGTTGTCAGGGGAAACCGGATCGATACGGCTGGCTCACTCGGTGCCGTGGAGAACAAACCCAGTTGAGGAGGTATTCATTTACTGGCACTGACATAGTGGATGGTTAGGATCAGTTATCTGATGTTTGCATACTGTCTCGGAAATTCCGTGGTTGTTCACGGCGGATGCACTGGATCTTGTGGATCGTGTACACCTCTGCAGAGTAAAACTATTCAGGATAGCCGCGTCCTCGGATATGGACAGTTGAATGGCCATGTAGCTAGCATTGTGTCAATGTTTTCAAAAAGCTGGAAAGTGTTTTGGAATTGTACCTGGGAGGTACGTTGTAAGGGAATGATTGTACCTTTGAGGTACCGGATAAATGATGATCTTAAAGATGTGTTTTTCCAAGAAGTTATGCAAAGAAAAATGTTTTCTTTATTTAGAATGTTTTATCAAAACCTTGTGGACATGCTATATCCACAAGAGGAATGAAATATCTTTTGAAGTATCTTCTTCAACAAAGAAGAATAAAACTTGTGCATCTATGATGGGTCTTAAATTCATCATAGCTAGTTGAACTCTAATTAAAGCCTTCCTACCACCCATATATATGCATACTTGCATGTTTAGCTTTTATCTGGGGTATCTTGCGAGTATATTCAAACGTACTCATATTGGTTTCGTCCCTGGCTATTGTCTTAGCTAGAATTTGAGCAGAAACCCGGAGAACCTAAAGAAGATGGTGTCGCTGACGGCTGTGCGAGCTAGGAACGTCTCCGGGTCATTAGCCTGTAGGTAGTCAAGGCATGACTTGGGTTTACCACGAGTGAGTTTTGTAGAATTCCGTTGTTTCTTAGTGTGTGTTCCTGCCCTGCGTGGCAGTTGTTTTCAACTTAGTCATGTGACCAGTTGTGTAAGCCGTGTATACGTGTAGTGGATGTTGTTATCTGCAATGCCAACTCGAGTATGTTGTTCACGACTAACTGATCATGGGATCGTGAATGTATGCATACTGGAGGTCTCGGACTGCTAGTCTGGGGTCCCCACACATATTTAGAATAACCATGTAAGTAAGAGTTTCACAAACAAGTCACATACTTGCCAATCAATACAAAGGTATTATTCAAGGCACATTATTACAAATCATGGATACATAGATATATCATCATCTCTATGAATGCCTCTCGGGCATATCTCCAACACAAAACAGGCGAAAAGAACACTTCGAGAAATCAACGTAGTCGTTCCTCCAACACCAAAGTACTTGAAGTATTCAAATACGCCAATTACATGGAATCAGTCACATCATCTCGGTAATATCCCAAAACCCGGCACGCATGCTTTGGTAGTAAGCCCTATAGTTCAAAACACTATGCTCAAAGTGTTGGTGGATGGAGGATCTAGTATCAACATCATGTATTTAAGTACATTGAAGCAGCTACACATTTCCGAGACCCAGCTCAATCACAGTAACATACGTTTTCATGGTATTATCCCTGCAGACAAGCATAATCCCGAGAAATTTCCTTCGATGTAACCTTCGAAAAAAGAGAACATTTCTGCGAGTAAAAAATCTCATTCCAGGTAGTGCGGCTTGAGAGTATTTATCACGCAATACTCGGACGTCCGGCTTTCGCCAAGTTCATGGCACGATCATGTTATATCTACAACAAGTTGGAGATGCCAGGACCAAAGGGAGGAGTAATCACCATAGTTGGATATTACAAACTAGCGAATGAGCTGGAGAAAGGAAAGGCTTTTTGCGCCGAACAGGTGATTCAGAAGGAAGAATTGAAGGATCTAGATAAAGAAGTATCGCCGACAGAAATACCGGCAGGAAAAGAAGCCGGAAGCCGACAGATAGCTTCAAAGCCTCGGAAAATACAAAACAGTTTATCCTAGATCCCAAAGATCCGACAAAATTTATCGTACTGGGAACTGGGATGACTGACAAATAGGAAGACGCGCTCATCAAGTTCCTACGTGAGAATTGGGACATTTTTTCCTGGTGTCCTGCTGATACGCCAGGTGTGCCCAGGGAAGTTGCTGAGCACCAACTCAAACTAATTCCAGGATCAAAACCTGTCAAAAAAGGTCTCTGTCGTTTTGATGGAAGAAGACGGAAGGCTATAGGCAAGAAAATTATCCGACTTTTAGCAGCTGATTTTATCCGGGAAGTTATTCACACTGATTTGTCTTCAAACCCAGTATTAGTCCGGAAGAAAGACGGTATTGTTCTTAAGATGTGTATAGATTACACCGGCTTGAACAAATTGTGTCCAAAAGATAGGTTCGCGTTACCACGGATCGATCAAATAATAGATGCCACTGCTGGATCTGAGCTTTTATGCTTTTTGGATGCTTATTCTCGGTACCATCAAATACGGATGAAGGAGGAAGACCAAATAAAAAATTCCTTCATAACCCCGTATGGAACATACTACTACATAACCATGCCTTTTGGTCTGAAGAATGCGGGCGCAACTTACCAGCGTTGCATGCAAAGATGTTTGCATAGTCAAATAGGAAAAAATGTCCATGTTCATGTGGATGACATTGTCGTAGTTTCCAAGGAAAAAGATACACTACTTTAAGATCTACGAGAAACTTTCAATAATTTGCGCACTGGCATAATGAAGTTGAATCCATAAAAGTGCGTATTCGGGGTTCCCTAAGGAAAACTTCTGGGTTTTATCGTTTCTCACAGAGGAATAGAAGTAAACCCGAAAAAGATCAAGGCAATCTTGAACATCACAAGGCCCACATGCCTAAAAGATGTCCAAAGACTGACGGGTTTTGCAACCGCTGTTAGAAGGTTTATAAGCCGGCTAGGTGACAAAGCTCTACCATTAGACAAATTGTTGAAGAAATCTGACAAGTTTGAATGGACAGAAGAGGCGGACAAAGCACTAACCCAGTTAAAAGAAACCTTGATGAAAGCTTTGATTTTGGCCTCCCCAAAAGACGAAGAACCCTAGTTACTGTATCTTACAGCAACTAACAGGGTTATAAGCACGGTGATAATCGTGGAAAGGCAGAAAGGTGAACAAAGTATACCAGATCAGCATCCGGTGTATTATGTCAGTAAAGTATTTGCTGAGTCAAAACAAAGGTATCCACATTATCAAAAACTGGCATATGGCGTGTTTTTTGCATCTTGAAAACTCCGTCATTATTTCCAAGGACATTCCATAATAGTGGTAAGCAAAGCACCACTAGGGGATATCATCGACAATGCAGACGCAACAGGCCGAGTCGCCAAATGGGGCATCGAACTCGTTGCGTTCGACATTAAGTACTAACCCAGGACGGCTATTAAATCCGAGGTGTTGGCAGATTTTCTCGCTGATTGGACAGAAGCAATGGAAAACACACCAATGTCGGAATCGGAATATTGGGTCATGCATTTCGATGGATCCAAAATGAAAGAAGGCGCCGGAGCTGGTGTAGTTCTTAAATCTCTAAAAGGTGACATTATGGCGTATGTATTACAAATACACTTCAACGCCAACAACAATGTGGAAGAATATGAAGGATTGCTTCATGGCTTGCACATAGCAAAGGAAATAGGTGTTAAACGAATCCTTTGCTATGGTGACTCGGATTTGGTACAACGTCAGCTAAACTAGACATGGGATGCCAAAAGTCCCATCATGGCCAAATATCAGAGAACGGTGGATGAGTTTGTCATTTGCTTCCTACGATTTGAAGTACTTCATATCAAAAGGGAAGAAAATCGGAACGTGGATGCTTTAGCTCGCATGGGCTCAGAAAGGGTCAAAACTCTACCACCTGGTGTGTTTGTCCAACATTTACATGAACCATCAATAAAAGGCGGAGATATCGACTATCCTCTAGTTTCCAAGTCAATAGAAGTTCTGCTCACAAACCCGGATTTGACAATTCCATACTTAAACTTCTTAGTTGATCAGACATTCCCGGATGGAGCAGACAAAGTCTTGCAAAGGAAAATACAGCATCGATGCAAAGGATACACGGTAATCAATGGTTTCCTGTATAAACGAAGTACTACCGGAATTTTTTCAGCGATGTATTTCGCCAGAAGAAGGCCGAGAAATGTTGCAAGAAATCCATGCTAGAGATTGCGGACATCATGCTCAATAAAAAAACATAGTTAAAAACATTATGTGCAGGGTTTTTCTAGCTCACAGCCAACACAAACGCGGAACATATACTAAACACATTTGCCGGATGTCAGTATTACGCCAAGCTGACAAATATGCCAGCTCAAGCACTCAAAACTATCCCTATAACATGGCCATTTGCGTTCTGGGGGCTACATATGATAGGACCATTCAAAACTGCAAGAGGGGGACTTACACATCTACTAGTTGCAGTAGATAAGTATACCAAGTGGGTGGAGGCGAAGCCCATAAAAAACTTAACGGTGTGACTGCCAGAAATTTCGTCATTGAAATAATCATGAGATACGGTATTCCACACACCATAATCACCGACAAAGGGACAAATTTATCTATTGGAGAGTTCGCAAAATATTGCCGACAAACGGGAATTCGCCTTGATCTTGCATCTGTGGCACACCCACAATCCAATGGACGGTTTGAACGAATGAATAGTTCAATCCTGCAGGGAATACGCCCAAGACTCAAATCTCATCTTCATAGAGCAGCTGGAGCATGGGTAGAAGATTTACCTTCTGTTCTTTGGAGTATTCAAACGACGCCAAATAGATCAACATGGCAAACACCATTTTTCCTGGTTTATGGCGCAGAAGCAGTGCTTCCCACGGACATGCTCCATGATAGCCCAAGAGTGCTAGCATACGAAGACTCGGATACCAAAAATGCACGACAGGATGTTGTCGATCTATTAGAAGAAGAACGAGAGCTTGTGCTACAAAGATCCGCTATTTATCAGCAAGGATTACGATGTTACCATAGTCAAAAAATCAGACACCATTCTTTTAAAGAAGGTGACTTAGTGCTAAGGATGGTGCAAGAAAGGAAGCACAAATTAGCCCCAGTTTCGGAGGGACCATTTGTCATTAGCAAGGCTTGTAAAAATGGATCATATTACCTTGTAGATATTCGCGATACGGAAGATGATCCGAAAGACTCGAATCACAAGAGAAAAATAAAGATAGATGTCGAGCTAGGAGAGACAAAGAGACCCTGGAGCATCCAGCAGTTACGTCCTTTCTACACTTAGTTCAATTTCAATGTAGACATCTTTGAGATCATGAAATAAAGTTGTCGGAATTCATGCATTCCTATTTTATCTGATTATTTTCATACAAAGCATAAGTCCGTCTTATCTATTTCCCAATGATCTTTCAAAATGCTTTAATGTTAACCCGAATTATTCCTGCGTGCTCGGTGTTAAAAAACTGAATGCTCTCACAGCCTAAAAAGGACTAAGGAAACCTAGATTGTGCATGCGTGCCTGAGTTTCATAATTTTCAAAATTCCTTACTTTTTCCTAAGTATTATCTGATAGTTTGTGTGTTGGGTCACTGGAATTAGTAAGTAAAATGCCTAAGTACAATCCATGCTTCCAAGTTCCGACTGATAGGCTTGAACCCAGTCACTTGGCATGAAGATTAAGTACTATTGAGACATTTCAACACTAAAGACAGTCAAACATGTAAACCAGAGAACTTAGAAGGAAAAGGAATTAAAACCCAGAAAACTTGCAAAGACTTAATTTTTACTTCAAAAGGGGGAATACTTGTTTATACAAATGATAGATAGCATTGCGATGGATATTACATTGAAAGAATAGTAATGCTTCTATTTGTTCTTGCTAGCTACTCAGGAATCAGGCAGCGTCTGAAGAATCCAAGTCTTCCTCCTCGTTGTCGATGGGGTTCTCGGGAGTTGTCGAAATCTCCTCCTCTAGGTAGAAGGTTGAGATTAACACCATTTCAGCTATCTTGGTGGCATCCCCCTTGACAGACTCAAAAATGTCGACCCTCTGCGCTTCGGTGTACCCTTGGGGGATGCCGGTCGCAACACGCCAAGATTTCGTGGTGATATAATGCATACGCATTATCCCAAGGGCCATGCGCGCACCACCGCGAGAAGCAGAGCGAAACCATGATTCCTTCTGTTTCGCCACCTCTTCAATCGCTTCTGGAAGCTTTCTTACTTCACAATTCTACAGCTTTGTTTGGAATGTACTTGTTCACAAGTAACATCCCCGCATTCTTCAAGGCGGAGAAGATCTTCCCAAAAGCCCGGATTCTGTCAATCCGGGTAAGCAAGGGATTCCCTTTTGTTCAACATAACAACCAAAAGTTAGAAAATTACAAAAGGAGAAAAAATAAGCATACATAAAAAGTATAAGGAAAAACTCGGTAAAAGAAGTAAAAACTTACCGAGAATCATGTCCATCTCAACGGCTTCTTCAAGGCATTGGTTGAGAGCATTCTCCAGGTCCCGGATAGTCGTTGCGTCTTTCTCAGCTTGAGAAGATGCGCGGGACTCGACAATCCCAACAGTTAGCATGCTGGCCTCCAGGTCGTTCTAGAGATTTACATTGATTTTGTAAAGCTCCGAGTTTTCTTTGCGCAGGTTCTCAGCGTTGCTAGCATCTTCAGCTATTTGTTTGGCTTTCGCCAAAGAAGCTGAAAAGCAAGGAAAATGAAGAGTGTCAAACTCGGTGAAAGACTTAGAAAAAAACAGTAGTATCAATGAAAAGACATTACCTACTGAGTCCTTTAGTTCCTGTTGAAATGAAGCCAACTACGAGTCCTTGTCCTCAAGAATACTAAGGAGAGTTTTAACCTCCTTGTTCTTGATGGTAAATTTATCAAAAACTTCCATGTTGATTGTCTCGGCAGTTTGTTGAAACATAGACAAAGGAAAGAACGCTTAAGTCAAAAAACAAGCAGGAATAAGATGAAAGCATTCAGTAAAAAAGAATGCATTTGTCTAAATGCTTGGGGGCTAGAGGTATTTACCTGGCTCATTTTTTGGAGACTCGTCAAATTCTCGGAAAACTCCTTTGCATATTCAGCAAAGGTGATTCTGACATGGTAAAGGTCGTCTTGTACGACCTACCGAGGCAAGAACACGTAATTATTCCTAACTATAAGTCCTCCTTGAGTCCATGGACTGATTAAAGGAGCACGAGCGAAGTATTGTGTTGCCCACGGACGAATGTATCCGTGTTCGTCGAAATGTTCTTCTTCTACCTTGAACTCCTTATCATAGTTAGGGATGTGATCCTGCTTTGGAATGTATGAAGGCCCACCTTCTTCCGGCTCTGCCCTTTCCCTCACATCCGAGTTGGATTCAATGGGATGGCTGGACGGCAACGGATGCTCGTCCTCTCGGGCAGCCGATTTGTCTTCACCCGCCGCTATCGGAGTCTGGTGCAGCGGCGGGAGACGGTTTTGCTCCTCTGTGAGCAGCGATTTTGTGCTTCTTCCGTGCTTTCCCCTTCAAAGTTGTAGGGGCAAGGCTAGAAAGGGAAACAGAGAAAAATTCCGAGAGTTGAGATTCCGAGAAATAGAAAACATGCAATAAAAAGCATAAAATTAAAAAAGCCAGAGTTTTTTACCTGGAAGTTGCGACGGCAACGCCGTCAAGATAGATAACATCCTGAGTGGTGGATGGCTTCTTGCGCTTCCGTCCTCCAGCCTGGAAGTTGGCACGAATCGTGTCCAACTCGGCGTCGATAGCAAGCTTAGCCTCAGAAAGTCCGAGAAGCTGTGAAAGGAAACAAAGTCCGAGTACGGAAAAAATCCGAGAAGAGGAAAATGCAAGAAAATTCCCAAAGAAGACAAAACATTATCTTTGGAGCTAGGTTTCCCTCATGGTACATTTGTCGGCTCTCTTCATACTGGGCCCGAGTGGAAACCAACTGATTGAGCTGCTTCTTTAAGTCCTTTTTCGACAAAGATTTGTCTGTCGCTCTCATCGCGTCGTCCGGGCCCGAATACTCGCACATGAGCCGTTTCCCGCGGTAAGACAAAGGCCGAATCCTCCTTCCGAGCCAACACAGAACGGTATCTGTGCCGGTAAGAGGAGGAGTGGCGGACACAAGCTTGGCGATTCGCCTCTTGATCCTCATCAGACCTGGAGGCAGAGTCTGGACCGCGTCCACTGCCCAATTGTCTTGGGGAGTGGCCGCGGAATTAACAAATGGCGGAATGCCTGTTTGCTTTCCAGGAAATGGGACATCCGCGAAACAGAAGAGGGAGCCCGTCCAAAATTTGACGGACTCCGAGGTTTAAATCTTCGGAAACCAATTCTCCCTAACCCTACGGAGGGTGAAGGAGATGGTCCCGCATGTCGGAAGGGCGCCTTCGGAGGGGTTCCGCTTTACCCTGAAGCAGTATTGCCAGAAATCTAATCTAGATTCTATTCCTTGATACCCTTCGAATAGGGCTTGAAACCCGGCTAGATAAAGAATGGAAGTAGGGGAAAGATTGTGTGGCTGGATCCTATAATGGTCTAGGATCTGAAGGAAGAAGGCGGATGGCGGAAACCCCATACCTCGATTTATGTGGGAGGCAAGAAGAACCCGTTCACCGGGTGTCGGAGACGGCTCGGTCTCGTCTTCGTCATACCACCATTTTCTTTCCACCACAAACCCTTCCTTCTCCAAAGCCGGAAGAAGGGACGGACCCACGTTGCAGTGGCTCCAATTCCCGGCGGTTTCTTCTCCTTCCTCTTCACCTCTTGCGGCGCTGGAAGCGGCGACCTCCTCGCCACCGAGAGTGACATTTTCTTCCGCGGTCTCGGTGGAGGGAGGCGGAGGAGGAGCGGTGGATGATGATGACGACGCGGCTCCAAATGCGGGAGGCATAATACCGTGGGCGTGGTTGCTGGCGGTCCCCTCCGGTGTGTTCGCGGCGACGAGGCTAGGAGAATCGATGAGGGGGTCAAGATCGTTGATGATGTCGTCCAGGTTCACGTTGGCGCTCGCCGCGTCCGAGGCGCGGGGAGATACTCCGTAGACCATGTTTGGGCGACACATTCATGAGCTCGATCCTTCGATGGCGGTTCCGGGGAAGGGTTGTGGGCTAAGTGCTCTGTGTTCTCTCGGGCTCGTGCTCTAGAAGCTAAGGCTAAGGACACTGGAGTTCGAGGAAGAAGAAGGTGTGGAAGAATATCCGGAGGCACCGAGGCGGCTATTTATAGCCATGCGCGCGGAGATTAGTTCCAACGGCTATTTTAGCCGTTGGATAATTGACGCGTGTTACGCCCGTAATTTCTGGGAAATGACGGGGTGATAATTGCTATCTCCTCGTTTCCCGCGAGAATCTGTCAGACGATATGTTTCGGGGTTTTGACTGAACCCAAACGTCCGTGACGTCAGCAGGATTTCATCGTTGATGTCATGAAGTTCCTTCTCCATGAAGGCTCGTGGAAGAAAAATCCGGATTTTAGTAAAATCCGAGTTATGGGTTATAAGTTTTTGGAAAAAGAAGAATCAAGACGAATGCCAACGTTTCTCGGAAAAGAATGCTAATCGACGAAAGGTGGCAGAATGAAGTCTTAATCCTTCTTGGAGCTACTATCGGATATATACCAATTAGTGGTATGTCCGTCATTAGTCTAAAGAGCCGTATTACCAGGGTGGCTGTGATGCCCCTGGATCGGATACTATGGGGATTTTAGCGTTCCCGCCAGAATCCACATAATATCTGATCCCGAGTTGTCATTTCTGATACCATTACAACAGTTCACGAATAATCCGCAACAACAATAGAAGATACATACAACACGAGTCCAACGAGTAAATAATACAACTGATACAATACAAAAATCCAAATAACAGCGGAAAACGAAGTCGTATCCGACTACGGATAAGATACAAATTGGACTAAGAGTCCTGCCCAGGCCAAGCCGGATGTATTCCCAAGCTAACATCGTCAAACTTCAAACCTGTTGACTGCATTGTGAATAAAGCCTCGAATCATGGGGTCAGTACTTTGGATGTACCAACAAGCGGCAAGCAATACTCACAAGATACCAATGCAACCAGTCATCACAAGATACAAATAGTTTGGGTACAAAGGAAGAGGTTGTTGTAATGAAGCGGCAGCGGGCAAAACTAAACAGTCTATGGAGACACGCTACAACTCTCGTCTATTAGAAAGGGACGAGGGAGCGCATTGAAACAACTATAACTACTCCCCAAGAACAATACCCATCCAGCTAAAGTGTTGTTTGATACCGGAGCATCACATTCTTTCGTGTCAAAGATCTTTGCAACAACAAGTAAACTCCCCTTTGTTGGTTTGGGTTCCCCGCTAGTAGTAAACTCCCCTGGAGCAACTATGTAAACTTCTAAAATCAGTCACAGAAATCAAATTCTAATTAAAGGCCACATATTCCTTGCTTCTCTCATACTACTTGGCAGTTCTGACATTGATGTCATTCTTGGTATGGATTGGTTGAAGGCCAATGAAGCTAAAATTGACTGTGCTCAAAAGTCAATAACTCTCTTCCACCCTTCTGGCCAGATAGTCTATTCTCCAAATGAATCAAGTCCCATTTAGCTATACAAACTCGATGCTAAACCTCTACCTCTACTCGAAAATGTTCCGGTGGTTTGTGAATTCCCTGACGTCTTTCCAGAAGAATTGCCAGGAATGCCTCCGGACAGAGCAGTTGAGTTCGTGATCGAGCTTGAACCAGGTACTGCTCCAATCTCTAAGCATCCATACAAGATAGCTCCTCCTGAACTGAAGTTGTTGAAGGAGCAAATCGATATGTACATGGAGAAAGGTTACATTCAACCTAGTTCCTCCGCTTGGGGTTGCCCAACTCTGTTCGTTGCCAAGAAGGACCAAAAAAAGAGACTCGTTGTTGACTATCGTCTTCTTAACGAGAAAACAATCAAAAACAAATATCCAATTCCTCGTATCGATGATCTTTTTGATCAACTTGCTGGAGCCTCAATATTCTCAAAGTTGGACTTGAGGATGGGTTACCATCAAATAAAGATCAGAAAGGAAGATATTCCAAAGACAACCTTCACCACTCGCTACGGTCTATATGAATACACCGTCATGTCCTTTGGTCTCACCAATGCACCGGCGACCTTCTCTCGACTCATGAATTCTGTCTTCCACGAATACCTCGACAAGTTTGTTGTGGTCTATCTTGATGATATTCTTGTCTACTTAAAATCCGAGGAAGAGCATGAAGAACATCTTCGTCTCACTCTCATGAAACTCCGCGAGCACCGTCTCTATGCCAAGTTCTCCAAATGTGAGTTCTGGATTTCAGAAGTGGTTCATCTTGGTCATGTCATCTCTGCCAAGGGCATAGCCATTGATCCAGAAAAGGTTAGAGCAATTGTTGATTGGAAACCTCCCAGGACGGTGAAGCAAGTCAGAAGTTTTCTTGGCTTGGCTAGCTATTGCCGTCGTTTCGTCCAAAACTTCTCCAAGATTGCCAAACCTCTCACTGATCTCACAAAGAAGGACAAGAAGTTCGTTTGGTCTCCACAATGTGATGAAAGTTTCAATCTCCTCAAAACCAAACTCACTTCTACACCAGTTCTGGTTGGCCCAGATCCTACCAAACCTTTCCAGATATTCTGTGATGCATCTCTCCAAGGTCTAGGAGCAGTTCTTATGCAAGAACGTCAAGTTGTGGCCTATGCTTCACGTCAGTTGAACCCACATGAGAAAAATTATCCCACTCATGACCTTGAAATCGCAACAGTTGTGTTTGCCCTCAAGAAATGGAGACAATACTTGTTGGGTAACCGCACTGAAATCTTTTCCGATCATAAGAGTCTGAAATACATCTTCACTCAACCAGATCTAAACCTCAGGCAAAGGAGATGGATTGAAAAGATCAAAGACTTCGATCTTACCATTTCTTACACTCCAGGAAAGGCTAATGTTATGGCCGATGCTCTCAGTCGCAAATCTTATTGCAATAATCTCATGATCATGGAAAGCCAACCTCCTCTTCATGAAGAATTCCAGAAGCTGAATCTTGGTCTAGTTCCTCAAGGCTATCTTGCAAACTTGACAGCCACTCCAAATCTCGAGGACAAGATTCGTTATGAACAACTTCGTGATGCTGAAATCAAGAAGATGGTAGAGCATATCAAAGAAGGCAAGGATAAATTCAAGTCCTTCTCAATTGATGACAAAGGAACTGTGTTCTTCGAAGGACGCATTGCAGTTCCTCAAATTCAAAGTCTCAAAGATATCATTCTCAAGGAGGCTCATGAAACTCCTCTCTCCATCCACCCTGGAAGTACAAAGATGTACCAGGATCTCAAGACACTCTATTGGTGGCCTAGCATGAAACATGAAATTGCTCAATACGTTTCTGAATGCGACGTTTGTCAACGTGTTAAGGCAGTTCATCAGAAAACAGCCGGTCTTCTCCAACCTCTCAAAATCCCCGAGTGGAAGTGGGACATGATTGAAATGGACTTTGTTACTGGTTTTCCAAAGTCCAAGAGGGGCAACGATGCAATCTTCGTTGTCATTGATCGTCTCACTAAAGTAGCTCACTTCTTTGCTGTCAAAGAGACAATATCAGCTAGCCAGTTAGCAGAACTCTACACAACAAAGATTGTTCCTCTTCATGGTGTTCCATTGGAAATAAGCTCAGACCGTGGAAGCATATTAACTTCTCATTTCTGGAAGAGTTTCCAAGATGCATTGGGCACCAAACTTCTGTTCAGCACAGCTTATCATCCTCAGTCTCAAGGGCAAGTCGAAAGAGTCAATCAGATTCTCGAGGATATGCTCAGAGAATGTGGTCTCTCCTTTGGCATGAAATGGGAGGATTGTCTTCCATATGCTGAATTCTCCTACAACAACAGCTTCCAGGCAAGCCTAGGCATGGCACCATTTGAAGCACTCTATGGCCGCAGATGTAGGAGTCCAATCAATTGGTCTGGAGCTGGTGAACGTTCACTCTTAGGTCCTAACATTGTTAAGGAAGCCGAATAGAAAGTTCGCATCATTCGTGACAATCTCAAGATTGCTCAGTCTCGTCAGAAGAGTTACTATGACAGCAAGCACAGGGATATGATCTATGCACCTGGTGACAAAGCATATCTCCGTGTAACTCCCCTCAGAGGCACTCATCGTTTTGGTGTGAAAGGAAAGCTTGCACCAAGATACATTGGTCCTTTCAACATTCTCTCAAGACGTGCAGAAAATGCCTATCGTCTTGAACTTCCGGAAAAGCTATCCAAGGTGCACGATGTGTTTCACGTGTCACAGCTAAAGAAGTGTTTCAAAGATCCAGATCGTGCAGTTGATCATGATTCAATTGAACTGCAAGATGATCTCTCTTATGAGGAGCACCCTGTTCGAATTCTCGATGAGACTGAGCGTAAGACTCGCAACAAGAGCACCAAGTTCTTGAAAGTGCAATGGTCGCATCATTCCGATAAAGAGGCAACGTGGGAGACCGAAGAGGATCTTCGCAAGAAGTATCCGGACCTTTTCTCTTCTCAGTAAGGAATCTCGGGGCCCGATTCCTTCAAGGGGGGGCGTTTTGTAACATCCCAAGTATGAAAACACCCCTAGAATGTTTGATTCTTGTTCAATTAAAGTATTGCATCATGTCATCATACTCATTGCTTTGTTTTTCTTTTGTTTGCATCTGTTTCCTTTTGTTTTCACAATGGACATTCAAACAATATTCAACCTTTGTTTCATACTTGTCATGTTACAATCTTTTTCAAATAAAAAGTTCAAATCAAAACCTTATTTGTTTCTAATTAATCCATAAAGTTCAACTATTAAAAATGGTGGGTTTTAATCAATCAATTAATTCCAATTCACATTCAAAATTCAAATCAAATCCCAAACAGCACCCAATTTGAATTTATGCAAATTACCAAAACATTTCTAATACTTGTTTTCATTTTTAAACTAATGGTTCAATCCAATTTAAATCTTGCTTCAAATAATTCAATTAATAATAAAATCCATTCAAATTTGATTAAATTACAGACAGCAATTTAAATTTGAAAGTTTTGGAAAACAAAGTTGACAATTAGTTGCTATTATAAAAACTAACTCAACCACATTTTTTCCAAATTTTTCCTAGCCCTAAAACCTATCTATTTCTTCCATTTTCTTTTCTGCAAAAAAAAAAACAGAAGAAGGAAAAAAATAAAAAGGAAAAAAACGCGCGCGCGGAGGGGAACCAGCGCGGCCCAGCCCAACTTACCTTCCCCGCTGGCCCGCGTACCGGTTCGCCCTTCTTCCCGCAGTACGGCGCAGCATCGGGGGGGTGCCACGGCGGCACGGTAACACGCCGACGGCCAGCAGCCCCCCTAGCCCTCTATAAGACCCCCTACCCTAGCCCCCTGCGCATCCCTAACCTAGCTACCCACCTACCAACCTCGCGCCGCCGCCAATTTCCCTCTCTCTCGCTGCCGATCCCCTCTCTGCCACCGCCACCGTAGCGCCGCTTCTGAATCCGCCATGACCACCGCCACCTCGCAACGCCACCTTCCCACCTAGCCACCGAAATCGAACCGCCGTATCCTCCTCGTCCTCACCGACACCTGCACGACGCCAGCAAGCCCCTGCCTCCACGCCGCCATCCTCGACGTAGTCGCCGTTCCTCCACGGGCCTCTGCAACGTCTACATCGCCGGTGAGCGATCACCGTTTCCTCCTCCTCCTCCCTGTCCTCTCTCTGCTCGCAAGCACACGTGCACACCGCGACACCCACCAGCACGGCAGCGAGCACAACAGCAACGTGGATCGCCGCCGTTGAGCCACCGTGAGCATCTGTCAAAGTTCAGAAACTTTCGTCAGCTGAAAAATTCAGTTTCACTATCTGAACCTTACCTTGGTCGCGTAGCGTATACTGTCAAACGTTCGAGAGCAGCGCAGTGGTTGCACGCAGCGTACGCGCACGGGAGCCCACGGTTCGAGCCCTGGCACCCGCGGATTAAATCCGTTCTTTTGCGCAGCGCACTGACAGGGTGGCCCCCCCTGTCAGCTGCTGTGTGGCACTGCTGCCACGCGTGCATGCCACGCTGGCCCAAGGCCCACTGGCAGTGCCTAGGGTAGATAGCTGCGGAGTAACAAAAGAATTCCAGCACGTTTCTTTTTAAAACAAGTCCCTTTAAATTACAGAATGGTCCTTAAACTTAAATTGCTAATAACTTTCATTTTATAAATCCAATTAATAAAAGTAAAATATGTTTGTTGATCCAAATTAAATTATCTATCTATTTAAACCATTTGTAATCTGTTTTGAATAATCCGAATGCATTCAAATTGCAAATTCAAACAAATCCTTTTCAAATTGGTTAAATCCATAACTAATTCATACTTAATCCAAATAATGCAAATAAAATATGTTTTCCATACCATTTTGAACCATCTTTCCAAATATAAATTTTATTTCATGTTTTGAATAATTAAAATTGCCTAAATAATTTAAACCTTGTTTAAATCATTTAAATTTGCTAAATTCATAACTTGCTCAAATTAAATTATTCTTGAACATGTAAAATATGTTTTCAAACCAGAAAAACATAAAATTTTCAAATATGAACTTGGTTTAATGTTTTGAAAAAATAAAATTCAATTAAAATTCACACTTGAATTAATTCCAATTAAAACTTGTTTAATCTTGTTTAATTCATAATTAAATCATTGTAATTCCTTTTTCAATAATTGAAACATGTAATCCACCTAAAATTTCGTGCTCTAATCAAATATTAACTTTGTCATATGTTTTGCACAATTCAACTTGATGAAAACAACAAATGCTTGTGTAACATCATTAAGAAGCCAAAAATTCTTAACTTGTTAAATAAAATTCCACACTTGGTAAATTTCATTCTACTTGCACCTAATGTTGTTACCTTATTGTTTTCATCATGCATGCATCATGCTAATCAACTTCCACCTGATAATCAATTTTAGATCATTGCTTCAACCTTAACCATGTGCATCCATATGCAATTCACATTGCATATGGGTCCATTTAAATTGTGTTATCATGTCAACTAGTTTACTTTGATGCATCCATTAAATTGACATGCATCATCCCATGTTTGTGCACTATGCCATGATATTGATTGCCCGTCTTCCTTTGTTGTTTGTTTTTGCTTCTTCTCGATTAGACGACGACATTGAGACAGACGAGCCTTACGACACCACTACCCAGGACTTAGCTCAGTACCAGGCTGCTGAGCTTGCAGGCAAGTTATCACTCACATGAACCATTGAGTTCCTTTCCACACTTGTTACCGATACTATCCATTTGTCTATTTGTCGTGGTGGTGTCACGGCAGATGCCATAGGATGGCTAAAGTTGTGGGGACGATGGACGCTGGAGGTATTCGGGGAGGGATCACGCGACGAGTAGACGCGTGAGGTAAGAACAATACACTGCAAACAACAAGATCTACCCAGGTTCAGGGCCCTCGTGAGGAGGTAAAACCCCTACTCCTGCCTTTCTATGTGTATTATGATGTTTCTCCGAGTAGCCACAGTACAAAAGATATCTCTACCGAGTAGCCTCTCGCTCCTCTCCGGGTAGAGCTAGGTCAAGAACTTAGGGTTTCTAGGATGAGAGTGTAGTCTCCAATGAGCATGAGCGTCGTCCCTCGCGCAGGAGGCGGCTGGGCACCTTATATACACGATGCCCAGCCGGATACGTCCAAATACGAACAAGTGTCGACATAGTGTGCACACTGTCCTTCTTCCGAGTTCCCGCTGACAGCTTTTGCTCCCAGCCTTGGCTTCATCCGGAAAGTCGTTGGGCAAAAGTAGGGGACAGGCGGCTAACACTGTACCTAGGCACAGAGTAGACCCCCCATGTCCTGCCACAGCATGCTCCCATGCTGTCACTGTCAGGCACGTCGTCCCCAAATGAACAGTAGTTCGCATGCCGCCAAGTACGGACCCAGGATACGCGGGATCCTGTGTCAGAACGGCTCCTTTGACTTTCTGGCCGAGTAGGTTCCCGCCAATTGTTCCCGCCAATTGTACTCGGGTCAACCTTCTACCCGAAAGGATAGAACTTGCCTGATTTCTCCTTCTGGTCATCTTGAGGTGAGACCGAGTAGCAGTCAACCGGGTAACGAGTACCAGGTAGTCGGCTACTCGACCAAACCTCCCTTCTGTAAGCCGCCTTTACCACCTGTCTTTACCCTACTCGGGGGTAACCCCCCGACAGCAGTCCCCGAAGCTGGTTGAGTCTTGCGAACTTGTTCACTAGGCTCATCCAGCTTAAAAACCAATCTTTGCATCTCAGCCCTTGAACCTCAAGATGCCGAGAAGAACTTCCGAGTAGCTGTCTAGAAAGTACCTTGACTGTTCTCTCTTCCGAGTATCACTTGCTTTCTACTCCGTAGCCGAGTAAAAAGACTCACGGAGAGTATCTTGGGTTTCCTCTCTTCCAAGTATCACTTGCTTTCTACTCTGTAACCGAGTAAAAAGACTTAGAGAATTTTCTGGAATCGAGCCGTTGCGGCACAGAGCACAATCCAGCCCTTCGCGCAGCAACTGCCCACGTGTCAAGCATCCAAGACCTTGTCGTTTCGTTGCCCAGGACACGACCTGCCACGCGTCCAGTTTTCACGCAGTGGGCCCACCGGCCGTCGTGTCCCATCAAGTGCAGTTATGGGCCACGATTCGGTGATGGGATCCAATGCGGCCGTTACGCGCGCAACTTGCGCTTGTGTGCGTTTCTAACCGGCCACAGGACCCACCACACGCCACGATCGATCCCACTCCCACGATTGTAACGGAATATCCGCAGAGGAGATATAAATACCTCCCTGGCAATTTCCTTTTCCCCTTCCTCGCACTTTTCCTCCTTCGTCTCCTGCGCTTCTCCGCCTCCGTGCTCTCCGCCGCCGCGCAAGCTCTCGCGCCGCCGCGAAACCAATCTCTCCACCAAATCCTTCAACACCTCCCACTCACCCCACCCGCAGCAATGGCCAAGGCTGGCTGGGCCGGTTCCTCCGTCACGGCTGAGGACTGCGCGTGGCTCGTCAACACCCGGCGGGTGCCTCCCGGCGTGGAGTGCCGGGCTCCAGGCAGCGAGCTCGTGCCCACTCCGCGGGAGGGAGAGCGGGTAGTCTTCCTGTCGCACTTCGAGCGCGGCTTCGGACTGCCCGCCTCCGACTTCCTCAGGAACTTCCTCAACCATTTCGGCATCCAGATGCATCATCTTCCCCCCAACGCCGTCGTCTTCCTCGCCTACCACGCCGTGGTCTGCGAGGCCTTCCTCGGCGTCCGGCCCACCTGGGAGACGTGGCTCAGGTATTTCCACCTGCGCCAGCAGTCTACCGGGAAGAAGGACTCCGCGGGCAACGCCCGCGCCACGGACACCGGCTGCGCCATGATGGTGCAGCGGTCCGGGACGAACCACCCCCGCGTCAAGGGGCTGGACTCCGTCAAGCTCTGGCAGAAGACCTTCTTGTACGTCAAGAACGTTGCCGCCGCAGAAGGAGCCCGACTAGACGACCGCATCAACCTGCCGATTTGGAGCAACCGCGCTCCAATCGGCTTGTACTGGAAGGACAAGCCCGTCAACGACGACGACGCCATCGAGATGGAAGATCGCCTTAGCTGGCTGAAGGCGCAAGGCCTCAAGAATGACGATCCAGTGGCGTGCTGGATCCAGCGCCGAGTGCTGCCCTTGCAGGAGCGCAGCCATCTCATGTGCTACATGGGAGGCCCCCGCGACTGCACCAGGACCACCACCGTCGAGATCGACAACATCGATGTTCCTCTGCACGCCAGGAACATCATGACGACAAGCCTCGGCGACCACTGGCAGTACGGGTTCACCCCGTACAGCCGCACCAAGCCGATTGAGCGGGTACGTTATTCTTTCTCTGCACTACTTTCCGATTAGATAGGTCCTTCCTTTGCCGCAAGTAGCGATCTCCTTCTGCATCGAGTAGGATACTTAGCCGGGTTGCATAGGCTTAATGTGCTTCGTGCTTGCACGCCTCGCCGAGTAGCCTACTCGAGAACAGCTCCTAGGCTTGATGTGCTTTAGACCTGCACGCCCTTCCGAGTAATTTCCTCCCGCAAACATGCTTAGGCTTAGTATGCTTTGTGCTTGCACGCCTATTCGAGTAGAATACTTAGTACGTTGCCTAGGCTTTGTGTGCTTTGTACTTGCACGCCCATCCGGGTAGAATTTCTTCCTGGTACCCGGCCAGTCTGTGATCTTTTTCTGTTTTTCAGGTTCTCACGCGCCAGCTCATCGAGAGCAATGACATCTTCGAGAGCAACTGGACTGCTGACCGTGAGGAGGACGACGTGCCTTCTCACGATGCCGCGGAGCAGTCCAACCCCTCTCGCTCCCCCGTTGCTGACAAGCGGGATGCTCTCCGCACCTGCTCCGATGAGGACTTCGATGGTAAGTCCATTTTCAATTTGATTGCTTCCGAGAAGGACCAATCCCTTGATTGCTGTTTCTGACTCCTTCCCCTTTCCTTTGCATTTTCAGATGAAGGTGCCGCGGAGAAGGATGGCGAGGACGAAGTTGAGAACGAGGGTGCGGCGCCCCTAGCCGCCAAGCCTCTGTCCGTCGCCGCTCCTGATATCCGCAAGCGGACCGGCAGTGAGGCACCAGCACCTCCTGCCAAGAGGAAGAAGTCCACCGAGAAGAAGGTGGCAGTGAAGAGGTCCAGGCGGGAGCTCAAGTCCACCACCGCGTAAGCCCTTTTCCCGGTTGCTTCCCTTCTCACGTTGTTCTATTCTCCTTGGATCTTTTCTAACCTTTGGTTTCTTTCCACTCTTCAGACCTCCCATGAACGCGGACGCAGCTCTTGCGTCCGGCCAAGCCAAGGAAACTCCAGTGCCTCTCATCAATCTTGATGATGACGAGGACAACACCGCCAATGCTGCTGCTGCCAATCCGCAAGCCACAGATGCACCAAGAGCAGCGAGCGAAACAGCAGCACAGGACGTTACCGTCCGCCAAGAACGACCCCCCTCTCCTCCGGCTAGCAATGCCGAGGAGAACCAGGACCGAGAGACGCAAGACACCGCCGCCGAGGAGCGGCCAGAAGTAGAGCCAACGCAGCCAACCACCGGGGCTGCCGCACAAGATCATCTCGCCACAGAGCAGCGAGTGGAAGCCACCACTGCCATGGACGCCACCCCAACCAACGCCGATCCACAGAGCGGCGTGCAGCCAGGTGATGCACCGAACAGCTCTCTGCCGGGAGCTGCACAGGGCGATGGGCCTGCGGCGCCACCCACCGCACAAGGCCCTACACCGCCCAGCTCCTCCTTGTCTCCGCAACGCAAGGACGCACCTAACTCCCCTGCCGGGCGAGTAACCAGGCAGCAAGCCGCCCTGGATGCTCTGAGGAGCGAGGTGGACAGAAGGGCAGCTGAGAAAGAAGCTGCGGAGAAGGCCAAGGCAGAGAGAGAAGCCGCCAAGAGGGCCAAGGCAGAGAAGGAAGCCGCCGAGAAGGCGAAGGCTATAGCTGCCGGGAAGAAGGTCGCAGACCCCGAGAAGCTGCGGGCCGAGAAGGAGAGGGCGAAGAAGCGAGCCAGAGACCAAGTGCCACCACCAACCTCTGGTGGGGCACTTGTGATCCGTGAGTCCGGCCCAATTCCCGCCGCGCTCTCGGCGGATGCTCGCGCCGCTGGCCAGCCCTGCTATCCAGACTATATGATTGAGGTGAGCCACCAGCACTCAATCGGCTTCCCTCCTCAGGACAAAGCCTTGGCTATCCAGCACGGAAGGAAGGCCGTTGCCATGAACTCCCCTCCTCCAGATCCAAGCCAACAACAGACTGCAAATATAGCTTCTCGTGGAGTCCAAGACAAACCCATAACCTCCAAGGGCCTTGAGCAGGTACTGGACACAGTCGGCTTCATCGACGCAAAATGGGACAGCAAGGTTCTCGGCGTGGAGAAGTGGCATGGTCTCTCCCTTGGCGGCCTCGACCACCTGCGCGTGGATTGGAACAAGGTCGACCTGGGACACAAGCCCATGACCGTCTCCACCGAAACCGCGACCCTTGCTGCCAAAATGTTCTTGCATCGCAAGAACGCCGAGGACGTCGAGCAGGCCTACGCAGTAAGTTCTCCTTATCCTTCCCGAGTTGAATTTTCCGAGTTGAATTTGCTTCTCTGTTCCTTTCCATCACTCCCAGTCCCCGAGATTCTAGCCGAGTAGGTGGATACTCTCCGAGTAGCCTCCTACTCGGGTTGAATCTTATCTGCTTTAACTAACTTTCTTCTTCTTTTTGCTTCTCAGGACAGCGTCCTGAAACGGACTAACCTGTACCGCAATCTCCTCTGGAACCATTCCATCGCCAGGCGGCGCATTGCTGCTTTGGAGAAGGAGAAGGCAGCTGCAGAGGCCGCCAGCAAGGATGCCAATGCCAGCACTCAGCAGCTGGCCGAAGTGCAAGGTACACTCTTAGCTTTGCGATTCGTGCGTTTTGTGTTTACGCTCGCTTATGCTTTCTTTTGTGCTAACTTTTCTTCTCTGCAGAGAAACTGAAGGGCCTCGCCGAGGAGCACAGCAAATGCCGTGCTTTCGTGCAAAACGCCGAAGCCACCATCAAGAGGCTTGATGGTAAGTTTGTCGCCCACTAGGCTTAGTCTTGAATCCATGTCTTCATTGCTTCTCGTACTAATCCTGTCTGGCTCTTCGCAGAAGATCACAAGGTGTTTGCCGCAGCACACCGAGAGTGCGTCCAACCGGACGAGTTGAAGCACGAACTATCCAAGCAAGCTGGTGTGTTGCTGGACCATCACGCCAGCGAGACCGAGAAGCTTCAACTCCAACTGCAACGGGCACTCCAGGATGCCATCAACATCGGCGGCGAGAGAGACCGAGCCATAGCCGAGAAGGCCAAGGCCGAGGGCACTTTCCGAGCCAAGGAAAGGGCCCTTGAGCAGGAATGCGAAACCTTGAAGAAGGCCAACGCAGATCTCTTCGCCCAGATGAACAGCTTGCGCATGATCCAAGAGAGGCATATCTCCAACGAGGAAACTTGGAAGAAGAAGCTGCAGCAGCTGCGCAACGAGCTACCTGGTAAATCTTTCTTCACTGCTTCTTTTCTTCTCGGTTGCATATCTTCTCGGATGCATATCTTCTCGGATTTTCCCTTCTTGGTTTTGAAGTTTCCCTTTTCTATTTCAGAGATCTGGCCTCATCTTGACTCTCCAACTGAGCCTTCTCTGGCCAAGATCAGAGCTGCTCGCCTTGCGAAAGGTGAGGCAGCAGATCCCAGGGCCGAGATCGAGGACAGCCTGCTGGTGCTCAAGGGCTACTTCGAGCAGCTGGCAGGCTTTGGAACGGATCTGATGCATGAAGGCTTTGAATTGCACAAGCTTTTCTGGCCCAACGACCCTCCGCCCAAGTCCATGAAGGGCCTTGCCCTCAAGCTGAAGAACGTGAAGAAGGAGCTGAAGAAGTGGCGCGCTTCAGGAGCCCGTGCCGGTGCGGATGTGATGCTTCTCTGCATCTCATCCTGGTACGAGAACCTAAACATGGAGCTCATCCGCGGGAAGCGCAATGACTCCAAGTGGGAGCTGGATCCCGGCTGCGTGGCTACTCGCAAGCAGGTTGCCTACGAGGTCGCGGAGTACGCCGAGACGGAGACATATATTGATGGCCTCCCTGAGCCCGACACCGACGATGAAGTCGAAGGGGAAGGCGATGAAGAAGACGACTCCGACCTGGAAGGCTTCTTCGACTCTCCCGAGGGCAAGGCCGGGAAGCGGAAAGGCGCGGCCGTCTCGAGCAGCGACGAGGAGGTTGAGCACATCGAGACTGCTCAACTCGAATTCGGCACCTCCTCCGGCGCTGCTCTTGACGACACGGTGCCCCCTCCTGGCCAGGCTGCAGGCTCCTCCTCGGCTCCTGATCCCGCCTCGGTGGCCACGGCCACTTCCGAGCAGGCAGCCACCCAGCAAGCTGCCGGGGTGACGGAATCCGCCAACGTCCAGACGGAAGCGGACGCCACCCTTGCAAGCACCGAGGAAACGGCCGCCGCGACTGCCTCTGAAGAAGCAGCAGCCAAGGCCAGCGCCGAGAACATCGCTTCCTCCTCTTAGATCAACCTGCAATCTTTTTCACTTTGACTATTTATCAGATCCCCGGGATGCCGGGAGCAAATGTCATATACTCTCTTTGTTTTGCTTGCTACACATCTTTTATACCCACTTTGTTTATTTTAATGTTAATCATTTTTGAGCAATACTGGCTCAATGCCGAGTTGTGTTTCCATGCGAGTCCCCGAGTAGCATTTCTTATTCACCCTGTTCTTTCATCTTTGCTCTACCCGCGACTTGTCGCTTGCTTGGTATTCGAGTCACAAGAGTCAAGTAGCAGGGTTGCAAATACTTAGCCGCCAGAAACAAACATGATAACGCAGCCCAACACTTAGCCGAGAAGACGAAAATTAGGAATAACAGTAATAAACTGTCTACTCGGTTCCTGCACTCTTTCTTCCTTAGTGATTTTCGTGTGCCCATTGACCCTTTGCTTGTTCTCTTGCTTGCCATGAAGCCGGGTTTCGTACAGCAGCAAAGTCGAAGAGTTGGCATATAGGTTTAAACACAGTACTCAATGCACTTATGAGTTCTAAAGTGGAGCAACCGAGTAGACAAACAGTAAAGCCGAGTAAGAAAAACACTTAGAGCAATTTTGGACGAGGGCAGTCCCCGAGAACAATTTCAGATTGCAGAGTAGAATTTCAACTCGGATAAGGGGGTACATACACAGCTTTGCTTACGAATGAAAGCGACGAAGTAGAGCTACGTTCCAAGGGCGCTTGGTTTCCTCTCCAGCTTTATCTGCCCTGTCCGCCTGTGACGGGCGCACATCTACAAGGTAGTACGCATCATTGTGCAGCGCTTTGCTCACAATAAAAGGCCCTTCCCATGGAGGAGACAACTTGTGCATCCCGGCTGTGCGCTGCACAAGCCTAAGGACCATGTCTCCTTCTCGGAAAACCCTTGGGTTCACCTTTCGGCTATGATAACGCCGCAGGTTTTGCTGGTAGATGGCCGAACGTGACAGAGTCAGCTCTCTTGCTTCTTCAAGCAGGTCAACGTCGTCTTCTCGAGCTTCTCTCGCCTCCACCTCAGTGTAGAGGGCTACTCGGGGGGAGTCATGCTCTAAGTCTATTGGCAACACGGCCTCAGCCCCGTATACCAAGAAGAATGGCGTGTAGCCGGTTGACCGGTTAGGGGTAGTCCTTAGACTCCACAACACCGCTGGCAACTCTTCTAGCCAACACCCAGGTGTTTTCAGCAACGGCTCGATCAGCCTTGGCTTTATGCCTGCCAGTACCATTCCATTTGCTCTCTCAACTTGCCCATTGGAGGCAGGGTGCGCGACTGACGCAACGTCTAGTCGGATATGCTTATCTCTGCAAAATCGCACCATTGCCCCCTCTGCAAAGTTGGTGCCGTTGTCGGTGATGATACTGTGCGGGTAGCCGTATCTCATGATCACATCCTTCACAAACTTCACGGCTGTGACTCCATCACACTTCCGAATAGGTTTCACCTCAATCCACTTGGTGAACTTGTCCACCATGACCAAAATATGTGTCATGTTGCCTTTGGCCGGCTTGAAGGGCCCAACCATATCCAAGCACCAAACAGCAAATGGCCAGGTGATAGGAATTGTTTTCAACTCGGAAGCAGGCATGTGAATCTTACTTGCAAACATCTGACAGCCATTGCACTTCCTCACGATATCTTCAGCTTGCTGCAGCGCAGTGAGCCAGTAAAAGCCATGCCGAAAAGCTTTCTTGACCAAAGCCCGAGAAGAGGCGTGGTGCCCACATTCCCCTTGATGTATCTCCACCAGTATTTCTTCTCCTTCTTCTGGACTCACACACCGTTGCAGCACACCAGTGGCACTTCTTTTATGCAGCACATCTTGAACTATAGTGTAGCCCTTGGACTTTCTCTGAATCTGCCTCGCAGTCACTTCATCTTCAGGCAAAGCACCGTCCCTTAGAAAGGATAATATGGGCATAGCCCAACTCGGTGTCTCCCGTATGGGAAACACTGGTTCGTCCAGTTCCATTGGGACAGGCTCTTGCGGTTGCACAGGAGGAGTAGGAGTGCTTCTTTGCAGCCCGGACCGATTGGCGAGAACTTCTTCAATGAATGCAACAGCTTCTGGGTTGAGGGCGGCAGTCCCCGAGTAGGGAGCGACAGTCCCCGAGTAGGGAGCGACAGTCCCCGAGTAGGGAACGACAGTCCCCGAGTAGGGAACGGCAGTCCCCGAGTAGGGAACGACAGTCCCCGAGTAGGGAACGACAGTCCCCTCTCCCAGTCAATTTCCATTGGGTCAGATTCTTCATTTGGCAGAGAAGGAACAAAGATGGATTCCGAGTTGGGGGAAGGCTTGATGGAAGGCTTCCTCAAATGCTCCAAGGCAATCCCTGCCGGGATGGACTGCCGAGAAGATCCCAACTTGGACAGCTCATCTGCTGCTTCATTCTCTGCTCGGTGAATGTGCTGGAACTCACAGCCTTCGAAGAATCCAGTCATAGACTGTACCAGGAAGCGATACGATGCCATGTTGGCATCCAAAGCATCCCAGGTACCTGAAACTTGCTGCACCACCAAATCTGAATCGCCATAGCATATAATGCGCTGCACACCAACCTCCTTGGCTACTCGCAAGCCATGCACCACTGCCTCGTACTCGGCTACATTGTTGGATGCCTTGAAGTGAATTTGCAGCACATACTTGAGTTGATCACGCTTGGGTGATGTAAGCACGACACCAGCGCCAAGGCCTTCTTTCACTTTTGAGCCATCGAAATGCATCCTCCAATAATTGGAGACTGGAGCAGGAGGCTCATACTGCATCTCGGCCCAGTCCACAAGAAACTCTGCCAGGACCTGAGACTTGATTGCTTCTCTTCTCGCATACGCGGGAGCGTACGCGGCTAGCTCAATCGCCCACTTGGCTACTCTGCCACTCGCCTCCTTGTTACCCATGATATCCGAGATGGGAGCTGAACTCACAACAGTGACGGGGTGCTCCTGGAAATAATGCTTCAGCTTCCTTGCGCCCAGGTACACACCATATGTCATCTTCTGGTAGTGCGGATAGTTTTGCTTGGAACTGGACAGCACTTCACTGAGATAATAGACTGGGCACTGCACACTCTTGCCTTCTTCTACTCGCTCCACCACAATCACCACGCTGACTACTCGGTTAGTCGCAGCAATGTACAACAGCATAGGCTCCTTGGGTAGCGGACTAGCCAAGACGGGAGCAGTTGCCAGCATTGCTTTCAACTCATTGAATGCCACGTCCGCCTGCGGAGTCCAGGCAAACTTGTCACTTTTCTTCATCAGCTGGTACAGAGGCAAAGCCTTCTCGCCCATTCGGCCCAAGAAACGGCTCAGAGAAGCCAAACAACCCGTGAACTTCTGCACATCTTTCAGTGATCTCGGCAAAGACATGCTCTCAATAGCTTTTATCTTTGAAGGGTTAGCTTCAATGCCACGGCTAGAAACCAGAAATCCGAGTAGCTTTCCAGCCGGTACACCAAAGGTGCACTTACTCGGATTCAGTTTCATTTTGTACTTGCGTAGGTTAGCAAAGGTTTCCTCCAGGTCGGCAAGCAGAGTATGTGTTTTATTCGTTTTGATGACAATGTCATCTACGTACACCTGCACATTCTTGCCGAGCTGGTTATGCAAGCATTTCTGCATGCATCTCTGATAGGTTGCACCCGCATTCCTCAAGCCAAAACACATGACACGATAGCAATAAGCCCCGTACGGGGTAATGAAAGCAGTCTTTATTTGATCAGCAGGGTTAAGTGCAATCTGGTGGAAGCCAGAGTAAGCATCAATGAAAGACAGCAGTTCACAGCCAGCAGTGGAATCGATCACCTGATCGATGCGGGGTAGCGGGAAAGGATCCTTGGGGCACGCCTTGTTCAAGTCGGTGTAGTCGACGCACATGCGCCATGCAGTGGCGGCCTTGGGATCCTCCTTCTTCTTCTCGACCATGACCGGGTTGGCTAGCCAATCCGGATGCAGCACCTCCATGATGAAGTTACTTATCAGCAGCTTGGTGATCTGATCACCGATGGCCTTCCTCCTCTCATCTCCGAAGCGGCGCATAGCCTGCTTCACGGGCTTGGCGTCAGGACGCACATGCAAAGAGTGCTCAACCAACTCCCTCGGGACTCCTGGTAAATCTTCATTGGTCCAGGCAAAAACATCCCGATTCTCACGGAGGAAGTGGATGAGCTCGCTTTCCTATTTCTCCGCCAACCCGGAGCCAATAATGGCTTCGCGGTCGGGGAACTCAGGGTCGACCTGAATCTTCTTCGTCTCCTTGGCAGCCTGGAAGGCAGTGCCCTGCTGGATACTCGGCACACCTTGTGCGCCAGCTTGCGCGGACTGAGCCATAGCCACCACCTCGTACATCTTCCTCTTCTCGGCAGCAATCACCATTGACTCCGCCAACTGGGATCCAGCAGAGGCACACTCAATGGATTTCTTGTAATCCCCCGAGATGGTGATGATGCCATTGGGACCGGGGATCTTCATCTTCAGGTAAGCCACATGGGTGGAGGCCATGAACTTGCTCAGAGCCGGCCTGCCGAGTAGAGCGTGGTAGGGGCTCCGATGGTCCACCACCTCGAACTGCAGGCGCTCTGTGCGACAGTTCTCCCGAGTACCGAATAGCACATCAATCCACACTCGGCCAATCGGGTTGCATGAGACCCCGGGCACGATGCCATGGAATGTGGTCTTGCTAGGCAGCATCATGTTCTCGGCCATACCAAGCTTCTCGAGTGTATCCCTGTACACAATGTTGATGCTGCTGCCGTTGTCGATCAGCACCTTGCTGAACCTCACATTCTTCATGGTACCCAAGAAAGTAGGATCCAGCACCAAGGCATAGCTACCCGGATTGGGCATCACCTTGGGATGATCTGCTCGGGACCACCGGATCTCCTTGTCGCACCAGTACATGTAGTGAGGAACAGCAGGAATCACTGCATTGACCTCCATGGCCCGCCTGTGCTGCGACTGCTTGTCGTCAGGCTCAGAAGTGAAGATCATGTAGCTCTCATGGTGCTCTTGGTACTGATTGGAGCCATTGCCCCCATTGTTGCCATTGTTGTTGTTGCCCTGGTAGTTGTTGTTGTTGCCTCTGTTGTTGTTGTTGTTGCGGTTGTAGTTGTTGTTGTTGTTGTTGTTGCGGTATCGCTCGTTGTTGAAGTACTGGTTGGCTCCTAAAGCCACCTGGTTGACATTCTCTCTTCTCGGGTATACTGGCGGCCGAGCTGCAGGTGCACGAGCAGGCTGCACATTGTCATTGGCATTGACGGCTGGCAGGGGAGGAGGAGGAGGCAAGCCATCACTCTTGATTGCCTCCCACCACTCGCACTGCCGAGTAGTGTGGTTAGCAGGCCTCGACGGATGGTGGGTGTGAAAGCTGCATGGGCCATCCTTCATGTCATCGAAGACAAACTTCTTCGGCTGCTCGGAGTTCCCGCTACCCGACTGGGATCCGCGAAATGGCTTCTTGTTGCCTTGGCCCTGGTTCTGGTTTTGCCCGTAGGCTCCAGCAGGTTTTTGCCTCTGGCCACCACTGCCTCCAATATTCACTGCATTGACCTCCTCGGGATCATACCGGTTGTCCACTCGGCGCTTGTTGCGGAACTCGTTGCGCTTGTTGCCGTTGAAGTTTCTTCTCGGCTCAGAGGAGTCCATCAGTGGCTGAGTAGGATCACCGAGTGCGTACTGATCCGCAATCTTGATGGTCTCGGCCAGGGTGTTCGGCATCTCTCTCTGCAATCTCTGCCAAAGCATGCTGCCATGTCGGCAACCCTGCGCAAACCAAGTGATGGCCTGAGCTTCATTCACACCCTCACAGGTGTTCCTCAACGTGCTCCACCGAGTAAGATACTCGCGGTCCGTCTCGTCTTCTCGCTGCTTGCAGGCTGACAGCTGCTGTGGCCTATTCGGCCTCTTGTATGTACTCGTGAAGTTGCTGATGAATGCATCCGAGAAGTCCAGCCAGCAGTTAATGCTGTTCTTGGGCAGGTTGTTGAGCCAAGTACGGGCTGGACCCTCTAGCATTTGCGGCACATAGCGCACCGCCCATCTTCTGTTACCATTCGCGATATGGACCGCGGTAACATAATCATTGAGCCAATCTTCAGGCTTGGTGCTACCATTGTAGCTCTTGGTGCCCCTTGCAAGCTGGAAACCCTTCACGGACGGCTCGTTCATGATGCGCGGGCCAAAGCACTCGGGGCCAGGAGGACCCGTGCTCTCCAGCCGTGCCGACAAGCTGATTCGGTCCAACTGATGCCTTGCATCTCCAACCGCCAACACGCGGTCACCAACACGATCACGAATATCATAGCCGGCCATCTCCATGGCCGAGTTGCCGTCATCATACCTGTCCACCTGCACCGCCGCAGGCTGCTCCACCGGGTTGATGACCTGCGCCACAGCGCGCGGCTGCTGCCTCTGCCGAGTAGGCTGAGCTGCGGGTTGCCGAGAAGTACCCGGACGCGCGGCTTCTCGGACACGGCTTTGAGCTTGATGGGCTTGAGAGCCTGCTCTTGCAGCATTGTGTTCCTGCCCGGGCTGCTGCGGCACAGTAATCTGTCTCGCGGCAGCAGCCGGGTCATACACCTGCATCTGCCTGTCTCTGCCCGAGCGGCCGCTGCGGCTCTTCTCGCGGCTGGGATGCGGAGATGAGGCCTGATCGTTAGATCTGGCCGCGTGCGAATGCACCATCTGCGAAGCCCCAGCCCCAGGATTGGCCTTCCGGAACTCCTCGTTCTGCCTAGCAGCCTCCAACACTAACTCATTGAGCCTCTCTTGCTGCCTAACGCGCGCATCGCCGTCTAGACGAGGCAACTCGGCAGCAACCGCCTCTGCAGCTCTAAGGGTTTTGGCGGGTGTACTATATCTGGGCCTGGTGGAGGTGTTTTCGGTGGCGGACTGAGCGGGAGCCTCTACAACCGTGGCCATCTCGGCACCAAGGTTACGACGAGTAGCACCTACCCTGCTAGGCCTCCTAGCAACCGGCGTGAAACCGTGAGCCCTATTGTACTCAAGCTGATCTAGACTCAGCTCTAACCTCACCTTGTCCAACTCCGCCTGCTCGGCGAGCAGCTCCAAGCGTTGCCGCTCGAGCTGCTCCCTCATGGCCAGGAGCTCGACGTCGGTGGAGGTTGGCATGCCAAGCCGCGCAGCAGACGCGGGGATGGCCGCAGAAGTGGAGGGAGGCATGTTGCTCTCCTTCTCGTAGGGCCGGTGTACCCTGCCACCAGCCGGTACGTCCACCTCCTCGACGACGGCCGCAGCGCCAGTAGCGGCTGCGCCGACGTTTGCCGTCAAGCCCGCCACCAGCACCTCAGCGCAGTTCGCGGAGCGAGACGCGGGCCTTCCGCGAGCAGCAATCACCGCGGGAGGATCCTCCGCGTCTTGCACCTGCTCAGGATATGCGCAGTCGACGACGGTGGCGATGTAGACGAGATGGGAGCCGAAGGAGACCACCGAGCCGCCCTCCGGCATGGCCTTGCCGCCGAAACAGCCGGCGTTGTCGATGACGAAGTCGAAGGAGCCGAATCTGTGGACAAGGCCACAGACCACGCGCTCCACGGAAGAAGATCCCGTCCGAACAGTAACTCCAGCCAGCGCCGCTGGTTGCCCCACGGTGGGCGCCAACTGTCGTGGTGGTGTCACGGCAGATGCCATAGGATGGCTAAAGTTGTGGGGACGATGGACGCTGGAGGTATTCGGGGAGGGATCACGCGACGAGTAGACGCGTGAGGTAAGAACAATACACTGCAAACAACAAGATCTACCCAGGTTCAGGGCCCTCGTGAGGAGGTAAAACCCCTACTCCTGCCTTTCTATGTGTATTATGATGTTTCTCCGAGTAGCCACAGTACAAAAGATATCTCTACCGAGTAGCCTCTCGCTCCTCTCCGGGTAGAGCTAGGTCAAGAACTTAGGGTTTCTAGGATGAGAGTGTAGTCTCCAATGAGCATGAGCGTCGTCCCTCGCGCAGGAGGCGGCTGGGCACCTTATATACACGATGCCCAGCCGGATACGTCCAAATACGAACAAGTGTCGACATAGTGTGCACACTGTCCTTCTTCCGAGTTCCCGCTGACAGCTTTTGCTCCCAGCCTTGGCTTCATCCGGAAAGTCGTTGGGCAAAAGTAGGGGACAGGCGGCTAACACTGTACCTAGGCACAGAGTAGACCCCCCATGTCCTGCCACAGCATGCTCCCATGCTGTCACTGTCAGGCACGTCGTCCCCAAATGAACAGTAGTTCGCATGCCGCCAAGTACGGACCCAGGATACGCGGGATCCTGTGTCAGAACGGCTCCTTTGACTTTCTGGCCGAGTAGGTTCCCGCCAATTGTTCCCGCCAATTGTACTCGGGTCAACCTTCTACCCGAAAGGATAGAACTTGCCTGATTTCTCCTTCTGGTCATCTTGAGGTGAGACCGAGTAGCAGTCAACCGGGTAACGAGTACCAGGTAGTCGGCTACTCGACCAAACCTCCCTTCTGTAAGCCGCCTTTACCACCTGTCTTTACCCTACTCGGGGGTAACCCCCCGACACTATTTCTGCTAGCCCTATGAATCGATGCTTGTTCTCCGAACCCATCACATGATATCCTGAACCCTGATATTGCCTCACCTCCACACCCATAACCCTTGTTTGTTGCCTTAGTCCTACTAGCATGCTTAGGGTTGCTTGTGCTTGAGTCTGTTGTCGGTTACTTCTTTTACTCTATCTTATTTATGTTCTATGGGATCGGTGTTTAAACAATTAACCTGTTAATGCTATGGGTAATAATAATTTGATGATAAGGCACCGGCAGGAGGCCCGGCGTGGTTTTGAGGCCTGCTAGTGTCGACCATAATAGGAAAACGGTCTTGTCTACCGATCCATGATGAGCGCACTAACCGCATGTGGGAAGCGTGTATGGGCGCCCCCCTCAATTTGACTCGATTCGCATCTCGTCCAAATCGCCGCACTTAGTTCGGGCTTTCCATTTGCTGCACGCATATGCAGGTACGAACCCGAGGACAGGGTGGAATTTTTGTAGTCGGCATTTAGGGAGGCGTGGTCTTCCAGTGCTATGAGGGTCCCCTTTTCTTCGGGGTCTCGATTAGCCGCGCACGCACATCACGCGGTGCTTTGGGCTTGATGCGAAGAAGGGTTGAGTTGTGTTGAGTGCCTCGCTTGGTGGGTTTGATTCCCGTCTGGCGGGATATTCTTACGTGTACGGCTACATTGGTGCATCCCTGCAGGGTTAAATCTTCTCGAGAAGCCGTGTTGTCCGCGGTTATGGATGACTTGGTGAAAGTACTGGCTAACAAGTACTCAGAACAACTTACACCTAACTATTGCTAATCTTGACTAGTAATAGGATTATTGACACAATAACCTGAATCACCATTAATCCAACTGTGTGAGTTATCCTTGGGTTGCTTCCTTAGTAGGGGGTAACATTGGATGGGTTTGTTTGAAGTTATCTTTCAGTTGGTTACAATACGTGATCTTATCTTCTTTCTGTTAGCCGGAAGTTGTAGTATATATCTGTAGTTGGTTAGAGCAGCCCGCTGCAGCTTTTATATCACCTATTCTTCCGTTGAACCCAAAGCATCCGTGCTTGTGTTGACGGGTAACTCTTTGGTGAAGTGTGAGTCTTGCTTGCCAGTACTTGGATATACTGACCCCTTTGGGGCTGTGGTTTACGCAGACTACGATTACGAGGATCCCCAGGATGGCTACTTCGTGGAGTTCGACGAGACTGCAGACGAGTAGATAGCGGACCCGGGCAGGATCCGAAGACTACGTGGATGGGCTTCGTCTTCTTTTCATTCCCGGCTTCTTAAGCCTATTTGGATTTGTCTGTACTTAGACGTTTGATTGCTTCCGCTGTGATGTAATGAATGTTATGTTGGGACATGTGTCCTCTGGATGATTGCATTTGATATTCTCTGCCCTAGTGAGGGCCAGTTGCAACTTATTTAAATCTTTTGTGTCTTAGAGATATGTTGTGGTATCATTCCGTTTAACGCCGTCGACGTACCATGTGTGAATGGTATGAAGTACGTCGATGGTAGTATCTTGATCTCTATGGGATAGTTTACATCGACGATGGAAAAGAAGAGTTTGGTTGTCGCACATAAGTGCTGGCCTACTCGGAAGAGGATGCGGGAGCAGATAGGCCCCGTAATCCAAGCATTTGCTTTCCAGTTCGGCCCGGTGAGTATCCCCTAGAAGTCAGAGTGCGACAACCTCAACCAATCGCCACAGGTAACCCGAGAAAAACTCACACATGTTGAAATAGTAATCATTGTTATCGTACAGGTTAACAAATATCATTAGGTGCAAGTTGTCTGACTCTTGTAAGCCAACACTTTCTCCAAGATCGTCACATAAGCGCGGACGATACGCATTCTCGAAAAGATTTAACCCTGCAGGGATGCACTACTGTAGCCACACGCACCAAACTGTCGTGAGACTGTCAGCACAACACTTCACATCACCAAAAACAAGTCCAGGGAGCCACCTAGCTAGGTTGGAACCGCCTCGGGAGTCCGGACGATGCTTCAAAGCGGACCTAGCCGTTTGTGCCTACGCGTGAAACGGATCAAACCTGAACGGAATTGTCCGATTCACGTCATACCGCAGAAACCTATATGATTGTACGCACATCGGTAACATGCCATCATCATCTTCAATGTTGTCGCCATCATACCTGCAGAACTGGTGATGTGCGTACCTAAATGGAAAGCCCGAACTAAGTTGTGGCATCCTGGACAAGAGTGCAGCGGGGCTAATAGGTTGCTGGGAGTCCCATTACCTCCCACGATGTGGTTAGTGCGCTCAATCTTGGATCAGCGGACAAGAATCTTTTCCTAAAGCGACACCATAGGGACCAAAAGCCTCGAGGGGCCTCCCGCTGGTGCCTTATCTCGAAACAAATTTTATTATTACCCCAAGCGTTAAGATCATTTTTAATTAAGTTGAACAAACCTATGATACTAGTCAGGTGACAAAGAACCAAACTCGCCAAAGAACCTAAGCATGCGCTACGACTCGCAAGGCAAACAAGAAAACAAACATCTCATAGGAGGAGAGGGATAAGGATATATCATGACTGCAAGGTAAACATATGATAGGATCGAGACACAAGCATCGAATCATAAGGATATAATGAAGACAACAGAGAGCATCTATAGCAAGTGAGGAACGGCAGCCATAGGTAGCAAGTGAGTAAAGATTGCCTGAAATCCATCTTGTAGAGGTAGCAGAACTTGTCGTTGCTCACATCATCTCACGTCCTATCCGCGAAGAAAGCGAAGTGCTAGAAGAGCCACCGGATGCAACAATTACTACTAGGGCAAAAGATCCAGCACAATCCTACTTTATATGCATGACATGCATGATGCAACTTAACCAATTTAAGCGGAACCGAAGCCCGAGAAATTTAATCATACGGTTCAAGTTATTTATCTAACCATCCAATTAAATGTTGATTAGCATGGAGAATAAATCATAGGTGAGTTATACAATATTAAATGGAATATGGCACAATTTAAATTAAGTACCCAACACATTCCATGTTTATTATTTAGGTGACAACATACATAACAAAACTAAAATGCAAGACGGAAGATGCAAACAAGATCATGGATGGAAAATTAATATTACTTGCATTTTTCTGATGAAAATAGACATAAAGTTTGGATTATTTGGGTTAGTAGAACAAAAGATATGAGCATTTGAAGTTTTGGGTGTATTCTATTAAATTTGTTACTTGTTCATGAGGAAAACAAAGAACTAGCTTCGGTGCAAAAACAGGAAGGACATGCTCCTAGGTGCGAAATTGCAGATCTAGATCTGGATCTGGAATTTTCTTTCGTCGGGAGACAAGCTAGTAGGAGAGTGCGACGAGCGGGCCCAGGCGCCACGCAGAGCTGACGAAGCGCGGTTGGACTCCTCGTCAACCTCCATGTCAATGACAGGTGGGGCTACAAGCCGCGTGAATAAAATCGAAAAAAGGAGGCACCAGGTGCAAAGCCACTAGGTTGTGAACGTTCTTCTGAGTGGATACGGTGCGAACAGAAGATTAAATGTGACACTGCGATGGTTAACTAACGAAACTGAAGAAGTCTCTTCGTGTGCCTTCTCCTACAGATCGATAACGGCGGACAGAAAACGACCGTGTCAACCGTGCCGCTCGACGGCGGACACGCAGAGAAAGAGAGAAGGGTAGGGCCTTGTCCCAGCGGACGGGAGGCTTACCGCGGGGCTTCCTACGTGGTTGTTCAACACGAGGAGGAAAGAGCCGGGAGAAGTAGATGACCATGGAGTAAGCACGAACGGGGGAGGAAGAAGATCATGGAGGGTGGAGAACTAGGTCTCCTGGTCTTCAGCATAGACGATGGAGACAGCGATGCGGTTCGATTCCCGGCCTTAACATACCATGGCGGATACCATGGCGACGGTACATTGAGCTCCAAGCTTCGGCCATGGTGGTAAGAGGAGAGACAGCGACCTACAACTGTTGTTTTTATTTTTTTCTTGTGGAAAACGAGGCAGATGTGAGGGAGGCCTGGCCGCGGCGGAGGAAGGAGAGAAGGCTAGGGTTTGTGAGATCGGAGGGGGAAGATAAGAAGGAGGGTACCATGGGGAGGAGATGGGTGCGGTGGTTGCATTGGTGTGGTGGTGGGTGAAGAAAGCGACAGGAGTTTCTCGCCTGGTGCGTGACTGTCCGAACTGAGGAGGAAGAGACTCAGTCGTGGGTTGGAAGTTGGGGTTTTGAGTTGGATGTTGCTGGGATGGTTTGGCCTAGCATCCCAAAACATATTTTTTGTGGTTTTTTATTATTTTACAGAAATTTTTTTTGGTCACGGTTGGAAAAGATTATGCATCAAAAAAAATTCCAGAAAATTATAGTTGATAAATTTTCAGTAGTTATCATGTTTTAAAATGGACGATGATGCATGATGTCATGACGATTCGAAAAAGAGAACAAACAAACAAATCAATTTGGTAAAACCCCCGGGTGTTACAGTGGCTTATTGGTAATGGATCACAGTTCATTGGTGTAACATCCAAGTATGAAAACTCCCTAGTTGTTTTGTTCTTTGTTTAATTTAAGCAATGCATCATGTCATCATCCTCATTTTATTTTCTGTTTGCATTGTTTTCATAATGAAATTCAAACTTAATCAACCTTGTCTTCATAACTGTCTGTTACAATCTTTTCAAATAAAGAAATGCAAAATCAAAACCTCAATTGCTTCCAAATAATTCATTAATGATCACTCTTTAACTTGTTGGTTTTAATCAAACAATTAATTCAATCAATTAATTCTAAATCATTTTCAAATTCAAACCAACTCTTCAAATCAGTACCCCTTTTGAATCTATGAAATTCACCAAACAATTATACTCATTTAATCAATTTAATCCATAGGGGCCACCCTATTAAAATGCTTTGTTTTCATAATGTTTAATTAATATTAAAATTCTTTCAAATATTGATTCAAATACAAACAGCAATTTAAATCTTAACTTTTTGAAAACAAACCTTGGCATTTGTTTGCTATTGATCTAACAAGCTTAACCTAATTTTTCTAGAATTTTTACTAAACTAAAAGCTATCCTTTTCTTCCAAATCCAAACCTTACAAAAAAAAAAGAGAAAAGTTTAAAAAGAAAAGGGAACAGCCAGGGAGAGTGGGCTGCGCCCAGCCCACTGCTCCATTCCTTCTCTAACGCGCAGCGCAGCCCAGCCCGTTATCCCGCAAAGAAAACGTTTTTTTTCCCTCGATCTATTCCTTCTGCCCGCAGTACGGCAGTCCATCGGGACATGCCACGGCGGCAGAGCGTTCCGTCGACGGCGATCCGAGCTCCCGGGAACCTATAAGTACCCCCCTAGGGCTCCGCGCCAAGCCCTAGGCCCTAGGTTCCCTGTTCCCTCCTCTCCGCCGCCGCCAATTGCTCCTCTCCATCGCGTTCCCATCTCTGCTATCCACCTCACCGGAGATCGGCGACTGAACCCTTCCACGCCACCGTCGCCATGGCTTTCCACTCCCCTACCTAAACCCTAAAATCGAAAGCCCGCTCCTTCCTCTACCTCTTGGACAGCGGAGCACCACCAGAGAACGACTACAGACGCGCCGCCGTCCACTACTCCGCCGCAGCTGCGCCGTCACGCCGTCGTCAGCAAAACTTTGCCACCTCTACACCGGCGGTGAGCTCCACCAGCTACTCCTCCTCCTCCCTCTTGGCATCGCATCCGTGCACGCGCACTGCACCCCCATCATCTGCCACGGCGCGGCAGCACCACAGCACGCCTCCGTCGTTTCCCCGTCGTTCACTGTCGAGGCTCGGAAATGTTTGGGTTCAGTTAACTTCAGAAACGCTACGCGAAACTGAACCTTAGCTGTCGCACCCTGACTTCTAGGGGATACTCACCGTACGAACTGGATAGCAGATGCTTGGATTATGGGGCATAACTGCTCCCACGTCCCAGCTTCCTGGTAGGCCTGCGCTTATGCGCGACAACACAAGCTCTGCTATTCCATCGTCGATGTAAACTATCCACTAGAGATCACAGGCACTTCCGTCGACGTACTTCAAACCATACACACATGGTACGTCAACGGCGTTTAACAAGCGATATCACAACAGATCTCTACGACACAAAAGAGTGAAATAAGTTGCAAATGGCTCTCATTAGAGCAGAGATAGCAAATACAATCATTCAGAGGGCACATGCCCCAACAATACATCATTACAATACAGCGGAAGCATTCAACATGTCTGAGTACAGACAAGAACCAAATAGGCCTAAGAGGCCGGCAATGAAAGGAAAACGGAGCCCATCCACGAAGTCTCGGATCCTGCCCGGGTCCGCTATCTACTCGTCAGCAGCCTCGTCAAACTCCACGTAGTAGCCATCCTGGTGATCAGCGTATCCGTAGCCGTAGTCTGCGTAAACCACAGCCCCAACGGGGTCAGTACATCCAAGTACTGGCAAGCAAGACTCACACTTCATCAAAGAGTTACCCGTCAACACAAGCATTGATGCTTGGGATCAACGGAAGAGATAGGTGATATCAAAGCTGCAGCGGGCTGCTCTAACCAACTACAGAAGATAACTACTAGTTCCGGCTAACAGAATAAGATAAGATCGAGGAATTGTAACCAACTGAAAGATAACTTCAACCAAACCCATCCTGGATCTCGCCCCTTATCCGAAGAAGCAATCCGAGGATAACTCACACAGTGGTATTAAAGATGAGTCAAGTTATTGTGTGAATAACCTATTACTAGTCAAGTTATTAACCATTGGGTGAAACATGATTGATCATTATGTTGAAGTTGTCCTGAGTACTTGTTAGCCAGTACTTTCACCAAGTAGTCCATAACCGCGGAAAACACGGCTTCTCGAGAAGATTTACCCTGCAGGGGTGCACCATAGTAACCGTACACGTAAGAATATCCCGCCAGATGGGAGATCACCCCACCAAGCGGGGTACTCAACACAACCAACCCTTCTTCGCATCAAGCCCAAAGCACCGCGTGCTGTGCGTGCGCGGCTAATCCACCCCCCGAAGAAGTGGGGAGCTTCATAGCACTGGAAGACCACGCCGCCCTAAATGCCGACTACAAAAGTTCCACCCTGGCGCCAAGGGTTCGTACCTGCATATGATGCAGCAAATGGAACACCCGAACTAGTACGGCGATTTGGACGAGATGCGAATCGAGTCAGTTGAGGGGGGCGCCCATACTCGCTTCCCACATGCGGGTAGTGCGCTCATCATGGATCAGTAGACAAGACCCTTTTCCTATTAGGGTCGACACTAGCAGGCCTCAAAACCACAAAGGGCCTCCTGCCGGTGCCTTATCATCAAATTATTATTACCATTAGCATTATCAGGATTGATTGATTAACATTCGAGCCCCCGGTTTGGTAACAATGATAATAGTACGATAGTAAAAGAAGTAACCGACAACAGGCTCGAGCAAAAGCAACCCTAAGCATGCTAGATAAGAACAGGCACAAGCAATGGCTGTAGGTATGGAGGTGAGGCAATATCAGGGCTCAAGATATCATGTGATGGGTTCGGAGAACAAGCATCGATTCATAGGGCTAGCAATAGTAGACAAAAGGATAGTATCGACAACAAGTGTGGAAGAGAACTCGATGATTCATGTGAGTGATAACTTGCCTGCAAAACCCAGTAGCCTGGTACTGAGCTAACTCCTTAGAAGGGGTGTCGTAAGTATCGTCGGTCTCAACGTCGTCGTATATCCGGGAAGAAGCAAACAAACAATGCAGAAAGATAAACAATCAATAACATGGCATAGTGCACAATCATGGAATGATGCATGACCATTTAATTGATGCATCAAAATAAACTAGTTGACAAGATAGAAACAGGATTAAATGGACCCACATGCAATTGGATTGCATATGAAAAGCCCATGAATTATGGTTGAATTAATTGTTTTACAACTAATCATCATATGAAAGTGGATTAGCATGATGCATGGATGAGGAAAACAACAAAATAACAACAAGTAACAATAATAGATGCAAGTGAAAAGGATTTGAACATGTTTGGAAATCATTTATTAAGTTTGGGAATTTTGGGTTACTTAAACATGTCACAAAAGCAATTGTTGTTTTCATCAAGTTAAAGTGTTCAAAACAAATAACAAAGTTTATATTTGAAAAGAACATCAAATTTTAGTTGGATTACATGTTTCACATATTGAAATTGGAATTAGGATTATTTAATTATGAATTAAACAATGTTAAACAATTTTTAATTGCATTTAACAAGATTTAAATTGTTTAGGCCATTTAAATTATTCAAACCAGAAACAAAATTTATATTTGAAAAGGTGGTTTAATTTTGCATGGAAAACATATTTCATTTGTGGAAATTGGATTTAAAATGAGCAAGTTATTATTTTGGCAATTTTAATTGCAATAAACAAGAAACAGTTGTTTTCAGCAATTTAAATTATTCAAAACAGCAAACAAAATTTATATTTGGAAAGTACATGAAAAGTTGATTGAAAAACATATTTGGTTTGTGAAAGTTGGAATTTTTATGAACAAGTTATGAATTTTGCAAATTTAAGTGAATTTGACAAGTTTTCAAATATTGCACCAATTTAAAATATTCAAAACAGTAAAAAAAATTTATATTTGGAAAGAACATTTAATTTGGTATTGAAAACATATTAAAAATGTTGAATTTGAAGTTGGGATGAATTATTTATGCAATTTCCAAAATTGGGTGCAAATCTGCCATTTTTAATTCATTAGGGACTTAGGAAAATTAAACAGGGGCCTAAAAAGAATATACAGGGACTTAGATGAAAGATGACAGGGACCTGGGTGTGAATAGCAAGTTGTGCTGGGCTGTGGAAAATAAAAGGGAAAATGGGGTGTTAATCCCGCAGGGGGTGGGATTTGATCCCCTGCCCTGCTGCTGCTTGCACAAGGGAGCATCCACTGCGCTGATGATGGGTTGGTGTCAGGGAATCGCTAGCAGGGGGTTTGAGGTTCAGACAACGAACCGAACTAAATTCGGAAAAAGGAGTAGCAAAAAGGGGTGGCCGGGACTCGATCCCAGGACCTTGGGCTCGCGCGAAGGGGTCTCTGCCAGTGCGGTGCGCTCGGGTTCGTGACAGACTAGGGAAACTCGGAGGGATGAGCTAATGTTGCGCGCATAACTGAACCCAAACGAACAGCTTCAGACATCTTGTAGCAGGTCACGAACAGGGAGCAGTAGGCGGGTTTCATGGAAGCGATTGATGCTTTAATCGACGAAGAAACGAGAGGGGGTTGAGGGGAATGGAAAGGAGGCATTACCAGCTGCTCGTGGGAGCGTTCGGGGTGGCCGGAGGCGGCCGGACGCGGCGCCAAGGCGGAGGTGAACTCCGGCGTGTGCTCGGTAGACAGGGAGTGCGGCGGCTGCAGATGGAGAGGAAGAGGGGGATGGGGGGAGCCGGCGGCTGGAGGAGGTAGGAGAGGGAAGGGTGCGGTTGGGGTTAGGGTTGGGAAGCTAGGGCTCGGCCTAGGTATTATAGGGCAGGAGGGAGGAGCTTCACCGTTGCCTGCTCCTCTGAACCTACGTGTACAGTTTAGATGAGCGCCGTACAGAGGAAGAAGATGGTGCGAAGGGGTATTGGGCCTAGGGGAGTTGGGCTTGGGGGGAAAAAGATGGGCCTTGCTGCTGCTCTCTCTCCCCTCTAGCTTTTAATCTTTTGTGCCAATTTTTTTTTTTTGCTGAATAGACATATGAAGAAAAGGAGGGGTCTAGGATTAGGAAAATTAGGAGAAAAATTGTGGATGAGATATTTAGGGCAACAACAACATGTGTAACTTTTATTTTTCCAAAAGATTTGAAATCATTTGATATTTGCCACTTGTTTGAAAATGAATGGAATTTGTTATTGAATGAATTGTTAAGAGGACCCCTTTGAATAGTGTGAACCCTTAAGTTTATTTGAAACAAATTGATTTGAAAAAAAAATGTTTTGTTTCATTAATTTTCAAATGGTTGCTGTTTGGAAAATTTAACTGAATTGGAATGCAATTTAAATGAATTTTGGGTATTAAGTGAAATATTGAAAGCAATAATTTAATTAGTTTGAACCTTAGTTTTAATGGAAACAAATGATTGTTTTCATTTGAAATACTCATTTGGAAATTGTAACATCACAAGGATGAAACAAAAGGTTTGAATTTTGGTTTGGAATTCAAATAGAAAACAAAGGAAAACAAATGGAAAACAAACAAACAAATGCAATCAACATGATGCCATGATGCAAAACATAAAATAACAGAGATCAAACATTCTAAAGGCTGTTTTTTTCAGACTTGGGATGTTACAAAACGCCCCCCCTTGAAGGAATCGCGCCCCGAGATTCCTACTGAGAAAAGAGAAGGTCCGGAAACTTCTTGGGTAGACGTCAGGGAATTTGGAAACCACCGGAACAATATTAGTAGAGGTATAGGTTTTGTATGGAGGATGTATAGCTGGATAGGATTTGGTTCATTTGGAGAATAGACTATCTGTAATAAGGGTGGAACAGAGTTATTGACATCAATGCAACACCAAGAATAATCATCAATGTCAGAATCATCAACATGAGAGTAACGAGGAACATGTGGCCTCTCATTAGAATTGGATTGTTCTTACTTATCTTGGAAGTCAACATTTGAGATTCCGGAGAGTGAACAGAGATTTGATTTCTTAGTGGAACCAGAATTGGGTTGTGTGTTGTGGAAAAGATTGTTGACACAAAGGAATGTGATGCTCCGGTATCAAATAACACTTTAGTTGGACAAGAGTTTACGAGGAAGTTTTGATTAGACGTCGGTAGAAGATTTGAAGTGGAAAACAACAACAAGATTTCAACGGACGAAAAGGATGTTGAGAAGAACAGAATATCAACATCGGGGAAAACGAGAACAAAACACTCCTGAGGTACTACGGAAAACCCATCCGGGCTTCTAGAGGATCAATATCTACTGCTTAAGGAATAGAGGATCTGCTTCCGGGGCTTACACGCCTCCGTTCTCAATCATGAGTAGGCAACATGATAAATCATGTCACAACCACCTCCATTCCTATGGTCTAGTAGATATAACCATCCTAGAGAAACCAGAATTCGTGAAATCCTAACTTGAAAGTTTAGATGAGAAGGGAAAAATCAACGTTGCACTTCCTTACCAGAAAAGGGAGGGTGGGTGGGGAAAGAAGAAAAAGAACAGAATTCCTACTCTCACGTTTCATTTTGTTCCTATATAGCTACAAAATAATTTCTAGACTCAACTGCGACCAGTAAAAAGGGATCCTACAGGCAGACAGGCTCTGATACCATTTGTCGCACCCTGACTTCTAGGGGATACTCACCGTACGAACTGGATAGCAGATGCTTGGATTATGGGGCATAACTGCTCCCACGTCCCAGCTTCCTGGTAGGCCTGCGCTTATGCGCGACAACACAAGCTCTGCTATTCCATCGTCGATGTAAACTATCCACTAGAGATCACAGGCACTTCCGTCGACGTACTTCAAACCATACACACATGGTACGTCAACGGCGTTTAACAAGCGATATCACAACAGATCTCTACGACACAAAAGAGTGAAATAAGTTGCAAATGGCTCTCATTAGAGCAGAGATAGCAAATACAATCATTCAGAGGGCACATGCCCCAACAATACATCATTACAATACAGCGGAAGCATTCAACATGTCTGAGTACAGACAAGAACCAAATAGGCCTAAGAGGCCGGCAATGAAAGGAAAACGGAGCCCATCCACGAAGTCTCGGATCCTGCCCGGGTCCGCTATCTACTCGTCAGCAGCCTCGTCAAACTCCACGTAGTAGCCATCCTGGTGATCAGCGTATCCGTAGCCGTAGTCTGCGTAAACCACAGCCCCAACGGGGTCAGTACATCCAAGTACTGGCAAGCAAGACTCACACTTCATCAAAGAGTTACCCGTCAACACAAGCATTGATGCTTGGGATCAACGGAAGAGATAGGTGATATCAAAGCTGCAGCGGGCTGCTCTAACCAACTACAGAAGATAACTACTAGTTCCGGCTAACAGAATAAGATAAGATCGAGGAATTGTAACCAACTGAAAGATAACTTCAACCAAACCCATCCTGGATCTCGCCCCTTATCCGAAGAAGCAATCCGAGGATAACTCACACAGTGGTATTAAAGATGAGTCAAGTTATTGTGTGAATAACCTATTACTAGTCAAGTTATTAACCATTGGGTGAAACATGATTGATCATTATGTTGAAGTTGTCCTGAGTACTTGTTAGCCAGTACTTTCACCAAGTAGTCCATAACCGCGGAAAACACGGCTTCTCGAGAAGATTTACCCTGCAGGGGTGCACCATAGTAACCGTACACGTAAGAATATCCCGCCAGATGGGAGATCACCCCACCAAGCGGGGTACTCAACACAACCAACCCTTCTTCGCATCAAGCCCAAAGCACCGCGTGCTGTGCGTGCGCGGCTAATCCACCCCCCGAAGAAGTGGGGAGCTTCATAGCACTGGAAGACCACGCCGCCCTAAATGCCGACTACAAAAGTTCCACCCTGGCGCCAAGGGTTCGTACCTGCATATGATGCAGCAAATGGAACACCCGAACTAGTACGGCGATTTGGACGAGATGCGAATCGAGTCAGTTGAGGGGGGCGCCCATACTCGCTTCCCACATGCGGGTAGTGCGCTCATCATGGATCAGTAGACAAGACCCTTTTCCTATTAGGGTCGACACTAGCAGGCCTCAAAACCACAAAGGGCCTCCTGCCGGTGCCTTATCATCAAATTATTATTACCATTAGCATTATCAGGATTGATTGATTAACATTCGAGCCCCCGGTTTGGTAACAATGATAATAGTACGATAGTAAAAGAAGTAACCGACAACAGGCTCGAGCAAAAGCAACCCTAAGCATGCTAGATAAGAACAGGCACAAGCAATGGCTGTAGGTATGGAGGTGAGGCAATATCAGGGCTCAAGATATCATGTGATGGGTTCGGAGAACAAGCATCGATTCATAGGGCTAGCAATAGTAGACAAAAGGATAGTATCGACAACAAGTGTGGAAGAGAACTCGATGATTCATGTGAGTGATAACTTGCCTGCAAAACCCAGTAGCCTGGTACTGAGCTAACTCCTTAGAAGGGGTGTCGTAAGTATCGTCGGTCTCAACGTCGTCGTATATCCGGGAAGAAGCAAACAAACAATGCAGAAAGATAAACAATCAATAACATGGCATAGTGCACAATCATGGAATGATGCATGACCATTTAATTGATGCATCAAAATAAACTAGTTGACAAGATAGAAACAGGATTAAATGGACCCACATGCAATTGGATTGCATATGAAAAGCCCATGAATTATGGTTGAATTAATTGTTTTACAACTAATCATCATATGAAAGTGGATTAGCATGATGCATGGATGAGGAAAACAACAAAATAACAACAAGTAACAATAATAGATGCAAGTGAAAAGGATTTGAACATGTTTGGAAATCATTTATTAAGTTTGGGAATTTTGGGTTACTTAAACATGTCACAAAAGCAATTGTTGTTTTCATCAAGTTAAAGTGTTCAAAACAAATAACAAAGTTTATATTTGAAAAGAACATCAAATTTTAGTTGGATTACATGTTTCACATATTGAAATTGGAATTAGGATTATTTAATTATGAATTAAACAATGTTAAACAATTTTTAATTGCATTTAACAAGATTTAAATTGTTTAGGCCATTTAAATTATTCAAACCAGAAACAAAATTTATATTTGAAAAGGTGGTTTAATTTTGCATGGAAAACATATTTCATTTGTGGAAATTGGATTTAAAATGAGCAAGTTATTATTTTGGCAATTTTAATTGCAATAAACAAGAAACAGTTGTTTTCAGCAATTTAAATTATTCAAAACAGCAAACAAAATTTATATTTGGAAAGTACATGAAAAGTTGATTGAAAAACATATTTGGTTTGTGAAAGTTGGAATTTTTATGAACAAGTTATGAATTTTGCAAATTTAAGTGAATTTGACAAGTTTTCAAATATTGCACCAATTTAAAATATTCAAAACAGTAAAAAAAATTTATATTTGGAAAGAACATTTAATTTGGTATTGAAAACATATTAAAAATGTTGAATTTGAAGTTGGGATGAATTATTTATGCAATTTCCAAAATTGGGTGCAAATCTGCCATTTTTAATTCATTAGGGACTTAGGAAAATTAAACAGGGGCCTAAAAAGAATATACAGGGACTTAGATGAAAGATGACAGGGACCTGGGTGTGAATAGCAAGTTGTGCTGGGCTGTGGAAAATAAAAGGGAAAATGGGGTGTTAATCCCGCAGGGGGTGGGATTTGATCCCCTGCCCTGCTGCTGCTTGCACAAGGGAGCATCCACTGCGCTGATGATGGGTTGGTGTCAGGGAATCGCTAGCAGGGGGTTTGAGGTTCAGACAACGAACCGAACTAAATTCGGAAAAAGGAGTAGCAAAAAGGGGTGGCCGGGACTCGATCCCAGGACCTTGGGCTCGCGCGAAGGGGTCTCTGCCAGTGCGGTGCGCTCGGGTTCGTGACAGACTAGGGAAACTCGGAGGGATGAGCTAATGTTGCGCGCATAACTGAACCCAAACGAACAGCTTCAGACATCTTGTAGCAGGTCACGAACAGGGAGCAGTAGGCGGGTTTCATGGAAGCGATTGATGCTTTAATCGACGAAGAAACGAGAGGGGGTTGAGGGGAATGGAAAGGAGGCATTACCAGCTGCTCGTGGGAGCGTTCGGGGTGGCCGGAGGCGGCCGGACGCGGCGCCAAGGCGGAGGTGAACTCCGGCGTGTGCTCGGTAGACAGGGAGTGCGGCGGCTGCAGATGGAGAGGAAGAGGGGGATGGGGGGAGCCGGCGGCTGGAGGAGGTAGGAGAGGGAAGGGTGCGGTTGGGGTTAGGGTTGGGAAGCTAGGGCTCGGCCTAGGTATTATAGGGCAGGAGGGAGGAGCTTCACCGTTGCCTGCTCCTCTGAACCTACGTGTACAGTTTAGATGAGCGCCGTACAGAGGAAGAAGATGGTGCGAAGGGGTATTGGGCCTAGGGGAGTTGGGCTTGGGGGGAAAAAGATGGGCCTTGCTGCTGCTCTCTCTCCCCTCTAGCTTTTAATCTTTTGTGCCAATTTTTTTTTTTTGCTGAATAGACATATGAAGAAAAGGAGGGGTCTAGGATTAGGAAAATTAGGAGAAAAATTGTGGATGAGATATTTAGGGCAACAACAACATGTGTAACTTTTATTTTTCCAAAAGATTTGAAATCATTTGATATTTGCCACTTGTTTGAAAATGAATGGAATTTGTTATTGAATGAATTGTTAAGAGGACCCCTTTGAATAGTGTGAACCCTTAAGTTTATTTGAAACAAATTGATTTGAAAAAAAAATGTTTTGTTTCATTAATTTTCAAATGGTTGCTGTTTGGAAAATTTAACTGAATTGGAATGCAATTTAAATGAATTTTGGGTATTAAGTGAAATATTGAAAGCAATAATTTAATTAGTTTGAACCTTAGTTTTAATGGAAACAAATGATTGTTTTCATTTGAAATACTCATTTGGAAATTGTAACATCACAAGGATGAAACAAAAGGTTTGAATTTTGGTTTGGAATTCAAATAGAAAACAAAGGAAAACAAATGGAAAACAAACAAACAAATGCAATCAACATGATGCCATGATGCAAAACATAAAATAACAGAGATCAAACATTCTAAAGGCTGTTTTTTTCAGACTTGGGATGTTACATTAGCTTTGCTGCGCATGTACTACTGTCAAGCGCGCGCATCTTACTGCAGTGGTTGCACTGCTCTGAATCTCGCGGCTGGTCGTGGGTTCGAGTCCCCGCAGCGCCCAAACTTTTTGTGGCTTTTTCCTTCCCCGTGCAGAGGCCCACCCGTCATTGGCTCCCTCTGCCACGCAAGCGTGCACAGCGCCACGCTGGCCCCTGGCCCACGCGGCAGTGGCAGTGTGTAGCTGCAGCGCAGTAAGAAAAGTTTCTGCGCGTTTCTGTTTAATTCCTAAATCATTTTAAATAACAGATTTAAACCCTAAACTTTAAACTTTAATAACTTTTAATCTATAACTCTAAATAATAAAAGTTATATATGTTTTATGTTCCAAATTAAATGATCTTTCCAAATAATCCATTTGTTCACTGTTTTGACAATTCCAAATGCATTTAAAATTCAAATTTGAATAATTCAAATGCTACTTTCTAAATTCCATAACTAATTCATTCTTAATCCAATAAATGCAAATAAAATATGTTTTCCAGACCATTTCACCTCATCTTTTCAAATATAATTTTTGTTTACTGTTTTGAATAATTAAAATTGCCTAAACAATCTAAATCTTGTTTAATTCAATTAAAATTGCTAAAATCATAACTTGCTCAAATTTAATTATTTCTAAACATGTAAAATATGTTTTCAAACCAGAAAAACATAACCTTTTCAAATATTAACTTTGTCTACTGTTTTGCACAAGTTAACTTGATGAAAACAATAACTATTTGTGTAACATCATTAAGCAACCAAATTTTCCAAACTTAATAAATATTTTCTTAACTTGTTAACTATCATTCTAATTGCATCTAATATTGTTACATTATTGTTTTCATCATGCATGCATCATGCTAATTCACTTACACCTGATGTTTAGTTGTAGCCCAACTAATTCAACCATAATGCATGGACTTTTCCATATGCAATCCAATTGCATATGGGTCCATTTAACTTGTGTTATCACTTCAACTAGTTTACTTTGATGCATCTATTAACATGACATGCATCATCCCATGTTTGTGCACCTATGCCATGTATTGATTGCCTGTCTTCCTTCGTTGTTGTTTTTGCTTCTTCTCGATTAGACGACGACGTTGAGACCGACGATCTGTACGACACCACTACCCAGGACCTAGCACAGTACCAGGCTGCTGAGCTTCCAGGCAAGTTATCACTCACATGAATCATCGAGTTCCTTTCCACACTTGTTTCAGATACTATCCTTTGTCTACTATTGCTAGCCCTATGCATCGTTGCTTGTTCTCCGAACCCATCACATGATACCCTGAACCAATGATATTGCCTCACCTCCATACCTACAGCCATTGCTTGTGCCTTAGTCTTATCTAGCATGCTTAGGGTTGCTTTTGTTCGAGCCTGTTGTCGGTTACTTCTTTTACTTATTTTTTTTTGTTCCGGGGGCTCGCTGTTAATCAATCAATCCTGTTAATGCTAATGGTAATAATAACTTGACGATAAGGCACCGGCAGGAGGCCCTAAGTGGTTTTGAGGCCTGCTAGTGCCGACCCCTAATTTAGGAAACGAGTCTTGTCTACTGATCCATGATGAGCGCACTAACCGCATGTGGGAAGCGAGTATGGGCGCCCCCCTCAACTGACTCGATTCGCATCTCGGCCAAATCGCCGTACTAGTTTGGGTGTTCCATTTGCTGCACATCATATGCAGGTACGAACCCGTGGCCAGGGTGGAGATTTTTTTAGTCGGCACTTAGGGCGGCGTGGTCTTCCAGTGCTATGAAGGTCCTCCACTTCTTCGGGGGGCTGGATTAGCCGCGCACGCACAACACGCGGTGCTTTGGGCTTGATGCGAAGAACAGTTGGTTGTGTTGAGTGTCTCGCTTGGTGGGTTTGATTCCCATCTGGCGGGATATTCTTACGTGTACGGTTACTTTGGTGCACCCCTGCAGGGATAAATCTTCTCGAGGAGCCGTGTCTTCCGCGGTTATGGTTGACTTGGTGAAAGTACTGGCTAACAAGTACTCAGGACAACTTGAACTTAATGATCAACCAACTAAACCCAATGATTAATAACTTGACTAGTAATAGGTTATTCACACAATAAATTGACTCATCTTTAATACAAATGTGTGTGTTATCCTCGGATTGCTTCTTCGGATAAGGGGCGAGACCCAGGATGGGTTTGTTTGGATTTACTTTCAGTTGGTTACAATACTCGATCTTATCTTCTATCTGTTAGTCGGAACTTGTAGTATCTCTGTAGTTGGTTAGCAGCCCGCTGTAGCTTTTATAATACCTATCTTCTTCCGTTGATCCCAAGCATCTATGCTTGTGTTGACGGGTAACTCCTTGATGAAGTGTGAGTCTTGCTTGCCAGTACTTAAATGTACTGACCCCGTTGGGGCTGTGGTTTATGCAGAGTACGACTATGGCTACGATGATCACCAGGATGGCTACTTCGTGGAATTCGACGAGACTGCAGACGAGTAGATAGCTGGACCCGGGCAGGATCCAGGACCTACGTGGATGGGCTCCGTCTTCTTTATTTTCCCCGGCTTCTTAAGCCTTTTGGATTTGTCTGTACTCAGACACCGTTGTTTGCTTCCGCTGATGTAATGAATGCTATGTTGGGACAAGTGTCCTCTGGATGAGTGTATTTGCTATTCTCTGCCTTAGTGAAGGCTATTTGCAACCTTATTTCATTCTTTTGTGTCTTAGAGACATACTGTGGTATCATTCCGTTTAAACCTGTTGACGTACAGTGCGTGTTTGATATGAAGTACGTCGACAGTAGTGCCTTCGATTTCTAGCGGATAGTTTACATCGACGATGGAATAGCAGGGCTTGTGTTGTCGCGCATAAGCGCAGGCCTACCAGGAAGCTGGGACGTGGGAGCAGGTATGCCCCATAATCCAAGCACCTGCTATCCAGTTCGGCCCGATGAGTATCCCCTAGAAGTCAGGGTGCGACAATTGGGAGGCCCAGTAAGTTGATGCGGCGGAAGCCGGATTTTATAAGAACCCGGACCACGGCGCAAAGTGGTGCGGCTTGGAGTAGAAGACAGATTCCTTACTTTACAATTTAGATGCTTTCCGTAGTCTTCTAGGTTTCCTTTCAGTAAGCCCTAACCCGGCTATCTATATAAAGCCGAACGGGAGAGAAGAAAGACACAGACAATTAGCTAGAAGCCAAATCGCCGAGAAGTTGATCCTCGCCGAGTTAGCGAAACCATACTCACATTGTACTTTGTATACTTCAGGATTCAGCCCTGATTTAGTGGGATTGCAGGAGTAGGAACGCTGCCTAGTTGCGTCCTACCGAACCTGGGTAGAACTTGGCGTTCTCATTTATCGTACTACCACGTCCACCACATCTCTACTCGTAGGCTCATGGCACCCCCATCTATGATCCTTACTATGATGTCTCGACAACGACGCTTCCGCGAGCCGGCCCACGGTGGGAACCAACTGTCGTGGTGTTGTCACGCAAGTGTCCTCATGCGAGAACTAGATTGTGAGGCCATAGCTTCTAGGGAAGTACCAAAAGGGTTATGGTGGGAACGAGAAAAGTGAGTGTACCCAGGTTCGGCCCCTCTATTGAGGGTAAAACCTACTCATGCTCCCTCACTATTGATGATTCGAGTCTGGACTACAAGGAGCGATTTTGGCTTCCGATGTCTCGAGAGCTATTGCTATCAATTAGAACATGTATTTCTACATCCTAGGAACTCTCTTTATATAGATGACAAGTTCATGACGTTACATGAGATTCGAATTCGGAGATGAGGAGGAGAATTTGTTGGGCAAATGGGTGGTGCTGGAGGCTGGATAAGATACCAGGTTACTGCCGGCGTGTCCCTTATAGCATGTGCCGGGGCTATGCCTTTAGCGCCAACGCGCGTGTATTGGGCCGCGTGCGGAGTTAAATGTGTTGTGGGCCACACATTTAACTCCGGCGCATTTTGTGGCGCTTGCGCCGGGGATAATTACTTAGCGCATGCGCGTTCCTAGCAAGGGCGTCGAGGGTATTATTGACCAGAGGGGTGGGGCGTTGAGTACCTTTGGCATCGGCGCATCCGTTGTGGTGTGCGCCGTGGTTAAATGGATAGCACCGGCGCTCTCCTCTTATGCGCGCTGGCGGTACTTACCGCATGCAGAGCTGCTTACCCGTGCGCCTATGCTACCTAATGCTGCTATAGGCTATTCCCTAGTAGTGCATGTTTTGTTTGGTGTTGTGTACCCTAGTAGTATACCTTGGAGTGTAATTATTTTGTGAATTGTTTGTTGTTTGTTTACTTTAGTACCAAGTGCTTACCTTTGTTTGGTTCTTATTGGGTGTTTTCCTATTATTTTACGACGTTAGATAACGAACAAGGAATTATTCCTGAAGAGGTTTATTGCAACTCTTGTTTATTTCAAGAGAAAGGACAAGAATAGTACCAAGGCAAGCCACTCTAAATGCTTTCTTGTTGTTTACTTATCATTATCTATCATGCATGTTTTACTTCTAAAGTTTTAAAAGGTCGATTCATAAACTATTTTTGAAGAGGGATATGCCACTATCCAAATTATGTATCCTATATGTTTTTGCCACTATAAAATCTTGGTACTACCAAGCCCTTTAGCCACCATAATATAAATACCACATAATCTAAATCAACATTAAGTCCCCTAGTGGACATTTAAAATTGATGTTTTTGGAAAACAAAGATCTTTGGGAAAACCCCGAAGAAAGGTGGGACCTTGTTCAGAGGATAAATGTATTGGAGAAATGTTTTTGGTTTGTTTTTTATAAACAACACATAACCTAGTATTCGCTGTACAACCAATTCGTACTGCCACATTACCTAAAAATGGGTATGGGGTCTAACTAAAAGTTTTCCTGTGTTAGTTCGTGCCTACATCAACAAGCTATACGGGTTAGAGTCCCCTGAACCAAATTGTCGCCATGAGGGAGTAAAGGGACATTCAAAGTGTGGGATAAATTTGCCACCGGTTGTGGTAGTTGTGTCTCCTGTCATGGCGGTGTGATGTCAGGGGAAACCGGATCGATACGGCAGACACACTCGGTGTCAGGGAGAACAAACCTAGTTGACGAGGTAGCCATTTACTAGCACTTTCATAGTGGATAGTTAGGCAGTAATCTGATGTTCGAATACTATTGCCGATAGTCCGTGGTTGTTCACGGTGGATGTACTGGATCTTGTGGAATGTGTACACCTCTGCAGGGTAAAACTATTCAGAATAGCTTAGTCCTCGGATATGGAAAGTTGAATGGCCATGTAGTTAGCATTGTGTCAAAATTTTCAAAACATGAGCTTTGATTTTGGTATTGTACCTGGGAGGTACTCGAAAAGGGATTTATTGTACCTTTGAGGTACCAGAGATCGTTGAACTTTGAAGGTGTGTTCTTCCAAGAAGTTTTGCAAAAAAAAAACTTTCTTTAGAATGATTTATCACAAACTTGTGGATATGCAATATCTACAAGAGAAACTGAACTTACCTTTTGAGGTATCTTATTCACAAAAGTCTAAAACCTGAGCAACCATGATGGATCGTCCATTCATCGTGGATAGATACACCCTAACTACAGCCTTCCTACCACCACTACTTAAGCGTACTTGCATTCTTAAGCATTTAATTAGAGTGTCTTGCGATTACAATCCAATGTACTCATATCGGTTTTGTCGATCACTATTTACTTGGTCGGACTTTGAGGAGCACTACGGAGAACCTGATGAGGAATGTGACACTAATGACTGTGCAAACTAGAAACGTCTCCTAGTGAGTAGCATGTAAGTAGTCAAGGCATGACTTGGGCTTTACCACAAGTTTTTTTTAAATGCTTCCACTGTTTAATGTGTTTCATGCCCTACGTGGCGGTTGTTTTCGACTGAGTCATGTGACCAGTTGTGTAAGATGTGTATTCATTGTCTTGGATGTATAGTCTGCAATGCCAACTCGAGTATCTTGTTCACGACTGACTGATCATGTGACCGTGAATGTATGCATACTAAAGGTCTTAGACTGCTACTCTCGCGTCCCCACGGAGTTGGTATCAGATCCATCCTGACTTTAGGAGACCTTAGTTAGCATGGATGTCAAATAGGGAAGAAAAATATTTTGGTAAAAATATATTACTACCTAAGTTATTTTTATCAAGGGAAGCCTAAATATAGCTTCCACTCTTATCATATTTTTAAATTATTCTAAACCTTGCCTCTTATTTAAATTACCAAAAAAATTCTTCTAGTATCTTGTATCCTTTTAAAATTGCATACTTGACGATTTCCCAAGAAGACCTGAATACTTAGTAAGCAGAAGGTAAAATAAGCTCCCTTATCAAGACCTCGACATCAAGGTGACCAACATGCAAAGAATGAAGATCTTCTACAACCTCCAACATTGAAGTGATCTCAGCGTCAACTTTTTCCAACCTGAACGAGATGAAGTAAATCCTCGAGATTAGAAGACTCTATCAAGTTTCATCTCAACAACATCAACCCACAATGAAGTTTAAGGCACGGAGACAACAACCATGGTTGACCCTAAACTATAGGATCGATAGGATAAATCTCAATTGTTTCACTTGAGTTGCACCCCTTTTACCCCGTATTAGACGTCTGCTGGTACCAAAAGTACCTTGTTTGTTCTTTGCTTGTGTGTTGTTTGTGTGGTGTTTTATTTGTTCCATTGTTATGTGTGATTTGTGTGTTGTTTACTTGTGTGTTTAACAAGCACGCCTTTTTGGCAACACAAAGCCATCACACTTTTATCTCTTGCTTTATTTTTGTCTGTTTACAAAAAGTCTTTTTGCCCTGTTCTCCATAGTTGCACCTTTTTGTATCTCTTAAAATGTCTGACTTAGGAAAAAACCATTTTTGAAATTTATCTCCCTCCACCCCTCATGAGAAGTGCAAGGTATGGAACACTCTCTAGTTCAACTCTGTCACACCCCAGTTTTTGGATTCTTGGACTGTGCTCAAGAAGACAACAATTAGGGCCAACAATTTTTTTTTAACAACATGATTGTTTGAACTAACATATGTTTATTATGTAAAACATATTTGCAACACAAGTTTTGTTTCTTGATAAAACCAATACCAAATCTTTCTGAAAAATATTCTTATTATTTTTCCCTGATGTTTTCCTATTATTACCTGAGTGGATTTTTATTCCAAGACTTGGATCATTCTTGTTTGCATCTTAAAACAAACTTTTAACTTTGTTGGATCCAGGAAAACAAGTTTTCAAAATGATTTATAAAAGTTTTCTTTTAAGTTTTCTATGGAAAACAATATCTGAAAATAAAGCCAAGTACCTGTTTTCTACACTTGTTTTCACTAAGCTATAAATTTTTAGTTTATGTTTCCTTGGAATTTAGTTAATCCTTGATATATATACTACCAAACTATAAGATTACTTTTATTTTTGAACAAATAAAAACTATCTTTTGCTTGTTGTTTTTGTGGTATAAAATAAAGGTAGAAAAAGACACTTTTGAGAAACAGATAAAAATAGAAAGTATACGTTTTTTCACATTTTTTCATGGCCTTAACTTATTTCAAAATTGTTTTCAAAAGTTGTTTATGAAAGTATATAACATGGTTAACACATGCATACTTTGAAAACCAATTTTGTAAAACCATTGAGCCTTATTGTACACTTTTGCACATTAGTTTTCTTATTGTTTCCTTGGTCTTTTGGAAGCATGACCATACCTAGTGTGTTGACTATAGTTCCTACTCTAGCCAAGATATTTTGGTAGCCTTCTAGAATCCTTGTGTACTAAGATAAGAGAGGAGAGAGATGGTGACTAGGACAGGTATGGGCACACATTTGTCTTTGACATTTTTTACCTTACCACTTGCCCACTTGCACTCAAGGGCCATCCATTGCTTGCATCACTCTTGGTCTTGACTAGGACACCCTGTGCTCCCTCATGGAAGTGACCATAAAGCCCTAGGCACCCAAATGCCATTGGATGGCATCCACCCGAGGTGACCATCTTGCCCCTCCCCTCTTCACCTCTTCTATAAATGTCCAGCGGGCACACCCTTGTGCCCTGCACCTCCCACGCTTCCTCTCTAGCTCTCCTAGTCGAAACCCACCCCTGCCCTTGCCTCTACAGCACCCCGAGCCCGTGCTCTGACCGCTGGGTGATCACCACGGCCACGGCAAGGCCCCGCCCGATACACTCCCTTCCAACCCCTCCCACCACCCTAGAACAAATCCCCGAGTTCCCCTGAGCCTCCCGGAGACGTTCCCGAGCCCCCTAACCACCGAAGACGCCGTCGCTGTCCACGGGCGCCACCGCGGACGCCTGCCGTGTTCCACCACGTGGGGCCACACCGCGCGTCGCCGTCGCCGCCCCTCGGTGCCCCTACCACCCAGCAGCTCCCCCGAGCCCACTCAGCCTTCCCCGAGCCCTCTAAGGTGAGCCACGACCGCGTCTTTGTCTTCCCCGATCGGGACAGTGAGAGGCAGAGAGAGGAGGAAGAAGATGAAAGAGGGTCGTCGATCTGCGGATCAACGACCAGGCTTAAAAGTCTTTTTCCAGCCGCACTGGATCCAGCCCGCGCTGCGGTTCCGTTTATTCTTTTTGTTTTCAGCAGAACTGGATGCACCTACTTTGGACATGGTAAAAATAATAATGATGTAAAATAAAATATATAAAAATTCATGGACCCTACGATATAAAATCTAAACCATACAACATTTGCAGATCCATATTTGGACAAATATTTTGGGCACAAGAACTGTTTTGACCCAGACTATCTATGAGAATGATTTGACCATAAATTTCAAAATATGTAACCAAATGGAACAAACTAAAATTTTCTGGATAGGTATTGAAAATGCCATCCAGATTACTAAAAGACCATTAGGCTCTTCTATGATTTTTATAATGAGTTTAAAAATGAATTTTGGAGAAAATACAATTGGATGAGTTTGGTATTGACTAGATCTATGTTTTCATAGCTTAGATTAATTTTTGAAGCTCTATAAAATTTTTGGTGGACAGATCTAGAAGCAGTAGCTTTCCTGTTTTTTGTTTCTTTGTGTGTTCTTGATAGAAATGAATTTGTGTTTGATTTAATCTTGCTTCCTAGCATGTATGGAGTTGTTAGGACTTGTTATTAAGTTGTTTCCTTACAGTACATCTACCTTAGCAAGTGTGTGCATGTTTTGGAAACATAAATAAAATGGAAATAGCATTGGTTGTTTTCTAGTTTTGTTATTTTGAATTTTTGTGAGAACTAGATCTTTGTGTGATTTATTGAGTTCATTTTGATCTATGTTTGATATGGATCCAGTACCATTTTGGTACTGTTATTCTGAAGTTAATGCCTCTGTTAGCTTGCATGTTCTTTTGTAGCAAAGCATGTGCAAGTCTTGTTATTTAGTTTGCACTAGTATTGTTTTCACTAGAGTAAGTAGCTTTGTATTATTTATCTTGTATACTAGTTTTTCTCATGAGTAACCAGAGGCTTAGTACCTCATTTACCTTGATATTAATGGGTCCATACCCCACTGGTACCATTTCATCTTGGTTGTGGGTAAGAATTCCCAACCATGCACATGTGTGAAAATAACCTTTTTAATTATATGATTGATTGCTATTTTCCACCATGGAAAATATATGTCGGGGGGTTACCCCCGAGTAGGGTAAAGACAGGTGGTAAAGGCGGCTTACAGAAGGGAGGTTTGGTCGAGTAGCCGACTACCTGGTACTCGTTACCCGGTTGACTGCTACTCGGTCTCACCTCAAGATGACCAGAAGGAGAAATCAGGCAAGTTCTATCCTTTCGGGTAGAAGGTTGACCCGAGTACAATTGGCGGGAACAATTGGCGGGAACCTACTCGGCCAGAAAGTCAAAGGAGCCGTTCTGACACAGGATCCCGCGTATCCTGGGTCCGTACTTGGCGGCATGCGAACTACTGTTCATTTGGGGACGACGTGCCTGACAGTGACAGCATGGGAGCATGCTGTGGCAGGACATGGGGGGTCTACTCTGTGCCTAGGTACAGTGTTAGCCGCCTGTCCCCTACTTTTGCCCAACGACTTTCCGGATGAAGCCAAGGCTGGGAGCAAAAGCTGTCAGCGGGAACTCGGAAGAAGGACAGTGTGCACACTATGTCGACACTTGTTCGTATTTGGACGTATCCGGCTGGGCATCGTGTATATAAGGTGCCCAGCCGCCTCCTGCGCGAGGGACGACGCTCATGCTCATTGGAGACTACACTCTCATCCTAGAAACCCTAAGTTCTTGACCTAGCTCTACCCAGAGAGGAGCGAGAGGCTACTCGGTAGAGATATCTTTTGTACTGTGGCTACTCGGAGAAACATCATAATACACATAGAAAGGCAGGAGTAGGGGTTTTACCTCCTCACGAGGGCCCTGAACCTGGGTAGATCTTGTTGTTTGCAGTGTATTGTTCTTACCTCACGCGTCTACTCGTCGCGTGATCCCTCCCCGAATACCTCCAGCGTCCATCGTACCCACAACTTTAGCCATCCTATGGCATCTGCCGTGACACCACCACGACAGTTGGCGCCCACCGTGGGGCAACCAGCGGCGCTGGCTGGAGTTACTGTTCGGACGGGATCTTCTTCCGTGGAGCGCGTGGTCTGTGGCCTTGTCCACAGATTCGGCTCCTTCGACTTCGTCATCGACAACGCCGGCTGTTTCGGCGGCAAGGCCATGCCGGAGGGCGGCTCGGTGGTCTCCTTCGGCTCCCATCTCGTCTACATCGCCACCGTCGTCGACTGCGCATATCCTGAGCAGGTGCAAGACGCGGAGGATCCTCCCGCGGTGATTGCTGCTCGCGGAAGGCCCGCGTCTCGCTCCGCGAACTGCGCTGAGGTGCTGGTGGCGGGCTTGACGGCAAACGTCGGCGCAGCCGCTACTGGCGCTGCGGCCGTCGTCGAGGAGGTGGACGTACCGGCTGGTGGCAGGGTACACCGGCCCTACGAGAAGGAGAGCAACATGCCTCCCTCCACTTCTGCGGCCATCCCCGCGTCTGCTGCGCGGCTTGGCATGCCAACCTCCACCGACGTCGAGCTCCTGGCCATGAGGGAGCAGCTCGAGCGGCAACGCTTGGAGCTGCTCGCCGAGCAGGCGGAGTTGGACAAGGTGAGGTTAGAGCTGAGTCTAGATCAGCTTGAGTACAATAGGGCTCACGGTTTCACGCCGGTTGCTAGGAGGCCTAGCAGGGTAGGTGCTACTCGTCGTAACCTTGGTGCCGAGATGGCCACGGTTGTAGAGGCTCCCGCTCAGTCCGCCACCGAAAACACCTCCACCAGGCCCAGATATAGTACACCCGCCAAAACCCTTAGAGCTGCAGAGGCGGTTGCTGCCGAGTTGCCTCGTCTAGACGGCGATGCGCGCGTTAGGCAGCAAGAGAGGCTCAATGAGTTAGTGTTGGAGGCTGCTAGGCAGAACGAGGAGTTCCGGAAGGCCAATCCTGGGGCTGGGGCTTCGCAGATGGTGCATTCGCACGCGGCCAGATCTAACGATCAGGCCTCATCTCTGCATCCCAGCCGCGAGAAGAGCCGCAGCGGCCGCTCGGGCAGAGACAGGCAGATGCAGGTGTATGACCCGGCTGCTGCCGCGAGACAGATTACTGTGCCGCAGCAGCCCGGGCAGGGAACACAATGCAGCCAGAGCAGGCTCTCAAGCCCATCAAGCTCAAAGCCGTGTCGAGAAGCCGCGCGTCCGGGTACTTCTCGGCAACCCGCAGCTCAGCCTACTCGGCAGAGGCAGCAGCCGCGCGCTGTGGCGCAGGTCATCAACCCGGTGGAGCAGCCTGCGGCGGTGCAGGTGGACAGGTATGATGACGGCAACTCGGCCATGGAGATGGCCGGCTATGATATTCGTGATCGTGTTGGTGACCGCGTGTTGGCGGTTGGAGATGCAAGGCATCAGTTGGACCGAATCAGCTTGTCGGCACGGCTGGAGAGCACGGGTCCTCCTGGCCCCGAGTGCTTTGGCCCGCGCATCATGAACGAGCCGTCCGTGAAGGGTTTCCAGCTTGCAAGGGGCACCAAGAGCTACAATGGTAGCACCAAGCCTGAAGATTGGCTCAATGATTATGTTACCGCGGTCCATATCGCGAATGGTAACAGAAGATGGGCGGTGCGCTATGTGCCGCAAATGCTAGAGGGTCCAGCCCGTACTTGGCTCAACAACCTGCCCAAGAACAGCATTAACTGCTGGCTGGACTTCTCGGATGCATTCATCAGCAACTTCACGAGTACATACAAGAGGCCGAATAGGCCACAGCAGCTGTCAGCCTGCAAGCAGCGAGAAGACGAGACGGACCGCGAGTATCTTACTCGGTGGAGCACGTTGAGGAACACTTGTGAGGGTGTGAATGAAGCTCAGGCCATCACTTGGTTTGCGCAGGGTTGCCGACATGGCAGCATGCTTTGGCAGAGATTGCAGAGAGAGATGCCGAACACCCTGGCCGAGACCATCAAGATTGCGGATCAGTACGCACTCGGTGATCCTACTCAGCCACTGATGGACTCCTCTGAGCCGAGAAGAAACTTCAACGGCAACAAGCGCAACGAGTTCCGCAACAAGCGCCGAGTGGACAACCGGTATGATCCCGAGGAGGTCAATGCAGTGAATATTGGAGGCAGTGGTGGCCAGAGGCAAAAACCTGCTGGAGCCTACGGGCAAAACCAGAACCAGGGCCAAGGCAACAAGAAGCCATTTCGCGGATCCCAGTCGGGTAGCGGGAACTCCGAGCAGCCGAAGAAGTTTGTCTTCGATGACATGAAGGATGGCCCATGCAGCTTTCACACCCACCATCCGTCGAGGCCTGCTAACCACACTACTCGGCAGTGCGAGTGGTGGGAGGCAATCAAGAGTGATGGCTTGCCTCCTCCTCCTCCCCTGCCAGCCGTCAATGCCAATGACAATGTGCAGCCTGCTCGTGCACCTGCAGCTCGGCCGCCAGTATACCCGAGAAGAGAGAATGTCAACCAGGTGGCTTTAGGAGCCAACCAGTACTTCAACAACGAGCGATACCGCAACAACAACAACAACAACTACAACCGCAACAACAACAACAACAGAGGCAACAACAACAACTACCAGGGCAACAACAACAATGGCAACAATGGGGGCAATGGCTCCAATCAGTACCAAGAGCACCATGAGAGCTACATGATCTTCACTTCTGAGCCTGACGACAAGCAGTCGCAGCACAGGCGGGCCATGGAGGTCAATGCAGTGATTCCTGCTGTTCCTCACTACATGTACTGGTGCGACAAGGAGATCCGGTGGTCCCGAGCAGATCATCCCAAGGTGATGCCCAATCCGGGTAGCTATGCCTTGGTGCTGGATCCTACTTTCTTGGGTACCATGAAGAATGTGAGGTTCAGCAAGGTGCTGATCGACAACGGCAGCAGCATCAACATTGTGTACAGGGATACACTCGAGAAGCTTGGTATGGCCGAGAACATGATGCTGCCTAGCAAGACCACATTCCATGGCATCGTGCCCGGGGTCTCATGCAACCCGATTGGCCGAGTGTGGATTGATGTGCTATTCGGTACTCGGGAGAACTGTCGCACAGAGCGCCTGCAGTTCGAGGTGGTGGACCATCGGAGCCCCTACCACGCTCTACTCGGCAGGCCGGCTCTGAGCAAGTTCATGGCCTCCACCCATGTGGCTTACCTGAAGATGAAGATCCCCGGTCCCAATGGCATCATCACCATCTCGGGGGATTACAAGAAATCCATTGAGTGTGCCTCTGCTGGATCCCAGTTGGCGGAGTCAATGGTGATTGCTGCCGAGAAGAGGAAGATGTACGAGGTGGTGGCTATGGCTCAGTCCGCGCAAGCTGGCGCACAAGGTGTGCCGAGTATCCAGCAGGGCACTGCCTTCCAGGCTGCCAAGGAGACGAAGAAGATTCAGGTCGACCCTGAGTTCCCCGACCGCGAAGCCATTATTGGCTCCGGGTTGGCGGAGAAATAGGAAAGCGAGCTCATCCACTTCCTCCGTGAGAATCGGGATGTTTTTGCCTGGACCAATGAAGATTTACCAGGAGTCCCGAGGGAGTTGGTTGAGCACTCTTTGCATGTGCGTCCTGACGCCAAGCCCGTGAAGCAGGCTATGCGCCGCTTCGGAGATGAGAGGAGGAAGGCCATCGGTGATCAGATCACCAAGCTGCTGATAAGTAACTTCATCATGGAGGTGCTGCATCCGGATTGGCTAGCCAACCCGGTCATGGTCGAGAAGAAGAAGGAGGATCCCAAGGCCGCCACTGCATGGCGCATGTGCGTCGACTACACCGACTTGAACAAGGCGTGCCCCAAGGATCCTTTCCCGCTACCCCGCATCGATCAGGTGATCGATTCCACTGCTGGCTGTGAACTGCTGTCTTTCATTGATGCTTACTCTGGCTTCCACCAGATTGCACTTAACCCTGCTGATCAAATAAAGACTGCTTTCATTACCCCGTACGGGGCTTATTGCTATCGTGTCATGTGTTTTGGCTTGAGGAATGCGGGTGCAACCTATCAGAGATGCATGCAGAAATGCTTGCATAACCAGCTCGGCAAGAATGTGCAGGTGTACGTAGATGACATTGTCATCAAAACGAATAAAACACATACTCTGCTTGCCGACCTGGAGGAAACCTTTGCTAACCTACGCAAGTACAAAATGAAACTGAATCCGAGTAAGTGCACCTTTGGTGTACCGGCTGGAAAGCTACTCGGATTTCTGGTTTCTAGCCGTGGCATTGAAGCTAACCCTTCAAAGATAAAAGCTATTGAGAGCATGTCTTTGCCGAGATCACTGAAAGATGTGCAGAAGTTCACGGGTTGTTTGGCTTCTCTGAGCCGTTTCTTGGGCCGAATGGGCGAGAAGGCTTTGCCTCTGTACCAGCTGATGAAGAAAAGTGACAAGTTTGCCTGGACTCCGCAGGCGGACGTGGCATTCAATGAGTTGAAAGCAATGCTGGCAACTGCTCCCGTCTTGGCTAGTCCGCTACCCAAGGAGCCTATGCTGTTGTACATTGCTGCGACTAACCGAGTAGTCAGCGTGGTGATTGTGGTGGAGCGAGTAGAAGAAGGCAAGAGTGTGCAGCGCCCAGTCTATTATCTCAGTGAAGTGCTGTCCAGTTCCAAGCAAAACTATCCGCACTACCAGAAGATGACATATGGTGTGTACCTGGGCGCAAGGAAGCTGAAGCATTATTTCCAGGAGCACCCCGTCACTGTTGTGAGTTCAGCTCCCATCTCGGATATCATGGGTAACAAGGAGGCGAGTGGCAGAGTAGCCAAGTGGGCGATTGAGCTAGCCGCGTACGCTCCCGCGTATGCGAGAAGAGAAGCAATCAAGTCTCAGGTCCTGGCAGAGTTTCTTGTGGACTGGGCCGAGATGCAGTATGAGCCTCCTGCTCCAGTCTCCAATTATTGGAGGATGCATTTCGATGGCTCAAAAGTGAAAGAAGGCCTTGGCGCTGGTGTCGTGCTTACATCACCCAAGCGTGATCAACTCAAGTATGTGCTGCAAATTCACTTCAAGGCATCCAACAATGTAGCCGAGTACGAGGCAGTGGTGCATGGCTTGCGAGTAGCCAAGGAGGTTGGTGTGCAGCGCATTATATGCTATGGCGATTCAGATTTGGTGGTGCAGCAAGTTTCAGGTACCTGGGATGCTTTGGATGCCAACATGGCATCGTATCGCTTCCTGGTACAGTCTATGACTGGATTCTTCGAAGGCTGTGAGTTCCAGCACATTCACCGAGCAGAGAATGAAGCAGCAGATGAGCTGTCCAAGTTGGGATCTTCTCGGCAGTCCATCCCGGCAGGGATTGCCTTGGAGCATTTGAGGAAGCCTTCCATCAAGCCTTCCCCCAACTCGGAATCCATCTTTGTTCCTTCTCTGCCAAATGAAGAATCTGACCCAATGGAAATTGACTGGGAGAGTGCTGCAGGAAACTCGGGGACTGCCGTTGCCTACTCGGGGACTGTCGTTCCCTACTCGGGGACTGTCGTTCCCTACTCGGGGACTGCCGTTCCCTACTCGGGGACTGTCGTTCCCTACTCGGGGACTGTCGTTCCCTACTCGGGGACTGTCGCTCCCTACTCGGGGACTGTCGCTCCCTACTCGGGGACTGCCGCCCTCAACCCAGAAGCTGTTGCATTCATTGAAGAAGTTCTCGCCAATCGGTCCGGGCTGCAAAGAAGCACTCCTACTCCTCCTGTGCAACCGCAAGAGCCTGTCCCAATGGAACTGGACGAACCAGTGTTTCCCATACGGGAGACACCGAGTTGGGCTATGCCCATATTATCCTTTCTAAGGGACGGTGCTTTGCCTGAAGATGAAGTGACTGCGAGGCAGATTCAGAGAAAGTCCAAGGGCTACACTATAGTTCAAGATGTGCTGCATAAAAGAAGTGCCACTGGTGTGCTGCAACGGTGTGTGAGTCCAGAAGAAGGAGAAGAAATACTGGTGGAGATACATCAAGGGGAATGTGGGCACCACGCCTCTTCTCGGGCTTTGGTCAAGAAAGCTTTTCGGCATGGCTTTTACTGGCTCACTGCGCTGCAGCAAGCTGAAGATATCGTGAGGAAGTGCAATGGCTGTCAGATGTTTGCAAGTAAGATTCACATGCCTGCTTCCGAGTTGAAAACAATTCCTATCACCTGGCCATTTGCTGTTTGGTGCTTGGATATGGTTGGGCCCTTCAAGCCGGCCAAAGGCAACATGACACATATTTTGGTCATGGTGGACAAGTTCACCAAGTGGATTGAGGTGAAACCTATTCGGAAGTGTGATGGAGTCACAGCCGTGAAGTTTGTGAAGGATGTGATCATGAGATACGGCTACCCGCACAGTATCATCACCGACAACGGCACCAACTTTGCAGAGGGGGCAATGGTGCGATTTTGCAGAGATAAGCATATCCGACTAGACGTTGCGTCAGTCGCGCACCCTGCCTCCAATGGGCAAGTTGAGAGAGCAAATGGAATGGTACTGGCAGGCATAAAGCCAAGGCTGATCGAGCCGTTGCTGAAAACACCTGGGTGTTGGCTAGAAGAGTTGCCAGCGGTGTTGTGGAGTCTAAGGACTACCCCTAACCGGTCAACCGGCTACACGCCATTCTTCTTGGTATACGGGGCTGAGGCCGTGTTGCCAATAGACTTAGAGCATGACTCCCCCCGAGTAGCCCTCTACACTGAGGTGGAGGCGAGAGAAGCTCGAGAAGACGACGTTGACCTGCTTGAAGAAGCAAGAGAGCTGACTCTGTCACGTTCGGCCATCTACCAGCAAAACCTGCGGCGTTATCATAGCCGAAAGGTGAACCCAAGGGTTTTCCGAGAAGGAGACATGGTCCTTAGGCTTGTGCAGCGCACAGCCGGGATGCACAAGTTGTCTCCTCCATGGGAAGGGCCTTTTATTGTGAGCAAAGCGCTGCACAATGATGCGTACTACCTTGTAGATGTGCGCCCGTCACAGGCGGACAGGGCAGATAAAGCTGGAGAGGAAACCAAGCGCCCTTGGAACGTAGCTCTACTTCGTCGCTTTCATTCGTAAGCAAAGCTGTGTATGTACCCCCTTATCCGAGTTGAAATTCTACTCTGCAATCTGAAATTGTTCTCGGGGACTGCCCTCGTCCAAAATTGCTCTAAGTGTTTTTCTTACTCGGCTTTACTGTTCGTCTACTCGGTTGCTCCACTTTAGAACTCATAAGTGCATTGAGTACTGTGTTTAAACCTATATGCCAACTCTTCGACTTTGCTGCTGTCCGAAACCCGGCTTCATGGCAAGCAAGAGAACAAGCAAAGGGTCAATGGGCACACGAAAATCACTAAGGAAGAAAGAGTGCAGGAACCGAGTAGACAGTTTATTACTGTTATTCCTAATTTTCGTCTTCTCGGCTAAGTGTTGGGCTGCGTTATCATGTTTGTTTCTGGCGGCTAAGTATTTGCAACCCTGCTACTTGACTCTTGTGACTCGAATACCAAGCAAGCGACAAGTCGCGGGTAGAGCAAAGATGAAAGAACAGGGTGAATAAGAAATGCTACTCGGGGACTCGCATGGAAACACAACTCGGCATTGAGCCAGTATTGCTCAAAAATGATTAACATTAAAATAAACAAAGTGGGTATAAAAGATGTGTAGCAAGCAAAACAAAGAGAGTATATGACATTTGCTCCCGGCATCCCGGGGATCTGATAAATAGTCAAAGTGAAAAAGATTGCAGGTTGATCTAAGAGGAGGAAGCGATGTTCTCGGCGCTGGCCTTGGCTGCTGCTTCTTCAGAGGCAGTCGCGGCGGCCGTTTCCTCGGTGCTTGCAAGGGTGGCGTCCGCTTCCGTCTGGACGTTGGCGGATTCCGTCACCCCGGCAGCTTGCTGGGTGGCTGCCTGCTCGGAAGTGGCCGTGGCCACCGAGGCGGGATCAGGAGCCGAGGAGGAGCCTGCAGCCTGGCCAGGAGGGGGCACCGTGTCGTCAAGAGCAGCGCCGGAGGAGGTGCCGAATTCGAGTTGAGCAGTCTCGATGTGCTCAACCTCCTCGTCGCTGCTCGAGACGGCCGCGCCTTTCCGCTTCCCGGCCTTGCCCTCGGGAGAGTCGAAGAAGCCTTCCAGGTCGGAGTCGTCTTCTTCATCGCCTTCCCCTTCGACTTCATCGTCGGTGTCGGGCTCAGGGAGGCCATCAATATATGTCTCCGTCTCGGCGTACTCCGCGACCTCGTAGGCAACCTGCTTGCGAGTAGCCACGCAGCCGGGATCCAGCTCCCACTTGGAGTCATTGCGCTTCCCGCGGATGAGCTCCATGTTTAGGTTCTCGTACCAGGATGAGATGCAGAGAAGCATCACATCCGCACCGGCACGGGCTCCTGAAGCGCGCCACTTCTTCAGCTCCTTCTTCACGTTCTTCAGCTTGAGGGAAGGCCCTTCATGGACTTGGGCAGAGGGTCGTTGGGCCAGAAAAGCTTGTGCAATTCAAAGCCTTCATGCATCAGATCCGTTCCAAAGCCTGCCAGCTGCTCGAAGTAGCCCTTGAGCACCAGCAGGCTGTCCTCGATCTCGGCCCTGGGATCTGCTGCCTCACCTTTCGCAAGGCGAGCAGCTCTGATCTTGGCCAGAGAAGGCTCAGTTGGAGAGTCAAGATGAGGCCAGATCGCTGAAATAGAAAAGGGAAACTTCAAAACCAAGAAGGGAAAATCCGAGAAGATATGCATCCGAGAAGATATGCAACCGAGAAGAAAAGAAGCAGTGAAGAAAGATTTACCAGGTAGCTCGTTGCGCAGCTGCTGCAGCTTCTTCTTCCAAGTTTCCTCGTTGGAGATATGCCTCTCTTGGATCATGCGCAAGCTGTTCATCTGGGCGAAGAGATCTGCGTTGGCCTTCTTCAAGGTTTCGCATTCCTGCTCAAGGGCCCTTTCCTTGGCTCGGAAAGTGCCCTCGGCCTTGGCCTTCTCGGCTATGGCTCGGTCTCTCTCGCCGCCGATGTTGATGGCATCCTGGAGTGCCCGTTGCAGTTGGAGTTGAAGCTTCTCGGTCTCGCTGGCGTGATGGTCCAGCAACACACCAGCTTGCTTGGATAGTTCGTGCTTCAACTCGTCCGGTTGGACGCACTCTCGGTGTGCTGCGGCAAACACCTTGTGATCTTCTGCGAAGAGCCAGACAGGATTAGTACGAGAAGCAATGAAGACATGGATTCAAGACTAAGCCTAGTGGGCGACAAACTTACCATCAAGCCTCTTGATGGTGGCTTCGGCGTTTTGCACGAAAGCACGGCATTTGCTGTGCTCCTCGGCGAGGCCCTTCAGTTTCTCTGCAGAGAAGAAAAGTTAGCACAAAAGAAAGCATAAGCGAGCGTAAACACAAAACGCACGAATCGCAAAGCTAAGAGTGTACCTTGCACTTCGGCCAGCTGCTGAGTGCTGGCATTGGCATCCTTGCTGGCGGCCTCTGCAGCTGCCTTCTCCTTCTCCAAAGCAGCAATGCGCCGCCTGGCGATGGAATGGTTCCAGAGGAGATTGCGGTACAGGTTAGTCCGTTTCAGGACGCTGTCCTGAGAAGCGAAAAGAAGAAGAAAGTTAGTTAAAGCAGATAAGATTCAACCCGAGTAGGAGGCTACTCGGAGAGTATCCACCTACTCGGCTAGAATCTCGGGGACTGGGAGTGATGGAAAGGAACAGAGAAGCAAATTCAACTCGGAAAATTCAACTCGGGAAGGATAAGGAGAACTTACTGCGTAGGCCTGCTCGACGTCCTCGGCGTTCTTGCGATGCAAGAACATTTTGGCAGCAAGGGTCGCGGTTTCGGTGGAGACGGTCATGGGCTTGTGTCCCAGGTCGACCTTGTTCCAATCCACGCGCAGGTGGTCGAGGCCGCCAAGGGAGAGACCATGCCACTTCTCCACGCCGAGAACCTTGCTGTCCCATTTTGCGTCGATGAAGCCGACTGTGTCCAGTACCTGCTCAAGGCCCTTGGAGGTTATGGGTTTGTCTTGGACTCCACGAGAAGCTATATTTGCAGTCTGTTGTTGGCTTGGATCTGGAGGAGGGGAGTTCATGGCAACGGCCTTCCTTCCGTGCTGGATAGCCAAGGCTTTGTCCTGAGGAGGGAAGCCGATTGAGTGCTGGTGGCTCACCTCAATCATATAGTCTAGATAGCAGGGCTGGCCAGCGGCGCGAGCATCCGCCGAGAGCGCGGCGGGAATTGGGCCGGACTCACGGATCACAAGTGCCCCACCAGAGGTTGGTGGTGGCACTTGGTCTCTGGCTCGCTTCTTCGCCCTCTCCTTCTCGGCCCGCAGCTTCTCGGGGTCTGCGACCTTCTTCCCGGCAGCTATAGCCTTCGCCTTCTCGGCGGCTTCCTTCTCTGCCTTGGCCCTCTTGGCGGCTTCTCTCTCTGCCTTGGCCTTCTCCGCAGCTTCTTTCTCAGCTGCCCTTCTGTCCACCTCGCTCCTCAGAGCATCCAGGGCGGCTTGCTGCCTGGTTACTCGCCCGGCAGGGGAGTTAGGTGCGTCCTTGCGTTGCGGAGACAAGGAGGAGCTGGGCGGTGTAGGGCCTTGTGCGGTGGGTGGCGCCGCAGGCCCATCGCCCTGTGCAGCTCCCGGCAGAGAGCTGTTCGGTGCATCACCTGGCTGCACGCCGCTCTGTGGATCGGCGTTGGTTGGGGTGGCGTCCATGGCAGTGGTGGCTTCCACTCGCTGCTCTGTGGCGAGATGATCTTGTGCGGCAGCCCCGGTGGTTGGCTGCGTTGGCTCTACTTCTGGCCGCTCCTCGGCGGCGGTGTCTTGCGTCTCTCGGTCCTGGTTCTCCTCGGCATTGCTAGCCGGAGGAGAGGGGGGTCGTTCTTGGCGGACGGTAACGTCCTGTGCTGCTGTTTCGCTCGCTGCTCTTGGTGCATCTGTGGCTTGCGGATTGGCAGCAGCAGCATTGGCGGTGTTGTCCTCGTCATCATCAAGATTGATGAGAGGCACTGGAGTTTCCTTTGCTTGGCCGGACGCAAGAGCTGCGTCCGCGTTCATGGGAGGTCTGAAGAGTGGAAAGAAACCAAAGGTTAGAAAAGATCCAAGGAGAATAGAACAACGTGAGAAGGGAAGCAACCGGGAAAAGGGCTTACGCGGTGGTGGACTTGAGCTCCCGCCTGGACCTCTTCACTGCCACCTTCTTCTCGGTGGACTTCTTCCTCTTGGCAGGAGGTGCTGGTGCCTCACTGCCGGTCCGCTTGCGGATATCAGGAGCGGCGACGGACAGAGGCTTGGCGGCTAGGGGCGCCGCACCCTCGTTCTCAACTTCGTCCTCGCCATCCTTCTCCGCGGCACCTTCATCTGAAAATGCAAAGGAAAGGGGAAGGAGTCAGAAACAGCAATCAAGGGATTGGTCCTTCTCGGAAGCAATCAAATTGAAAATGGACTTACCATCGAAGTCCTCATCGGACCAGGTGCGGAGAGCATCCCGCTTGTCAGCAACGGGGGAGCGAGAGGGGTTGGACTGCTCCGCGGCATCGTGAGAAGGCACGTCGTCCTCCTCACGGTCAGCAGTCCAGTTGCTCTCGAAGATGTCATTGCTCTCGATGAGCTGGCGCGTGAGAACCTGAAAAACAGAAAAAGATCACAGACTGGCCGGGTACCAGGAAGAAATTCTACCCGGATGGGCGTGCAAGTACAAAGCACACAAAGCCTAGGCAACGTACTAAGTATTCTACTCGAATAGGCGTGCAAGCACAAAGCATACTAAGCCTAAGCATGTTTGCGGGAGGAAATTACTCGGAAGGGCGTGCAGGTCTAAAGCACATCAAGCCTAGGAGCTGTTCTCGAGTAGGCTACTCGGCGAGGCGTGCAAGCACGAAGCACATTAAGCCTATGCAACCCGGCTAAGTATCCTACTCGATGCAGAAGGAGATCGCTACTTGCGGCAAAGGAAGGACCTATCTAATCGGAAAGTAGTGCAGAGAAAGAATAACGTACCCGCTCAATCGGCTTGGTGCGGCTGTACGGGGTGAACCCGTACTGCCAGTGGTCGCCGAGGCTTGTCGTCATGATGTTCCTGGCGTGCAGAGGAACATCGATGTTGTCGATCTCGACGGTGGTGGTCCTGGTGCAGTCGCGGGGGCCTCCCATGTTGCACATGAGATGGCTGCGCTCCTGCAAGGGCAGCACTCGGCGCTGGATCCAGCACGCCACTGGATCGTCATTCTTGAGGCCTTGCGCCTTCAGCCAGCTAAGGCGATCTTCCATCTCGATGGCGTCGTCGTCGTTGACGGGCTTGTCCTTCCAGTACAAGCCGATTGGAGCGCGGTTGCTCCAAATCGGCAGGTTGATGCGGTCGTCTAGTCGGGCTCCTTCTGCGGCGGCAACGTTCTTGACGTACAAGAAGGTCTTCTGCCAGAGCTTGACGGAGTCCAGCCCCTTGACGCGGGGGTGGTTCGTCCCGGACCGATGCACCATCATGGCGCAGCCGGTGTCCGTGGCGCGGGCGTTGCCCGCGGAGTCCTTCTTCCCGGTAGACTGCTGGCGCAGGTGGAAATACCTGAGCCACGTCTCCCAGGTGGGCCGGACGCCGAGGAAGGCCTCGCAGACCACGGCGTGGTAGGCGAGGAAGACGACGGCGTTGGGGGGAAGATGATGCATCTGGATGCCGAAATGGTTGAGGAAGTTCCTGAGGAAGTCGGAGGCGGGCAGTCCGAAGCCGCGCTCGAAGTGCGACAGGAAGACTACCCGCTCTCCCTCCCGCGGAGTGGGCACGAGCTCGCTGCCTGGAGCCCGGCACTCCACGCCGGGAGGCACCCGCCGGGTGTTGACGAGCCACGCGCAGTCCTCAGCCGTGACGGAGGAACCGGCCTAGCCAGCCTTGGCCATTGCTGCGGGTGGGGTGAGTGGGAGGTGTTGAAGGATTTGGTGGAGAGATTGGTTTCGCGGCGGCGCGAGAGCTTGCGCGGCGGCGGAGAGCACGGAGGCGGAGAAGCGCAGGAGACGAAGGAGGAAAAGTGCGAGGAAGGGGAAAAGGAAATTGCCAGGGAGGTATTTATATCTCCTCTGCGGATATTCCGTTACAATCGTGGGAGTGGGATCGATCGTGGCGTGTGGTGGGTCCTGTGGCCGGTTAGAAACGCACACAAGCGCAAGTTGCGCGCGTAACGGCCGCATTGGATCCCATCACCGAATCGTGGCCCATAACTGCACTTGATGGGACACGACGGCCGGTGGGCCCACTGCGTGAAAACTGGACGCGTGGCAGGTCGTGTCCTGGGCAACGAAACGACAAGGTCTTGGATGCTTGACACGTGGGCAGTTGCTGCGCGAAGGGCTGGATTGTGCTCTGTGCCGCAACGGCTCGATTCCAGAAAATTCTCTAAGTCTTTTTACTCGGTTACAGAGTAGAAAGCAAGTGATACTTGGAAGAGAGGAAACCCAAGATACTCTCCGTGAGTCTTTTTACTCGGCTACGGAGTAGAAAGCAAGTGATACTCGGAAGAGAGAACAGTCAAGGTACTTTCTAGACAGCTACTCGGAAGTTCTTCTCGGCATCTTGAGGTTCAAGGGCTGAGATGCAAAGATTGGTTTTTAAGCTGGATGAGCCTAGTGAACAAGTTCGCAAGACTCAACCAGCTTCGGGGACTGCTGTCGGGGGGTTACCCCCGAGTAGGGTAAAGACAGGTGGTAAAGGCGGCTTACAGAAGGGAGGTTTGGTCGAGTAGCCGACTACCTGGTACTCGTTACCCGGTTGACTGCTACTCGGTCTCACCTCAAGATGACCAGAAGGAGAAATCAGGCAAGTTCTATCCTTTCGGGTAGAAGGTTGACCCGAGTACAATTGGCGGGAACAATTGGCGGGAACCTACTCGGCCAGAAAGTCAAAGGAGCCGTTCTGACACAGGATCCCGCGTATCCTGGGTCCGTACTTGGCGGCATGCGAACTACTGTTCATTTGGGGACGACGTGCCTGACAGTGACAGCATGGGAGCATGCTGTGGCAGGACATGGGGGGTCTACTCTGTGCCTAGGTACAGTGTTAGCCGCCTGTCCCCTACTTTTGCCCAACGACTTTCCGGATGAAGCCAAGGCTGGGAGCAAAAGCTGTCAGCGGGAACTCGGAAGAAGGACAGTGTGCACACTATGTCGACACTTGTTCGTATTTGGACGTATCCGGCTGGGCATCGTGTATATAAGGTGCCCAGCCGCCTCCTGCGCGAGGGACGACGCTCATGCTCATTGGAGACTACACTCTCATCCTAGAAACCCTAAGTTCTTGACCTAGCTCTACCCGGAGAGGAGCGAGAGGCTACTCGGTAGAGATATCTTTTGTACTGTGGCTACTCGGAGAAACATCATAATACACATAGAAAGGCAGGAGTAGGGGTTTTACCTCCTCACGAGGGCCCTGAACCTGGGTAGATCTTGTTGTTTGCAGTGTATTGTTCTTACCTCACGCGTCTACTCGTCGCGTGATCCCTCCCCGAATACCTCCAGCGTCCATCGTCCCCACAACTTTAGCCATCCTATGGCATCTGCCGTGACACCACCACGACAATATATTTGTTTGTTTTCACTTATGCAAGTGAGGAGTTTATTTCTTATCAGCAGATACTAGTATGTTAGATGTTATTCATTTGTTAACATAATATCCCCTAGTGGTATTATGTTAAGAAATTCTTCACTATTGACTTCTAAATTAAATTGTTTGCAAACAAAACAATTCCTTGTGAGTGATAGATTGTTTGTAAATGATTTATAATTGAGTTTTTGGATTTTTGAAAAGGTTTAGTTAACCTTTCATTGAGTGTATAGCTATTGGTTGGGGAGTTTATGCCTTGGTTGCTTGCTAGTTAATCTATTTGAAAAGCATGCATTACTAGAATTGGTTTATGCTTCCTTAATAGATGTGTACATAAAATTATTCTATTGTGGTACTTACTAGCATGTGTAAGGTTTGTGTGATGTTAGTAGGCATGTTTATATCCATGTATTGCTTATTTAAGATTATGCGTCCTTGTTGTGGTGTTTGCTTCTCTAGTGATGGACCAGTGTCACCACTAGAGATCATGAGATTACCTAGTATTGTTGTCTTCTTATTTTCTTAGTGTAGGACTATCCTAGCATGTTTAGGATGATGTTACTTCTGTTATTATGACATGACTTTTTGAGTTGCTTGTTTAGTATCATGCATCCTTATAGTGATGTTTGCTTCTTTAGTGTTGAACTAGTGTCACCACTAGATATGAGGAGTTGCTCTAGTGTTGTGGCCTTTTTATTTTCTGAGTGCATGCTTTAGTATAGCATGTTAAGAATGTTATTACTTATGTTATTATGCCATGACATCTTTATTTGTTTGTTGCTAGTTGTATGGTACAATTATTTCTTATAGCATGCTTGTGTAGAATTCAATACTAGTATGCTATTAGTGCACTACTGTTTTTTTATTATTTGTAAGGAGCATTACCTTTTGTGATGTTGTGTTTTAGAGTATTTTTATGACTTGTTACCATTGATTTTAGCTACTGGTATGATTGTTTAATTTTCATGTTTGATGGATTCCATAACTTCAATTAAACACAAATGTAGTAAATAAATGGTCTATTCAATTGTGGTGTGTTTGCTTGTTGTTTGGATTTTGTTGGAGTAATTTACCTTAGCATGAGTGTCATACTTGGGCTATTTGTAATGTTTGTGTTGTTGTGGTGTTTAGGAGTATCCTGTGAACTAAACATCCAAATTAATCATAAACTTATTAAGTGACAATTGCCTGTGTGTTGCTAATACCCACTGCCATGGGTATTGTTCTGTCTGTTTGTTTTTACCTTAGTAACCTAACCCTTTGCACCCACAAGCTTCTAATATATCTTCTTATGAGGGTGGTACCCCACCCCATATATGGTATGTAAGATGTGGGGTATGGTTTTGTAAACCATACTTAGTTGGCTCACGATAGTTTTGGACTGTGGGAGTTATGTGAGATAGTTTTCGCGACAAAGTTTCGAGAGAACTCGTGAGTGAACGTTTGTTGCTGTATGTGATGTTTATCTTAGTTGTTTGCCCTTTAGACCTGAGTGTGTTTCTTTTATTTCCTTTTTGACGCTAGAACACGAAGAAGAAGAAGAAGAAGAAGAAGAAGAAGAAGAAGAAGAAGAAGAAGAAGAAGAAGAAGAAGAAGTTGTGGATTAGTTAATATAATATATTATTATGCCATTAGTTTTACTTCTATCATGCATGTTTTACTTCTGAAAAGTTTTACAAAACTTCGATTTCCAAAATAACACTATTTTTGTAGTGAGTATCACTTCTATTAATATAATATATTATTATGCCATTAGTTAATACTTGGTGTTACCAAGCCCATAAGCCACCATATGGTATTTATTACCATCCCAAATACTAGTCCCTAAGTGGACACCTTAAAATTGTGTTTTTACAAAACAAAGGCTTTATGGAAAACCCCGAGGAAAGGCGGATCCTTATTCTCCAGAGGATTGTGGAAGTGGTCATTTTTGAGAAAAACGTGTTTTCAAAAATGACACATAACCTATTCTTCGCCGGACAACCTTTACCGTACCGTCACCCTACCCCAACATGGGCACGGGGCTTAACTTGAAGTTTGTCCTTGTTAGTGTGTGTTCTATCTCAATCGCTATAAGGGACGTCGTACCCTCGAACCGAATGTCGTCAAAACTCCCAATGTTGAGGCATAAAAAGTGTGGGATTAATTTTCCCTCCGGACGCAGCAGTTGGGGCTCCTGTCTTGGCGGGGATTAGCCCGGTGCCGGGGATGCGGACACTCGACTGAAGATATAGACATGTACTAGCTTGAACATAGTGGATGGTTATGATCAGATACCTGATGTTTACATAATGTTGTTACAGTCCGTGGTTGTTCACGGCAGGTGTAATGTATCTGGTGGATGTGTACACCTCTGCAGAGTACAACTTTTTCGAAGAAGCCGCGTCCTCGGATATGGACAGTTGAATGGCCATGTAGCTAGCATTGTGTCAATGTTTTCAGAAGGAAAGTTTTCAAAAAGGTGTTTTGAACTTGTGAAGTTCGGAAAGGAAGGAACTCTTGTACCTGGGAGGTACCGTCGATAATGAAAAGCCAGAAGTTGTTATACAAAACAAAATGTTTTGCAAAGAAAACCCTTTCTACTCTAAGCAAGAATTATGGAAACCAATTCCAAGAAGTTTTGCAAAGAGAAAATATTCTTTTAACAGAGCTTTACAAAACCTCTTGTATATGTGATATCTACAAGAGACATAAAACTATATTATTTTCTTCTGAAGTATCTTCTTCAACGAAGGTACAGATAAATTTGACTGCAACTCTGGTATCATCCTATATGATCACCGTTGATAGTGAACCTACCTATTCCACCATATAAGCATACTTGCTTGTTTGGTAAGTTACATGATGGATGTCTTGCTGAGTTGTAACATCCCAAGTATGAAAAACACCTTTAGAATGTTTGCTCTTGGTTATTTTATGTTTTGCATCATGTCATCATAAGCATTGCATTTGTTTTTCCTTGTTTTCCATTTGAATGTCAAACAAATTTCAAATCTTTGTTTCATACTTGTTCTGTTACTTTTGTCAAATGAAAATTACAAAACAAACCAAACATTTGTTTCTATTAATCTTGAAATTAAAAAATTTCAACTTGCTTCTTTCATTAATTCATTTAATACCAAAAATTGCTCAAATTCATTTGAATTTCCAAACAACAGCTAATTTCAAATTTTTGCAAAACAGAAAGTTGCACAACTGTGCTTTTATAATAACTAACCTATAAAAATATTACCCTAAATTTTCTAACCCCAAAAACACACTCTTTTCTTCTCTTTTCCTTTTCTGCAAAAAAAAAAGGAGAGAAAGATAAAAAATAAAAAACAGAAACGAGCTGGGGAGGCAGCTAGGCCAGCTGGCCCAGCCCAGCCACCTACCACCCCAGTGCGCGCGGCAGCAGGCCCGCATGCCCTTTCTCCCTCCTCCGTACGGCTGGCGTCATATGACGCCAGCACGCACGCAACACGCACCTCCCCCTCGCCACCTGCTCCCTCTCCTCGCCTTTATCTACCCACCGAGGCCCCCAAACCCTAGCCCTAGATTTCTTCTTCCTCCCTGCCGCCGCCAGTTCTTCCCCTCCCTCTCAGATTCCCTCCAATTCGTCTCTGAATTTTCTGAAGATTCCGGTGAGCTGCCATGGCCGGAGAGTGATGGGGTGGGTGTAGGGGTTGTGGTCGCCGTCAGGACTCCGCGAGCACGGGAACGTGGTCACTGTGCAGCCCTCTCCCTCCTTGCATCATCGACAAGGTCTGGGAGGCATCAGATCGTCGCCGCCGTCTCCGTCCTGTCGCCGCCGTCACCGTCCTCTTCACCGAGCCTCTGCAGCGACTCCAGGGGTGGTGAGCACCACCTTTCCCTCTCTGCATCCGCGTAGATCCCACACACCTCCCTGCACACGCCACGAGCAACAGCAGCAGCACGCGAGCTCGTCGCCGGCGTCCACAGCTCCGCCACGGGCAGCAGGTTCAGTAAGACTGAACCTTGAGGTTCAGTTTCGTCAGTTAGCGAAAACGCCCAGATCTGAACCTCATACCCCCGCGCGCATCTCCTCTGTCAGCAATCGATCCACACCGTAGTGGTTGCATACAACGGCGCGCAACGCTGCGTCGCGGGTTCGATCCCCCACCGCGTAGATAAAACCAACCTTTTTGCGCTATTTGCCACGCGTGCACGCTGGCCCCACCTGCCATTGGCAGTGGTGGCCACGCAGGCACCCACGCGCGCGCCACGCAGCGCCAGCTGGGCGCTGGCCCACAGGCCAGGGGTCGATCTGCTGCGTAGAAAACGTTTCCAGGGGCCGTTCTGTGATTTCTTTTTCGCAGCTAAGCCCCTGGACCAAATCTGTATGTTTTAAAATTGCAGAATAGCCCCCAAATTTCAAATTTGAATAACTTGTGCATTTCAAATCCAAATTAAATAAATAAAATATGTTTTATGTACCAAATTTAATTCTCTACCTGTTTAAATCATTTGTTTACTGTTTTGAACATTTCAAATGTTTTCAAAATTCAAATTCAAACAACTCATTACAAATTTGGTCAAATTCATAACTAATTCAAATTTAATTCAAATGCCACATATGAAATATGTTTTCCATGCAAAATTGAACCACCTTTCCAAATATAAACTTTGTTTCCTGTTCTGAATAATTAAAAGTGGTTAAATAATTTAAACCTTGTTTAAATCATTTAAAATTGCCAAATTCATAACTTAGTCAAATTAAATTCTTTTTGAACATATAAAATATGTTTTCAAACCAGAAAAGTATAAACTTTTCAAATATGAATTTGATTTAATGTTTTGAACAAATAAAATTCAAATAATATTAATACTTGAATTAAATCCATTTAAATCTTGTTTAAACTTGTTTAATTCATAAGTAATTCATTTTAATTCCTTTCTCAACAAATGAAACATGTATTCCACCTAAAATTTTGGGTTCTTTTCAAATATGAACTTTGTTACCTATTCTGAACAATTAAATTGAGGAAAACAACAAATGCTTGTGTAACTCCTTTAAGAAGCCAAATTTCTTAACTTAATAAATAAAATTCCAAACTTGGTAAACAACATATCAAATTGAAGCTATTGTTGTTTCCTTTTTGTTAACATCATCCATGCATCATTCTAATCTACTTTCACATGGTGGTTACTTGTAGATCATTTAATTCAACCTTAATTCATGGGCTTTCCATATGCAATCCCAATTGCATATGGGCCCATTTAATTATGTTACCATGTCAATTAGCTTATCTTTGATGCACCAATTAAATTGTCATGCATCATCCCATGTTTGTGCATTATGCCATGTTATTGATTGTTTGTCTCTCTGCGTTGTGTGTTTGCTTCTTCTCGAATAGACGAGGACGTTGAGATAGACGAGGTTTACGACACTACTTCAGAGGAGTTAGCTCAGTACCAGGCTACTGAGTTTGCAGGCAAGTATTCACTCACATGAACCATTGTGTCCTCTTCACACTGGATACCGATACTTTCCGTTGTCTATTCTGCTAGCCTTATGACTCGTTGCTTGTGTCCCGATCCTATCACATGTTATCCTATAACCCTGATATTGCCTCACCTCCACACCTATAACCCCGTTGCTTGTTGCCTGTGTCTTACTAGCATTCTTAGGGTTGTTGTGCTCGAGTCTGATGTCCGTTACTTCTTTTACCTTATTCATTATGTTCTGGGGCTCGATGTTTAAACAACAATCATGTTAATGTTATGGGTAATAATAATTTGATGATAAGGCACCGGCAGGAGGCCCGGCGTGGTTTTGAGGCCTGCTAGTGTCGACCCTAATTAGGAAAAGGGTCTTGTCTACTGATCCATGATGAGCGCACTAACCGCATGTGGGAAGCGTGTATGGGCGCCCCCCCTCAATTTGATTCGATTCGCATCTCGTCCAAATCGCCTCATTTAGTTCGGGTTTTCCATTTGCCGCATGCATATGCAGGTGCGAACCCGAGGCCAGGGTGGAACTTTTGTAGTCGGTATTTAGGGAGACACGTTCTTGGAGTGCTATTAGGGTCCCCTTTTCGTCGTGGGGCTCGATTAGTCGTGCGCTCAATTGCACGGGGTTCTTTGGGCTTGATGCGAAGAAGAGTTGGGTTGTGTTGAGTGCCCCGCTTGGTGGAAGGGCCATTCCATCTGGCGGGTTATTCTTACGTGTACGGCCAAATTGGTGCATCCCTGCAGGATTAAATCTTCTCGAGAAGCCGTGTTGTCCGCGGTTATGGATGACTTGGTGAAAGTACTGGCTAACAAGTACTGAGACAACTTACACCTAACTATAATAATTTGACTAGTAATATAGATTACTTCCACCATAAGAATGATGTCACCCTAACCAACAATGTGAGTTTTCCTTGGGTTGCTTCCTTAGTAGGGGGTAACATTGGATGGGTTTGGTTGAAGTTAGTTGTAGTTGGTTACGATACGCGATCTTATCTTCTTTCTGGTAGCCGGAAGTTGTAGCGTGTCTCTGTAATTGGTTAGAGCGGCCCGCTGCCGCACTTTTATATCACCTATTCTTCCGTTGAACCCAAAGCATATGTGCTTGGTGTTGCCGGGTACACTTTGGTATCTTGTGCGTCTTTCTTGCCAGTACTCGTCTGTACTGACCCCTTTGGGGCTGCGTGTTCTGCAGACTACGGTTCTGAGGATCCCCATGGTGGCTACTACGTGGAGTATGATGAGACTGTTGACGAGTAGATAGCGGACCCGGGCAGGATCCGAGACTTCGTGGATGGGCTCCGTTTCCTTTCATTTCCTGGCCTCTTAGGCCTATTTGGATTTGTCTGTACTCAGACACTTTGCATGCTTCTGCTGTGATGCAATGATGAATTGTTGGGACATGTGTCCTCTGCATGATTGTATTTGCTATCTCTGCTCTAGTGAGAGCTATTTGCAACTAATTTCTATTTCTTTGTGTCTTAGAGATTTGTTGTGTTATCACTTGTCAAAATGCCGTTGACGTACCATGTGTATATGGTATGAAGTACGTCAATGGTAGTATCCTGATTTCTATGGGATGGTTTACACCGACGATGGATAGTAGAGATTGGTTGTCACACATATACGTGTTGGCCTACTCGTAAGAGGTGCGGGTGCGTGTATGCCCCATAATCCAATCATCTACTATTTAGCGGCCCGAGGAGTATCCTATAGAAGTCCGGGTGCGACAAATGGTATCAGAGGCTGTCTGCCTGTAGGATCCGTTTTACTGGTCGCAGTTGAGTCTAGAAACTATTTTGTAGCTATATAGGAAAAATGAAACGTGAGAGTAGGAATTCTGTTCTTTTATTTCTTTCCCCATCCACCCTCCCTTTTTCTGGTAAGGAAGTGCAACGTTGTTTTCTCTTCTCATCTAAACTTTCAAGTTAGGATTTCACGTATCCTTGTTTCTCTAGGATGGTTATATCTACTAGACCATAGGAATGGAGGTGGTTGTGACATGATTTATCATGTTGCCTACTCACGATTGAGAACGGAGGCGTGTAAGCCCCGGAAGCAGATCCTCTATTCCTTAAGAAGTAGATATTGATCCTATAGAAGCCCGGATGGGTTTTCCGTAGTACCTCAGGAGTTTTGGTCTCGTGTTTCCCGAATGTTGCTTCGATATCCTGTTCTTCTCAAGATCCTTTTCGTCCGTTCAAACCTTGTTGTTGCTTTCCACTTCAGTTCTTCTACCGGCGTCTAATCAAAGTTTCCCCGATCATCTGCAGATGGATCTCACGTTCTACCCGCAGGTGGTTCGTATGACTCGTTGCGAGAGCACTGTCGGTTATCCGGAGATGCTGAGAGACATGGTCACTTATCTGGGGTTCCATTGGGCACCAGAGAACCAGGTCTACGAGCAGCAGCGAGAGTTTGAGCAGACCTACTACCAGGCTATCGTCTACATTCTGTCAGATGATGGCATGAGCGTAGTCCACCGCTACGAGGCAGTGGGTTCCACAGTGGATATGGCTGTGCAGCAGGCAGCTTATGTGAGTCTCACCGTCCTTCGTGTTGACTACTGGGGATTTGACGATTCTATCTATCGCCACGTCCCCCGTGGTTACATCACTTCGGAGGGAGCTCACTTCACTCTCTACGACAACTTGGATGTTTACGAGCATGATAACTCCAGGATGCACACGACCGCTCAGTTTGTGAGACACAGTGACGCAGTTGCCACCACACTATCTCAGGAGTTGGTTTCAGTCAGAGAGCAGCTTCACCTTGCTTTGACTCGTCTGGCGACTTACACCACAGACTTTGTTGGAGACGAGTGATTTGCACGTTTCGATCAGCCAGTTGGGCGTCGTCTGCCAGATGCTGGAGGTTACGAGCCGATCAGAGGTCCACTCCTTAACCTTGGTGCTGGTTACACTGGGATTCCCCGCTTTGGAGCACAGGGAGTCGACGCTATGTACTTCACCACACGTAGAGTCGCTCTCAGAGCACGTCCGATCTACGTGGATCGTCGTTCCACATACTTTCGTGGGCGTGCTCCTCACCGTACCTCTCGCCATACTCCTAGCCGCCGTCCTGCGTGATGAGCATGGGAGTACCGATGTATCCATTCCTAGATATGTTTAGTTATACTTTCGTATTCGAACCATTTATGGTGTGTTGGATATTCTGATGTAGTTGAACATGTGATGGTGTACCTGTTGGTTATCTATTCATGAGTCGGAATAATCTCTCTTTCGGTTGCCAAGTCTATCCCTTTCTATTGTTGTGCTAAAATGCATTTCCATTCAGGATGCTTCCAACAAGGAACAACACGCCTGAGCCACCGCCAATCGCGGAGCTGTTGACTCAGATGACCCAAGTGATGACGTAGATGGCCCAGTTTCAGGCTAATCAGCACATCAACCAGACAGCTCCACGAGTCAGCATCAAGGAGTTTCTCAGTCTGGGCCCAAGAGCTTTCGTGGCCACACGCGAGCCTCTGGACGCTGATGACTGGATCCGTGAGATAGCCAAGGCTCTGGAGATTGCACACGTAGCTGAGGAAGACAAGGTCAAGTACGCCTCCTATCTGCTGAAGGGTCAGGCAGCTTCGTGGTGGGAAAATTTCCAGGCCATGAGAACTGGCATGCCATTCACGTGGGATTGTTTCTGGACGCTGATGACTGGATCCGTGAGATAGTCAGGGCTCTGGAGATTGCACACGTAGCTGAGGAAGACAAGGTCAAGTATGCCTCCTATCTGCTGAAGGGTCAGGCAGCTTCGTGGTGGGAAAATTTCCAGGCCATGAGAACTGGCATGCCAGTCACGTGGGATTGTTTCAAGGAAGCCTTCCTGAAGCACCACATTCCAGATGGTCTCATGGAAAGAATGCGTGAAGAGTTTTGCTCTCTCAAGCAAGGCAAGCTGGACGTCATCGGGTATCAGAGTGAGTTCAATCGCCTCGCCCGATACGTTGGAGACGAGGTGTCCACTGAAGCTAAGAAGATGGCAAGGTTCCGCAGAGGTTTTAACCCGGAACTCAAGTATGCCCTCACCAACGTCAAGGCCAACAGCTTCGAGGATCTCGTTAACACCGCGCTCAATGAAGAAAATGGGCGCAAGGCGTTCGAGGAGTCTCGCAAGCACTCGCGTGAGGGTGGCTCCTCCTCCAACATGACCACCCCTCCGCAGAAGCGCCGCATCTGGGTGCCAAATGGTGCTGTCACTCGGGATCCATACGCCCAAATTTCTCCAGGCTTCGCTCCCCGCCCACCCAACCCTGCTCAGATGCATGATCCAAGGGGTTCGATGGGGCAGCCAAGGCCAGGGCCTCCTCGTGTCGTCACATGCTACAAGTGCAAGCAGACGGGACACTACGCCGACAAGTGCACGTAGAGGCAGCTACCTCCACCACCACCTCGTCCTAACACAAACCAGGCAATGGTGCGCGCTCCCCCGCATAAGGCCTTCAACTCCAACAACAGGCCTGTCGGGAGGACCGCAAGGGTGAATCTTGTCAAGATCGACAAAGCTGAGGAAGCTCCTGACGTCGTTCTCGGTACATTCCCCGTAAACTCTTTTCCAGCTAAAGTGTTGTTTGATACCGGAGCATCACATTCTTTTGTGTCAAAGATCTTTGCCACAACAAACAACCTAATTGTGGTTCCACTAAGCAATCAAATCACTTTTCACTCTCCGGGATCTCAAATGTTGACTTCCAAGATAAGTAAGGACAATCAAATCCTAATTGGAGGTCGCATATTCCTTGCTTCTCTCATGTTGCTGGGAAATTCTGACATTGATGTCATTCTTGGTATGGATTGGCTGAAGGCCAATAAAGCAAAAATTAACTGTGATCAAAAGTCAATAACTCTCTCCCACCCTTCTGGCCAGATAGTCTATTCTCCACATGAATCAAGTTCCATTCAGCTATGCATACTCAATGCAAAACCTCTACCTTCACTTGAAAATGTTCCGGTGGTTTGCGAATTCCCTGACGTCTTTCCAGAAGAATTGCCAGGAATGCCTCCGGACAGAGCAGCTGAGTTCGTGATCGAACTTGAACCATGTAATGCTCCAATCTCTAAGCATCCATACAAGATAGCTCCTCCTGAACTGAAGTTGTTAAAGGAGCAAATCGATATGTACATGGAGAAAGGTTACATTCAACCTAGTTCCTCGGCTTGGGGTTGCCCAACTCTGTTCGTTGCGAAGAAGGATCAAACAAAGAGACTCGTTGTTGACTATCGTTCTCTTAACGAGAAAACCATCAAAAACAAGTATCCAATTCCTCGTATCGATGATCTTTTTGATCAACTTGCTGGAGCCTCAATATTCTCCAAGTTAGACTTGAGAATGGGTTACCATCAAATAAAGATCAGAAAAGAAGATATTCCAAAGACAGCCTTCACCACTCGCTACGGTCTATATGAATACACCGTCATGTCCTTTGGCCTCACCAATGCACCGGCGACCTTCTCTCGACTCATGAATTCAGTCTTCCATGAATACCTCGACAAGTTCGTTGTGGTATATCTTGATGACATTCTTGTCTACTCCAAATCTGAGGAGGAGCATGAAGAACATCTTCGTCTCACTCTCATGAAGCTTCGCGAGCATCGTCTCTATGCCAAATTCTCCAAATGTGAGTTTTGGATTTCCGAAGTCGTTTATCTTGGTCATGTCATATCTGCCAAGGGAATAGCCATTGATCCAGAAAAGGTTAGAGCAATTGTTGATTGGAAACCTCCAAAGACGGTGAAGCAAGTAAGAAGTTTTCTTGGCTTGGCTAGCTATTGCCGTCGTTTCGTCCAAAACTTCTCCAAGATTGCCAAACCTCTCACTGACCTCACAAAGAAGGACAAGAAGTTCGTTTGGTCTCCACAATGTGATGAAAGTTTCAATCTCCTCAAGACTAAACTCACTTCTACACCAGTTCTGGTTGGCCCAGATCCTACCAAACCTTTCCAAATATTCTGTGATGCTTCTCTCCAAGGTCTAGGTGCAGTTCTTATGCAAGAACGTCAAGTTGTGGCTTATGCTTCACATCAGTTGAACGCACATGAGCTCAATTATCCCACTCATGACCTTGAACTTGCAGCAGTGGTATTTGCCCTCAAGAAATGGAGACAATACTTGTTGGGTAATCGCACTGAAATCTTTTCCGGGCATAAGAGTCTGAAATACATCTTCACTCAACGAGATCTAAACCTCAGACAAAGGAGATGGATTGAAAAGATCAAAGACTTAGATCTTACCATTTCTTACACTCCATGCAAGGCTAATGTTATGGCTGATGCTCTCAGTCGCAAGTCGTATTGCAATAATCTCATGATCATGGAAAGCCAACCTCCACTTCATGAAGAATTCTAGAAGCTCAACCTTGGTATTGTTCCTCAAGGCTATCTTGCAAACTTGACAGCCAGTCCAACTCTCGAGGACAAGATTCGTTCTGAACAACTTCGTGGTGCTGAAATCAAGAAGATGGTAGAGCACATCAAACAAGGCAAGGAGAAATTTAAGTCCTTCTCAATTGATGACAAGGGAACTGTGTTCTTCGAAGGACGCATTGTAGTTCCTCAAATTCAAAGTCTCAAAGATGTCATTCTCAAGGAGGCTCATGAAACTCCTCTCTCCATACACCCTGGAAGTACAAAGATGTACCAGGATCTCAAGACACTGTATTGGTGGCCTAGCATGAAACGTGAAATTGCTCAATACGTTTCTAAATGCGACGTTTCTCAACGTGTCAAGGCAGTTCATCAGAAAACAGCCGGTCTTCTCCAACCTCTAAAAATCCCTGAGTGGAAGTGGGACATGATTGAAATGGATTTCGTCACTGGTTTTCCAAAGTCCAAGAGGGGCAACGATGCAATATTCGTTGTCATTGATCAACTCACTAAAGTAGCTCACTTCTTTCCTGTCAAAGAGACAATCTCAGCTAGCCAGTTAGCAGAGCTCTACACAGCAAAGATTGTTCCTCTTCATGGTGTTCCATTGGAAATAACCTCAGACCGTGGAAGCATCTTCACTTCTCATTTCTGGAAAAGTTTTCAAGAAGCATTGGGCACCAAGCTTCTGTTTAGCACAGCTTATCACCCTCAGTCTCAAGGGAAAGTCGAAAGAGTCAATCAGATTCTCGAGGATATGCTCAGAGCATGTGGTCTCTCTTTTGGCATGAAATGGGAAGAGTGCCTTCCATATGCTGAATTCTCCTACAACAACAGCTTCCAGGCAAGCCTAGGCATGGCACCATTTAAGGATCTCTATGGCCGCAGATGCAGGAGTCCAATCAATTGGTCTGGAGCTGGTGAACGTTCACTCTTAGGCCCTGACATTGTTAAGGAAGCCGAAGAGAAAGTTCGCATCATTCGTGACAATCTGAAGATTGCTAAGTCTCGTCAGAAAAGCTACTATGACAGCAAACACAGGGACATGGTCTATGCAGATGGAGACAAAGCATATCTCCGTGTAACTCCCCTCAGAGGCACTCATCGTTTTGGTGTCAAAGGAAAGCTGGCACCAAGATACATTGGTCCTTTCAACATTCTCTCAAGGCGTGCAGAAAATGCCTATCGTCTTGAACTTCCAGAAAATCTATCCAAGGTGCACGATGTGTTTCACGTGTCACAGCTCAAGAAGTGCTTCAAAGATCCAGGTCGTGTAGTTGATCATGATTCCATTGATCTGCAAGAAGACCTCTCTTATGAAGAGCATCCTGTTCGCATTCTTGATGAGACCGAGCATAAAACTCGCAACAAGAGCACCAAGTTCTTAAAAGTACAGTGGTCTCATCATTCCGATAAAGAGGCAACGTGGGAGACCGAAGAGGATCTTCGCAAGAAGTATCCGGACCTTTTCTCTTCTCCGTAGGAATCTCGGGGCGCGATTCCTTCAAGGGGGGGCGTTTTGTAACATCCCAAGTATGAAAAACACCTTTAGAATGTTTGCTCTTGGTTATTTTATGTTTTGCATCATGTCATCATAAGCATTGCATTTGTTTTTCCTTGTTTTCCATTTGAATGTCAAACAAATTTCAAATCTTTGTTTCATACTTGTTCTGTTACTTTTGTCAAATGAAAATTACAAAACAAACCAAACATTTGTTTCTATTAAACTTGAAATTAAAAACTTTCAACTTGCTTCTTTCATTAATTCATTTAATACCAAAAATTGCTCAAATTCATTTGAATTTCCAAACAGCAGCTAATTTCAATTTTTTGCAAAACAGAAAGTTGCACAACTGTGCTTTTATAATAACTAACCTATAAAAATATTACCCTAAATTTTCTAACCCCAAAAACCCACTCTTTTCTTCTCTTTTCCTTTTCTGCAAAAAAAAAGGAGAGAAAGATAAAAAATAAAAAACATAAACGAGCTGGGGGAGGCAGCCAGGCCAGCTGGGCCGGACCAGCCACCTACCACCCCAGCGAGCGCGCGGCAGCAGGCCCGCAGGCCCTTTCTCCCTCCTCCGTACGGCTGGCGTCATTTGACGCCAGCACGCACGCAGCACGCACCTACTCCTCGCCACCTGCTCCCTCTCCTCGCCTTTATTCGTCTCTGAATTCGTCTCTGAATTTTCTCCACGCAGCACGCACGCAGCACGCACGCAGCACGCACCTATTCCCTCCAATTCGTCTCTGAATTTTCTGAAGATTCCGGTGAGCTGCCATGGCCGGAGAGTGATGGGGTGGGTGTAGGGGTTGTGGTCGCCGTCAGGACTCCGCGAGCACGGGAACGTGGTCACCGTGCAGCCCTCTCCCTCCTCGCATCATCGACAAGGCCTGGGAGGCATCAGATCGTCGCCGCCGTCTCCGTCCTGTCGCCGCCGTCACCGTCCTCTTCACCGAGCCTCTGCAGCGACTCCAGGGGTGGTGAGCACCACCTTTCCCTCTCTGCACCCGCGTAGATCCCACACGCCTCCCTGCACACGCCACGAGCAACAACAGCAGCACGCGGGCTCGTCGCCGGCGTCCACAGCTCCGCCACGGGCAGCAGGTTCAGTAAGACTGAACCTTGAGGTTCAGTTTCGTCAGTTAGCGAAAACGCCCAGATCTGAACCTCATACCCCCGCGCGCATCTCCTCTGTCAGCAATCGATCCACACCGTAGTGGTTGCATCCAACGGCGCGCAACGCTACGTCGCGGGTTCGATCCCCCGCCGCGCAGATAAAACCAACCTTTTTGCGCTATTTGCCACGCGTGCACGCTGGCCCCACCTGCCATTGGCAGTACGGTGGCCACGCAGGCACCCACGTGCGCGCCACGCAGCGCCAGCTGGGCGCTGGCCCACAGGCCAGTGACCCAGGGGTCGATCTGCTGCGTAGAAAACGTTTCCAGGGGCCGTTCTGTGATTTCTTTTTCGCAGCTAAGCCCCTGGACCAAATCTGTATGTTTTAAAATTGCAGAATAGCCCCCAAATTTCAAATTTGAATAACTTGTGCATTTCAAATCCAAATTAAATGAATAAAATATGTTTTCTGTACCAAATTTAATTCTCTACCTGTTTAAATCATTTGTTTACTGTTTTGAACATTTCAAATGTTTTCAAAATTCAAATTCAAACAACTCATTACAAATTTGGTCAAATTCATAACTAATTCAAATTTAATTCAAATGGCACATATGAAATATGTTTTCCATGCAAAATTGAACCACCTTTCCAAATATAAACTTTGTTTCCTGTTCTGAATAATTAAAAGTGGTTAAATAATTTAAACCTTGTTTAAATCATTTAAAATTGCCAAATTCATAACTTGGTCAAATTAAATTCTTTTTGAACATATAAAATATGTTTTCAAACCAGAAAAGTATAAACTTTTCAAATATGAATTTGATTTAATGTTATGAACAAATAAAATTCAAATAATATTAATACTTGAATTAAATCCATTTAAATCTTGTTTAAACTTGTTTAATTCATAAGTAATTCATTTTAATTCCTTTCTCAACAAATGAAACATGTATTCCACCTAAAATTTTGTGTTCTTTTCAAATATGAACTTTGTTACCTATTCTGAACAATTAAAATTGATCAAAACAACAAATGCTTGTGTAACTCCTTTAAGAAGCCAAATTTCTTAACTTAATAAATAAAATTCCAAACTTGGTAAACAATATATCAAATTGAAGCTATTGTTGTTTCCTTTTTGTTAACATCATCCATGCATCATTCTAATCTACTTTCACATGGTGGTTACTTGTAGATCATTTAATTCAACCTTAATTCATGGGCTTTCCATATGCAATCCCAATTGCATATGGGCCCATTTAATTATGTTACCATGTCAATTAGCTTATCTTTGATGCACCAATTAAATTGTCACATCATCCCATGTTTGTGCATTATGCCATGTTATTGATTGTTTGTCTCTCTGCGTTGTGTGTTTGCTTCTTCTCGAATAGACGACGACGTTGAGACAGACGAGGTTTACGACACTACTTCAGAGGAGTTAGCTCAGTACCAGACTACTGAGTTTGCAGGCAAGTATTCACTCACATGAACCATTGTGTCCTCTTCACACTAGATACCGATACTTTCCGTTGTCTATTCAGCTAGCCTTATGACTCGTTGCTTGTGTCCCGATCCTATCACATGTTATCCTATAACCCTGATATTGTCTCACCTCCACACCTATAACCCCGTTGCTTGTTGCCTGTGTCTTACTAGCATGCTTAGGGTTGTTGTGCTCGAGTCTGATGTCCGTTACTTCTTTTACCTTATTCATTATGTTCTGGGGCTCGATGTTTAAACAACAATCATGTTAATGTTATGGGTAATAATAATTTGATGATAAGGCACCGGCAGGAGGCCCGACGTGGTTTCTATGCCTGCTAGTGTCGACCCTAATTAGGAAAAGGGTCTTGTCTACTGATCCATGATGAGCGCACTAACCGCATGTGGGAAGCGTGTATGGGCGCCCCCCTCAATTTTATTCGATTTGCATCTCGTCCAAATCGCCTCATTTAGTTCGAGTTTTCCATTTGCCGCATGCATATGCAGGTGCGAACCCGAGGCCAGGGTAGAACTTTTGTAGTCGGCATTTAGGGAGACACGTTCTTAGAGTGCTATTAGGGTCCCCTTTTCTTCATGGGGATCGATTAGTCGTGCGCTCAATTGCACGGGGTTCTTTGGGCTTGATGCGAAGAAGAGTTGGGTTGTGTTGAGTGCCCCGCTTGGTGGAAGGGCCATTCCATCTGGCGGGTTTTTCTTACGTGTACGGCCAAATTGGTGCATCCCTGCAGGGTTAAATCTTCTCGAGAAGCCGTGTTGTCCGCGGTTATGGATGACTTGGTGAAAGTACCGGCTAACAAGTACTCAGACAACTTACACCTAACTATAATAATTTGACTAGTAATATAGATTACTTCCACCATAAGAATGATGTCACCCTAACCAACAGTGTGAGTTTTCCTTGGGTTGCTTCCTTAGTAGGGGTTAACATTGGATGGGTTTGGTTGAAGTTAGTTGTAGTTGGTTACGATATGCGATCTTATCTTCTTTCTGGTAGCCGGAAGTTGTAGCGTGTCTCTGTAATTGGTTAGAGCAGCCCGCTGCCGCACTTTTATATCACCTATTCTTCCGTTGAACCCAAAGCATTTGTGCTTGGTGTTGCCGGGTACACTTTGGTATCTTGTGCGTCTTGCTTGCTAGTACTCGTCAGTACTGACCCCTTTGGGGCTGCGTGTTCTGCAGACTACGGTTCCGAGGATCCCCATGGTGGCTACTACGTGGAGTATGACGAGACTGTTGACGAGTAGATAGCGGACCCGGGCAGGATCCGAGACTTCGTGGATGGGCTCCGTTTCCTTTCATTTCCCGGCCTCTTAGGCCTATTTGGATTTGTCTGTACTCAGACACTTTGGATGCTTCCGCTGTGATGTAATGATGAATTGTTGGGACATGTGTCCTCTCCATGATTGTATTTGCTATCTCTGCTCTAGTGAGAGATATTTGCAACTTATTTCTATTTCTTTTGTCTTAGAGATCTGTTATGTTATCACTTGTTAAAATGCCGTTGACGTACCATGTGTGCATGGTATGAAGTACGTCAAGGGTAGTATCCTGATTTCTATGGGATGGTTTACACCGACGATGGATAGTAGAGATTGGTTGTCACACGTATACGTGTTGGCCTACTCGTAAGAGGTGCGGGTGCGTGTATGCCCCGTAATCCAATCATCTACTATTTAGCGGCCTGGTGAGTATCCTATAGAAGTCCGGGTGCGACATGAGTACATTCAAATGTACTCATTATGGTTTCGCCCCTAGTATCTACTTGCCAGACTTTGACAAGGGGTCTCAGAAGACGATCAACGAGGAGGAGTACGGAGCTGATGGCTTTGCGGACTAGGATCGTCTCCAGGTCAGCAGCCCGTAGGTTAAGGCGTGACTTGGGCTCTACCGCGTTATGAGTGTGTGTAGTCTTCCGCTGTGTGTGTTGTGTGTTGCCCTGCGTGGCAGCCATGTAGGCTTGGTCATGTGACCACGTCTCTTTGTAAGTGTTTGTACAACCGTGTAATGGATATTGTATCTGTGTACCAACTTGGTATGTTGTTCACGACTGAATTCCTGGGATCGTGAAGTATGCATATCGGAGGTGTCCTTGAACAGTGGTTCGAAGGGTGGACCTTACAGAGTTGGTATCAGAGCTATCCTGACCTTAGGAGACCTTAGTTAGCATGGACGTTAGCTAGTACTCTATAATAAAAGTTAATAAAGCCAGGTCACTAAGATGACTATTTTCCAAAAAGAATTATATTCCCCATCTCCTCTGTGTTTCAAGAGCTCTATTTACACTAAAGTTAAAAGGAGCATCCTAAAAAAATTGCACACTGATATCTAACTTAATCTACTCTAAAAATTTGTGTAGATGGCAGTTGTCGTCACCCATTCCTTCCGGCTAGGATCTCAAGCACCCTCCTACCGCCGCTTTGAGGAGGATTTGATCAAGATGACTCGCCTGATTGGCCGTCAACTACCTGAGTTGAAGGGAGCCCAGTTTCACCAGGATGGACGAGAAATGTCCTGGTTGGTTGTCTGCCCCATCCGTGCACCATTGCTAGCACCGTCAACCCCAGAGATCACTTGGGAAGTGGTGGAGAACAGTTGGGAAGCAGGTATCCTTTGAGTGATGCAGCTGACCATCACCAAGCTCGCGAACTTCTTCCATCGCAAGTTTGCAGGAACCCCCTACAACTACTTTGGAAGGCACGACAAGGACGACAAGCCAATAGAAGTCACTGGAGACTTCGTGTTTGCACGTCACTTCCAGCACCTGGAAGGACAGCTGTACAACACCCAGCTCTCCCTTGACAGAGTTAGAGCAGATTATGACCTCTGAGGCAGAGAGATAGACCAGCTTGAAGCCAGTCTTGGTGCATCTTCGGCTACCGATCATCGTCTCAAGGTACTTAAGAAGACCATGAATTACACTGACTCCCAGCACCGCACTCGAGTGATAGCGCTTCAGCTTCAGCTTGCAGCTAGCAAGGCCAGAGTTTAAGAGTTGGAGGAACAGCTACGCGCTTCCACGAGCACTTAGGATTTCCGCAGGATGTTAGGAGATATGTTGTTTCCACCCTAGACGGTTGTTTTGTTTATGTCCGTGTCGTGTGATCTCCTCTGTTAGAGTGTTGCGTGTGCCAGTTGTGTTGTAACCCTTATGTTGTAGCCTTGTGAACCTTTAAGTTAAGTTATGCTAGTTAAGACTCGTTTTCACATGTGTGTTAATCTTGGTTTGAGTTGGCATTAGTTTCTTCGATGTTTGCTTGTTGTCGTGTTATCTACCGTTCTCATATCCTCTATGAGCCAGTATTTGTCACGATCCTTTAAAACCAACACCAACTTTAGTTGCTCTCGTCTTACGCCGTTCTTTGTCTTCAGCATGGCCAACGATCTACCTCCGTCACCTGAGCCGACAATTGCTCAACTGTTTGCTCTGTTGAGGGAAGAAAGTGAAGTCGCTCGTGCTGAGCACATCGCCACCCATGCTATCCTGGAACAGTTGAATCAGCTTGTCATCACCAACGCTGAGAATACTGCATTCCTTATGAGAGGATACCAGCAACTGCTTGCTGGAGAGAGCCGCAAACGAAGATGGTGACGCCAGGAGAAACTAGTTTATGGGTGACTCGCAGCGTTCTGCCTGCGATGCCACAATCTTCAAGGAGGCGTGTGAAGGTCAAGCCTAGAACCACGGGTTGCTTTACCTGTGGACAGGAAGGACACTTTGCTCGCGAATGTCCCAAGAAGAACCGTATTCTAGCTCATCCTGAAGAAACCCAAGAGACCCAAGGTCCAACCCAGAAGAAACACAAGAATCTGATGAGTGGACCTCGAGACCGAGATGATGTTACAGGAGCATCTGGGACTCCTGCCATAGCCAATGGTATGTTTCAAACCACACCTGTGAACCCCCTTGTTTTGTTTGTCATCGTACCCTGAAAAACCCGACGTAAATGGAACACTAGAAGTGTCACGTCGGACTAGATAAGATCTTAAATAATCAATGATATTCATCTAATCTTAGTATAACACCCTACAGAAAACACCCTATTGAGTAAATTGAATTGTTTCCATCCTACAGAGTTGGTAAAATGGCAACATCTAATTCTAATTGGAGACCTCACAGAATTGGTAATATAACCTCATCTAATCTTAAGCTTAAAACCCTATAGAGTTGGCTCATCAAATTTTTGTTTAAAATACCCTACAGAGTTGATATCTAAAGCCTAAAGAGTAACTTACAGAGTGATACGTTACAGAGTTGGTATCACCCGTTTAAAACAAAATGTGTAATCAACTTTTTCCAAAAACAAAGATAAAGGTGCCTTAGGATGTTCTATGATTCTTGGAGGAAGTGAAAGGTTGGAAAAAAATATTAGATGGATAAAAATTTGATTTTTACTAGGAAACAAGTTCTCTCGTATGTATGTTTTGGAGGGACCAGATTGTACAAAATGAGGTGGTGGAAAACTCATTTGAGGTTTAGCTTAGGTGTGAAAAATTGAGGACCTTAAGTTTGTTAGTGGAGATGAATTATGATATAATATCCGGGGATAACCAGTTGTGGACCCCAAAGATTTGGGAGTTATCAGAAACTAAGATTTGTAGTTTTGAAGTATGGTTGAGGTTTAGAATATTGATGGGACTTATTGGATCTTAGGAAAAATCAATATGACTTGGAGTTAGTAGATGCTTGTTCTTGAGGATATATTCTCAGAGCTTGCCTCGCTCTAGTGAGATTATTGGATGAAAATGATTTAGCGTTGATCATGAGAAAAGAGTTTGGAGATTTTTGAAAAGGACCTTACACAGTTGGTAGTACACAGAATTGGTTCAGCTATATGACCTTGATAAACTACCTTTGACGAAAACAAATGATTTGAGATGTAAATTCTTTTAGATTAAGAGGAATATGGTGGATTTTCCTGGATTGTTGGAGGTGAGATTTGGAAAGCTCATGCTAAGTATATGTTGGTGGATATCCATTGAATTGATCCTATGAGTTTGGGAAAAGTAGGTTTTTGTCTACAAGAAAAATCCCTGGTTAGATACCATTGTTTTTTAGGAACCAAAATTTTGAGGTTTAGAACATGGCACCCCAAACCTTGGAAAAGGAAACAAATTTACCAGTGAATTCTGGTAAGATAAATCAAAGGGGGGAGCCCCTGTAAATGATGTTACAAAACACCAACACATGTTTTGTAAACAAATCATCTAACATTGTTGTTTTGACCATACCCTCTTTTCCCTTGCCTGCTAATATCAGGACGAGATTCTTTTAAGGGGGGAAGGTGTGTCACATGCCAGTTTTTGGATTCTTGGACTGTGCTCAAGAAGACAAAAATAAGGGCCAACAAATTTTTTTTTTAACAACATGATTGTTTTAACTAACATATGTTTATTATCTAAAACATATTTGCAACACAAGTTTTGTTTCTTGATAAAACCAATACCAAATGTTTCTGAAAAATATTCTTATTATTTTTTCCTGATGTTTTCCTATTATTACCTGAGTGGATTTTTATTCCAAGACTTGGATCATTCTTGTTTGCATCTTAAAACAAACTTTTAACTTTGGTGGATCCAGGAAAACAAGTTTTCAAAATGATTTATAAAAGTTTTCTTTTAAGTTTTCTATGGAAAACAATATCTGAAAATAAAGCCAAGTACCTGTTTTCTACACTTGTTTTCACTAAGCTATAAATTGTTAGTTTATGATTCCTTGGCATTTAATTAATCCATGATGTATATACTACCAAACTATAAGCTTACTTTTATTTTTGAACAAATAAAAACTATCTTTTGCTTGTTGTTTTTGTGGTATAAAATTAAGGTAGAAAAAGACAGTTTTGAGGAACAGATAAAAACAGAAAATATACCTTTTTCCACATTATTTTCATGGCCTTAACTTATTTCAAAATTGTTTTCAAAAGTTGTTTATGAAAGTATATAACATGGTTAACACGTCCGTACTTTGAAAACCAATTTTGGAAAACCATTGAGCCTTGAAAACAAACTCAACTTTTTCAACTTTTTATCTGTTTTCAACACTTAGAAAAATTCTAAGTCATAAGACTGAATTTTCTGAATTTTTCAGTGAACAGTTAAAGGATACACTTTTGCACATTAGTTTTCTTATTGTTTCATTTATCTTTTGGAAGCATGACCATACCTAGTGTGTTGACTATAGTTCCTACTCTAGCCAAGATATTTTGGTAGCCTTCTAGAAGCCTTGTGTGCTAAGATAAGAGAGGAGAGAGATGGTGACTAGGACAGGTATGGGCACACATTTGTCTTTGACATTTTTTACCTTGCCACTTGCCCACTTGCACTCAAGGGCCATCCCTTGCTTGCATCACTCTTGGTCTTGACTAGGACACCATGTGCTCCCTCATGGAAGTGACCATAAAGCCCTAGGCACCCCAATGCCATTGGATGGCATCCACCTGAGGTGACCATCTTGCCCCTCCCCTCTTCACCTCTTCTATAAATGTCCAGAGGGCACACCCTTGTGCCCTACACCTCCCACACTTCCTCTCTAGCTCTCCTAGTCAAAACCCACCCCTGCCCTTGCCTCTAAAGCACCCCGAGCCCGTGCTCTTGCCGCTGGGCGATCACCACGGCCAGGGAAAGGCCCCGCCCGATACACTCCCTTCCAACCCCTCCCGCCACCCTAGAACAAATCCCCGAGTTCCCCTGAGCCTCCCAGACATGTTCCCGAGCCCCCTAACCACCGAAGACGCCGCCGCCGTCCATGGGCGCCGCCGCGGACGCCTGCCGCGTTCCACCGCGTGGGGCCAAACCGCGCGTCGCCGTTGCCGCCCCTCGGTGCCCCTACCACCCAGCAGCTCCCCCGAGCCCGCTAAGCCCTCCCCGAGCCCTCTAAGGTGAGCCACGGCCGCGTCTTTGTCTTCCCCGATTGGGACAGTGAGAGGCAGAGAGAGGAGGAAGAAGATAAAAGCGGGCCGTCGATCTGCGGACCAACGGCCAGGCTTAAAAGCCTTTTTCCCGCGCTGCGTTGTTGGGCTGCACAGCCGCCTGATGGGCCGCAGCCGCAGTGGATCCAGCCCGCGCTGCGGTTCCGTTTATTCTTTTTGTTTTCAGCAGAACTGGATGCACCTACTTTGGACATGGTAAAAATACTAAAGTTGTAAAATAAAATCTTTAAAAATTCATAGACCCTAAGATATAAAATCTAAACCATACAAAATTTGCAGATCCATATTTGGACAAATATTTTGGGCACAAGAACTGTTTTGCCACAGACTATCTATGATAATGATTTGACCATAACCTTTAAAATATGTAGCCAAATAGAACAAACTAAAATGTTCTTTATATGTATTGAAAATACCTATCCAATGCACCTAACCTCACATCAAGGTGAGTTATAGAATGAAAATGCCATCCAGATTACTAAAAGACCAGTAGGCTCTTCTATGATTTTTATAATGAGTTTAAAAATGTTTTTGGAGAAAATCCAATTGTATGAGATTGGTATTGACTAGATCTATGTTTTCACAGCTTAGATTAATTTTTGAATCTCTATATAATTTTTGGTGGACAGATCTAGAAGCAGTAGCTTTCCTGTTTTTGTTTCTTTGTGTGTTCTTGATAGAAATGAATTTGTGTTTGATTTAATCTTGCTTAATAGAATGTATGGAGTTGTTAGGACTTGTTATTAAGTTGTTTCCTTACAGTACATCTACCTTTTCAAGTGTGTGCATGTTTTGGAAACCTAAATAAAAATGGAAATAGCATTGGTTGTTTTCTAGTTTTATTATTTGGAATTTTTGTGAGAGCTAGATCTTTGTGTGATTGATTGAGTTTATTTTTAGCTATGTTTGCTATGGATCCAGTACCATTTTGGTACTGTTATTTTGAAGTTAATGCCTTTGTTAGCTTGCATGTTCTTTTGTAGCAAAGCATGTGCAAGTCTTGTTATTTAGTTTGCACTAGTATTGTTTTCACTAGAATAAGTAGCTTTGTATTATTTATCTTGTATACTAGTTTTTGTCATGAGTAACCAGAGGCTTAGTACCTCATTTACCTTGGTATTAATGGGCCCATACCCCACTGGTCCCATTGTATCTTCGTTGTGGGTAAGAATTCCCAACCATGCACATGTGTGTAAATAACCTTTTAAATTATATGATTGATTGCTATTTTCCACCATGGAAAATATATTTGTTTGTTTTCACTTATGAAAGTAAGGAGTTTATTTATTATCAGAAGATACTAGTATGTTAGATGTTATTCATTTGTTAACATAATATCCCCTAGTGGTATCATGTTAAGAAATGCTTCACTATTGAGTGCTAAATTAAATTCTTTGCAAACAAAACAATTCCTTGTGAGTGATAGATTGTTTGTAAATGATTTATAATTGAGTGTTTGGATTTTTGAAAAGGTTTAGCTAACCTTTCATTGAGTGTATAGCTACTGGTTGGGTAGTTTATGCCTTGGTTGCTTGCTAGTTAATCTATTTGAAAAGCATGCATTACTAGAATTGGTTTATGCTTCCTTAATAGATGTGTACATAAAATTATTGTATTGTAGTACTTACTAGCATGTGTAAGGTTTGTGTGCTGTTAGTAGGCATGTTTATATCCATTTATTGCTTATTTAAGATTATGCATCCTTGTTGTGGTGTTTGCTTCTCTAGTGATGGACCAGTGTCACCACTAGAGATTATGAGATTACCTAGTATTGTTGTTGTCGTGGAATAATCACGGCAGACGTTACCGGGGGTAACTTATCTTGGGGAAAATCGACTCTGGTGTTTGGGAGAGGGTTTAGCTCAGAGGAAAACATGATGATATGCAATCTGGTTGCCGGCAAGCAAGTCGCCGAGTCTCCGATCTCGATATATTAACTCAACTCTCGTGTTACACTGGATACTCGATACCTAGCGATATTGCTCGAACTCTTGGATCCCCCTAAACTAGACCTAGGGACCGGCTTATAAAGTATCCGGACCCCCTGGCCTGCTCTCCAAGGCGTACTCTGAATCCTACCCGGACACTGCCTACAAAACCCTAAACTTCCTTACCGGAACCCACAATCCGGGTTACCAGGCCTACGGTCTTGGGCCTTCTAGAAACTCCTTTATCCTTAGCCGGGTCTTGCGCAGCGTCCTTTGGGCCGAGTTACTCCTTGGCGTTGGCCTACCGGGTTATTATCCCTCCATCAGTAGTCCCCAGAATAGCTTGGGCTTCACGGGATACTCCTTGAAGCGCACGCTATTCCCTGCAAAAATATCGACATTCAAGTTCATAGAGGCCGGGTTAGATTGCTTTGATAAACACCTAGGCCTAACTCCATGGTGGCCATATAGTAACCTGGCTTTCTCCAAGTCTATTGCTTATCTCTCCGGGTCAGTACCCTGATAATGATGCCAAAGATCCGGCTCACTTCACTTGTTTAACCGAACCAATAATCGCGGAAAATATTTGCCTCATATTTGTTCCGGATATCCCGTCTAGCACTTAACGCATATCTCGGAAAATCCGGGCGGATATCACTTATCCGAAATTTCCGGCTCTCACCCTTGGGTCTAGGTTTATCCACCCGCACCCTATAAATAGGCACCTAGGGGATAACCTAACTCCAACGGTCCACTTCTCCTCCTTCCTCCTTTTCTTCGATTCCACGCTCGAGCTTACAGAGCACCGCCACGGAGACCTCGCGCGCGTCGCCGGAACCAATCCGCCGCCGGCTACATTCCGCCACAGTTCGTCCCGCGCCGCCGCCAAGCTCCGCCGCCACGCCCCCGACCTTCCCGCCGGGAATCGCAAAGGGGCACCAGGATTGTGCCATTTGCCGTTGTCGAGCTTCTCTTCAATCCGCTCCGGTAAGCCTGTTACTCCCATTGATCCAGCTTCGCAATTTCTTGATTTGTTCTAGATTGGATCTAGGTCAACCCGCGGGCCATTTCTTGCCCCGCGCCGGATTAAGCCGCTTAGATACTTGCTAGCTCCTCCAATAGCTTGATAGATGATCGCGCACCACTCCCCTATCATCATTAATCATCAATTTGTCCGCAGAATCGTCCGCAAACCTTTCAATCTAGATCCATTTCGCCCAAATTTTCCGCGCCTGTCACTGATACCCGGAAAATCCCCTTCTTCCGGTTCTTTTGCTTGCAGTAGATACATGGGCAATCATCCTTCTTCTTCAAACACTTTCCAATACGTAAGTACCCCATAGTTTCTATACTGATACTTGATACCCGGATAACTTGTAATCTTTGCTCCGTACAATGATACCCGGATAATTCTTAGTTTCCATGTCTTATCGATACCGCTCGCATATACTCGGATAACTCATGACTTCCGAGTCTCATTTCTCGTACCTTTTTGTCTTGTGCTCTGCAGGTTGATCCCATGGCTCCCAAGCAGCAAGGGAAGCAGCCAGCCAAGACAAGACCACCCAATCCATATCGGCCAACTGGGCGCGATCCACGGTCACAAAGGCTAAGATAGAGGAGCTGGCCGAGTTGGGGGTTCTCCCCTCTCAAAAGGATATCCACTGGAGGGTGCCGGGTGATGAGACCCGGCCCACGCCTGCTGATGACGAGGTAATCTGCTTCGTAGAACATGTGACCCGGGGGTTCCGTCCTCCGGGTCACCCTTTCTTCCGTGAGGTTCTGAGCCACTATGGCCTCCGGGTATTCGACATAGGGCCTAACTCTATGTTGAATATAACCCACTTTATCGTTCTTTCCGAGTCATACTTGTGCACTCCGCCAAGTTTGGCTCTCTTTATCGAACTTTTTCAGTGCAAACCGTGCCGCGAAAGCGGTGACGGTGCACTTCTTGCTTGCGGCGGGGTCTCTATCCAACACCGCAAGAATTCTCCCATGCCAACTCTTACTCTCAATTCCCATGTCAAACATTGGCAACTTTCTTACTTTTACTGCCAAGACACCTCCCCACCCGGCGAGAAGAAACTGCCGGGTTACTCGGAGGGCCTCCTCGATATCTCCGAGAATTTCAATGCTTTCGCCCCTGACTCGGACAGGGAGGCAATCCAGCCCCTCCTCTCAAAAATATCCGTCCTTTCCGCCCAAGGTCTCCTTGGGCTCAATTTGGTTAAGACATGGGTGGATTTCCGGATCCAACCCAACTCTATCCGCACTAAGCTGATGTGCGATTACTCGGGGCACACCACGGACGCGCTCCGATACTCCACCAAGAACTACGCAGCCGGCGATACCAACAAAACCATCAAGGGCTTCTTGATGAAAAAGTTGGAAGTGATCAAGAACATTGCCGGGTTACCGACGTTCACCCGGGAAAATCCGGCTCCAGCGGTAAGACCTGATACCCGTAAGCTTATTTCCACACTTTGACTCGATACAGCTACTAGTTCTCACTTTCATGTTTTTATCTCAGACTGATGACGCTTTCTGGAGTGTCTAAACCTCCCCTTCTTCCGGAGACCCGGAAGAAGAAGACGAGCCGGCTGACAATGATGAAGGTGTTTATCCGGGTCTTGTGTCAGCTTCACTTGCATCATTTTCCTCACTCATCTAACTTTTTCCATCGATACATACTCGGCTTACAGGGCTGGAGGACGAAGATGAGAAGGACGAGGAGGACCCGGAGGCCACCGAGTCCGATCAAGAAATAACAGTCGGGGCCAAGAGGAAGGCCAGAGGGGTGGTAGCTAAGGTTCCCTTCTCCTTTATGTCCTCCGAACCTTACTCCTTTGATAACATGCGTAAACATAACCAGCAATTATCACACTCATCACACTTGAAGGATCCTCTTCCGGCCAAGCGTAGGGTGACTCGGAGTTCTCCGGGTGATGATCCCCTCAACCCGGGCATCTCCACCTCACCAGTCCACCGGGCCGGTACTCCTCCGCCTCATTCCTCCAACTCCCCTCAGCGTCACCCCTCCCCCAACCATCCACGGGCCGGGCAGTTCCGGGTTCCGCTATCGGTTCCTTTAACGGCTTCATCCGCTTCCAGCAGCGAGCTTCCACCAGATTACGCTGTAAACGCCGGGTAAGTCTTCACTATATGATATCCTTACATACCTGATAATTTCCCTCCACTGTTGCTAACTATTTCTCTCTTTTTCCCTTAGCGCCCAAGCCACACTTAGTGACCTGGAGAACATGGGGACCAACAACCGGGAGACAGTTGAGCCGACTGATGATATGGACGCCGCGACTGGTGGCGATGTCGAAGGCAATCAAGAGCAAGGCCCCTTTGTTGACTCGGCTCACCAGGAAGCCCGGTCTCCAGATCCGTCCGAAGAGGCTGTGGACGAGGAGATTGAGATCCTGGAGACAAGGATGAACTCTCCAAACCCGGATACCCAGACAGTCTGGGTCTCGACTCCCAAGTCGGGGAAAGTTCACCCGCCAAGTGATCAAGCTGCTGGCTCTTGTGGCGTCAGGCCCGAAGACATGACGTTCTCCTAGATTCTTAGTGCCCTTCACACCTTGAGGGACGATGAAGAAAATATCTTGGAAGCTTTGATAGCTAAACATGAGGTAAATCCGAATAATATTGCTTGTATCCTAATCTAGTCCCCAAGTTCCGAGTGAATTTCTTGATAATTTGCTTGGAACTTCGTAGTGCATCCGACTAATCTTTCCTTGTGTCTCCACTCAGTCTTTCGTGGCCCAATCAGAGAAGAAATTGGCGAAGGCCACCAATCTTATTGAGAAGGAGATGGCTCTGCGTGAGGCAGCTGAAGCTGAAGCTAGGAGGAGCGGGAAGATCACAAGGAAGTATAGGAGTAGGGCTCATGCAGCAGAAGATGAGCTGACAAAGGTTTCTGTTCAGATTGCCGATACATATCGTGCAATGACTGCTACGATTCCTAACTTTGATAACTAAGACCCGGATTCTCATTTTGATACATAGTCGGATTTCCTTACTCGTTGCCTTTCTTGCTTTCCGCAGGTCCGGATGAGGTAATCCCGGATGAAGACGATATTGCCAAGTTGAAAACCATCAAGAATACTATCCGGTAGCTTTGTGCCGGAACCAAATGGATCCTTGACGAACTGCGATTGCCGGGTGTTGGGCCAGGTGACCTGAAGAAGCTGCTGGATGCCTGCTCCACTATTCCCGAGTGGATTTGGCATTGGAAGCGCTCGTCCTGCTGGGTTGGAGTAACCCGGGGGCTTGCGCTGGCTAAAGCTTATTTTCCTAAGCTCGAGTCGGCCAAGCTTATGGGCGGGTTTCCAGAATTCAACCACGACGGGTCCAAGTTCTCAGCGAAGAATTTCAAGGCCATCCAGAAGGAAGTTCGTCACCCGGCCACTGTTATTGCTGATGGTTTGGATATTAACTCGATTATCCCTGCATATGATGCTGATGATAAGGTGATTAAGTCGGATCGTCCCAAGCCGTACGACATGCTGGCCCGATGGAAGGTGGAGGCTGCCCAGTTGAGAGAAGAGGCCACGAAGAAGAAGGCTGAGGCCGGCTCTGCGCCTGCTACTTCCACACCAATCGTCCCTCCTCCTGCACGAGCCGACACTGCTGCTGATCCGGGTGCTGCTGCTACCAAGAGTGATGGCAAGGGCAAGGAGAAGATGGATGCCTCAGCCCAGGGTGCCGAGTGATACCTGCTACCCGATGCCGTTTCGTATGCGTCAGTCAGCCAATGAGCCCATTGAACAATTATTTTTTGACGGTGCGCATGTGCACCTTTGATACTAGTATCGAGATTTGTAATGCACTTTAATTCCTTGATATACCTCGTGCCTCTTCTGGCCTTTTTGGATGATTTTAATATTTATCTGCTCGTGAGCCTATATGTTCTCGATATCTGACTTTCTTTATGGTTCCTTTTGTGAGACTCGGTTTCCGAGTTTCATGGGTTTTGACAAGTGGACTTTTCTCTAAGTCCCCAAGTCCCCAAGACTCGGATGTTTGGGTTTTTGAGCATAGTAACTAAGCAGCTTGTTTCTTTTTCAAAATCCCCAGTCCCCAAGACCCGAAATTCCGAGTCTTGGATGTGTGGTCTTTCAAAGAGAATAAGTTGTTTTCTGCTAAGCCCAAAACCTAGAGCCGTTTCACATAGGTATTGAAGTTACGCTTAATAAACATTGAGTTTCCGGCTATTAGCCCTGTACTCTGCATAACTTGTGGTTTAGATGACCCTTTTGACTATCTTGTACTGTAAGCCGGCTTTCGCGTGGATATCATGTTGTTACATCTATACGAAAACAGGGTCAGGCAAGTCCCATTGGGCTTCATGGCTGATTGTAATCGTAAGCGAGCAAATCATGCCACTTTAGTGCGAGTCACATCGAGCTTAAGTAAGAAAAGTCAAGAGAATTTGGCTCCTTTGTCCGGTTATAAGATTGCAGCCGTACTCGTTTGCGAGTAATCGGCCCTTATAACTCATAGGCATCAAGGCCGGGTCTTTGAGTTTGTAAGTGTGCTGTTCAAGCAATCAGCCCCCAAGACCTAGATATATGCAACATACTAAGGAAACTAATGTACTAAGAACGATATATAATACTTACCTGGACGAAAATTCAAAAACATAAGAATAAAACTTGATAAAACATGTGAAGAAGATATATTGCTTAACCATCTCTTTATTGATATGAGAAAGTTAGGTCAGCAAGCCGCCTCATTAAAAACCCTCCAGTCCCCTTAGGTACCCTGGATAGGAAAAGAGTGCGTCTGAAACCTGTTGTTTGTTACATCGTGGAATTCCACTTGCGAATGTAGTCTATACTAGGTATAGTAGGGACGCAGCTGAGCCACGTTCCATGGTCTGTCTCTCTCTTGCATAGATGAAGTGGTATGAGCGGTGTCGTTAACCGTGGCCGACTCTTCCCTTGCATCTATCGAGTAATATGATCCATTGTGCAGATTCCGGCTTATGATAAACGGTCCTTCCCATGGCGGTGATAACTTGTGTTTTCCTTCGTTTGACTGTACCAGGCGCAGAACCAGGTCTCCTTCCTTGAAGACCCGGGTTTTCACGCGCCGGCTATGATATCTCCGTAAATCTTGCTGATATACTGCTGATCTTTCCAGGGCTTGTTCCCTGTTTTCTTCTAACATATCCACGGCATCCTGCCGGGTCTTCCCGTTCTCCACCTCGACGTAAGCTGATACTCGAGGTGAATCATGAATAATGTCACTCGGCAACACAGCTTCCGCACCATAAAGCATGAATAACAGTGTCATCTGAGTGGATCTGTTAGGTGTAGTGTTGATACCCCAAACCACTGAAGGTAATTCTTCAACCCATGCACCAGCAACTCTGATACACGGAACTCGCAATCGTGGCTTTAATCCACGAAGCAACTCTTGATTTGCCCTCTCCGCTTGTCCATTGGCCTGTGGATGGGCCACTGATGCTATGTCAAGCCGGATTCCATTGTTACCACAAAACTTTTCCATCTCACCAAGGGACATGTTGGTTCCATTATCGGTAATTATGCTGTGGGGGTACCCGAACCGATAGATAATTCTTTTCAGGAACTTGACTGCTGTAACTGCTTCACAATTGGTAACTGGCATAACCTCAACCCACTTGGTAAACTTATCAATAGCCACCAAGAGATGTGTCTTTTTGCAAGGTGACATGTGAAAGGGGCCAACCATGTCCATACCCCAAACAACGAACGGCCAAGTTAACGGAATAGTCTGTAATTCCATAGCCGGCACGTGGGTTTGGCGAGCGTACCTTTGACATCCGTCACACCTTGCCACCAAGCGCTCCGCATCTGCTAGGGCCGTGAGCCAGAAGAAACCATGTCGATAAGCTTTGACCACAAGGGATCTTGTGGATGCATGATGCCCACAATCACCTTCATGGATTTCCTTGAGAATCTGTCGGCCTTCTTCTGGTGCTACATAGCGCAAAAAGACTCATGCTGCACTTCTCTCGTATAACTCCCCATTGATGATAGAATATCCCTTTGCTCGCCTCAAAATTTGTCTTGCTAATACCTCCTGCTGTGGTAACTCGCCCCGTGATAGGTAGGCCAGGAACGGCTCTGTCCACTCGGGAACAGCGCGCACTGTGGCCACGAGCTCCAAATCCGGGTCTTGATTTGCCAGTTCTTCCTCAGACTCGGTTTTAACTGATGGTCGCCATAGTTCATCCAGGAAAATATTGGGTGGAACCGGCTCTCTGCGCGAGCCGAGTCTGGCGAGTGCATCTGCTGCCTCGTTTTTTCTTCTGTCTATGTGCTCCACCTCATACCCGGAAAAACATCCGGCAACCCTATCAACCTCTCTGCGGTATGCTGCCATAGTTGCATCTTTTCTATCCCAAGTTCCTGAGACCTGCTGTACCACAAGGTCCGAATCTCCAAAGCATCGTATCCTCTTAATATTCATCTCCTTGGCTACCTTTAAGCCATGCAATAAGGCCTCATACTCGGCCACGTTGTTAGAACAGTCAAAGTGAATCTGTAGCACGTAACTCAACTTCTCTCCGTTGGGTGAAGTTAGCACCACTCCACCTCCTGACCCCTCGTATTGCTTGGAACCATCAAAGTGCATGATCCAAGACTCGGAGTTTGGAGCCATGGTGGGCATGCTTGTGTGCGTCCAATCGTTAATGAAATCGACTAGAGCCTGGGATTTGATTGCTGACCTTGGCTCGTAGTTGATATGATAATCCCCCATCTCTATCGCCCACTTGGCTATTCTTCATGTTGCATCCGAGTTTCTGATGATATCCGACATTGGTATCGAACTAACCACTGTTATGGGGTGTTCCTGGAAATATGGCTTCAGTTTCCGGCTGGCCATGAAGACCCCAAAAACTAGTTTTTTCCAATGTGGATAACGCTGCTTTGCTTCTGATAATACCTCACTGACGTAATAAACCGGTCTCTGGACCGGGTGAACTTTCCCATCCTCTCTACGCTCCACAACAACTACTGCACTAACGGCTCGGGGGCCAACTGCTACGTATAGCAACATAGACTCTTTAGGACCCGTGGCCGCTAGAACAGGTGCCTCAGATAACTGCTTCTTTAGTGCCTCGAACGCCTCATCCGCCTCTTGATCCTAAACGAATTTATCGGATTTCTTCAAGAGCCGGTACAAGGGTATTGCCTTTTCTCCGAGTCTGGATATAAATCGGCTCAAGGCTGCTACGCACCCTATGAGCTTCTGAACATGCTTCAAATTTTTCGGCTTTTTCAGACTCTGGATAGCTTTGATTTTATCCGGGTTTGCCTCGATTCCTCTTTCTGAAACGATAAAGCCGAGTAATTTCCCAGCTGGAACTCCAAACACGCACTTTGTCGGGTTAAGTTTCATCTGATACATCCTCAGGTTCTTGAACGTTTCCTTTAGATCATCGATGAATGTCTCCGCCTTTCTGGTCTTGATCACCACATCATCTACATAAGCATGGACATTGCGTCCAATTTGATCCTCGAAGCACTTCTGAATACACCGTTGGTAGGTTGCGCCAGCGTTCTTCAATCCAAATGTCATGGTCTTGTAACAGAAGGCCCCAAAAGGGGTTATGAATGATGTTTTCTCCCAATCCTCTTTCTTGAGCTTGATCTGATGATACCCGGAATATGCATCCAGGAAACATAATAGGTCACTTCCAGCTACTGCGTCTATGATCTGATCTATCCTTGGTAATGCAAACGGATCCTTTGGGCAATGCTTGTTGAGACTCGTATAATCAATGCACATCCTCCACTCATTGGTCTTTTTCATCACGAGAACCGGATTTGCTAACCAGTCCGGGTGAAATACTTCCATGATAAAGCCGACTGTCAGCAGCCGAGCAATTTCTTCCCCTATAGCTTTCCTTCTTTCCTCATTCATCTTCCTCAAGCCCTCCTTCACAGGCCTGGACTTGGGATCGACGTGCAAACTGTGTTCTGGCAACTCTGTAGGGATACCCGGCATGTCGCTAGGCGTCCAGGCGAACACGTCCTGGTTGGAACGAATAAACTCCACAAGTGCTTTCTCCTGCTCGCTGTCCAAGTTAGATCCTATAGCAAATTGCTTAGAGGGATCACCCTCGACAAAAGCCACCATCTTTGTATCCTATGCTGCCTTGAACTTTGCTCTTTCATCTTCAGTGTTTGGTCTTTTTAACGCTGTTCTGTCATCCGGGTCTACTTGAGACCGATAATAATTGAGTTCCTATTTTCTGCAAGCTTGCTCCGCCATGGCTGCATCTCCTTCGTCACACTCGGCTGCTATATCCCGGTTCCCATGTATGGTGTTGGTCTGCTTGGGACCCGGCATCTTCAGCTGTAGATACACATAACACGGTCTGGCCATGAATTTAGCGTAAGCCGGTCTTCCGAATAGCGCGTGATAAAGGCTGCGCAATTTAACCACCTCGAAAGTGAGCCACTCAACTCGATAATTGTCCTTTGATTCACCAAAAGCTACCTCCAATTTTATCTTTCCTTCGGGGTACGCTGAGTGGCCCGGCACAATCCCATGAAAAACTGTTGAACTTTTCTGCAGCTGAGACTCCTTGAGGCCCATGCGCAGAAAGGTTTCCCAATACAAGATATTGATGCTGCTTCCACCGTCCATCAGGACCTTTTTCAACTCATAACCATTAACTTGTGGTGCAACCACCAATGCTAAGACTCCCGGGCGTTCTATCCTTTCCGGGTGATCTCTTCTGCTCCATGTTACGTCTTGCTCTGACCATCTCAGGTATCTTGGAACCGCCGAAGAAACCGAGTTTACCGCTTGCTTCAGTATCTTTTTGTCCTTGTTAGAAGTTCCTGTAGTATGCACATGATATTGTCCCAACTGCTGGGGTTAGCTTGGAAACCTCCAGCTCCCCCTTGGTTGTTACCCGGATTTCCGCCTGCCGGGTTACCGGCTGGGGGTGGGCCGTTGCCCGGGTTTCCACCCGGACCCGGTCCTCCTCCCCGACCTGCACCTCGCATGGCTCTGTTCACTTCCTCGTTCCTCCATCTCTGTAGGTCCACGCACTGCTCCAGCGAGTGGTTAGCCGGCCTACCGTTCCTGCTGTGCTTAGGGCACGCCATTCTGAATATATCCCAGTTGTTACCCGGCCTAGGTGGCCCTTTATAATTTCCTCCGTTGTGGTTTCCTCCATTGAAATTTCCTTCTGCTATGGGTCTCATAGACCCGGCTTCTGTGCTAGCGACAAACTCGGAGCTTCCCTCGAACGGGCGCTTGTTCTGGTTGTTCCGATTGTTACGTCCATTGTTACCCGGCGTTGATCCGTTGCCGGTTCTTCCATTGTTATTGTTCGTATTTGCTTTTGCTTTCTTGTCATCGACATCCTCTTCTGTAGTATCCGTTGCGGCGTGTTTGTTGCATGCATCCATTAGCTCTCCCATCATAACTTCTGAAGCGTTCCGACTAGATTTCATGCGAGTTAACTTTTGCACTAAAGGTGTGTACTTGCAGGTCTTTGCCATAGCTTGCAGCGCATCCTTGGGCGGAATATCTGTAGATGAATGAAGTATCTCCATAACCCGGCGCACCCAGCTGCGCGCCGTCTCGTGGTGGTGTCAAGACAGATGCCATAGGATGGCTAAAGATGTGGGGACGATGGACGCTGGAGGTGCTCGGGGAGGGATCACGCGACGAGTAGCCGCGTGAAGTAAGAATCACACACTGCAAACAACACGATCTACCCAGGTTCAGGGCCCTCGTGAGGAGGTAAAACCCCTACTCCTGCCTTTCTTTTGATGTATTGAGGTCTCTCCGAGTAGCCACAGTACAATGGTTCTTGCTACCGAGTAGCCACTCTTCTCTCTACGTGATGAACTAGGTCAAGAATCTAGGTCAAGGATGTGCGATGTTCTGCGATCCCTCGCGTCGGAGGGGGCAGGGCACCTTATATACACGGTGCCCAGCCGGATACGTCCAAATACAAACAGATGTCGACATTGTGTGCACACCGTCCTTCTTCCGAGTTCCCGCTGACAGCTTTGGTTCCTAATCTTGTCCTGTCCGGAAAGTCGTTGGGAAAAACCAAGTGAACAGTCTGGTATCACTTAGCCAAACACAGAGTAGGTCCCCCCTATCCTGCGACGGCCTGCTGACACACTGTCGCTGTCAGGCACGCCGTCCTCAGATGAACAGTGCTGTGAATAGTGCCAAGTACGGATCCCGGATACGCGGGATCCTGTGTCAGAACGGCTCCTTTGACTTCTGGCCCGAGTAGGTTCCCGCCAGTTTTACTCGGACCAGCTCTTCTACTCGAACAAACGTAACTTGCTTGATATAACCTTCTGGTCATCTTTTGGTAAGACCGAGTAGCAGTCGACCGGGTAGCAATTACCGGGTAGGCGGCTACTCGACCAAACATCTCTCCCGAACTTGCCTTTAGCACTTGCCTTTACCCTACTCGGGGGTAACCCCCCGACATTAGTCCCCGAAGCTGGTAGAGTCCTGCGAACTCAATTACTGGGCCCTGCCAGCTTAAAACCAACCTTGGCAACATTGTTCTTGAACTTCAAGATGCCAAGTAAAACCTCCGAGTAGCACTCTGGAAAATACCTTGAGTTTCCTCTCTTCCGAATAGAGCTGGTTTTCTTCTCCGTGACTGAGTAAAAAGACTTAGGGAATTTCTCAAACAGAATCTCTGTAGCGCAGAGCACAATCCGGCTTTCCGTGCTGCAACTGGGCACGTGTCACGCATCCACGACCCCGACGCCTCGCTGCCCAGGACCTGACAGGCCACGCGCCCAGTTTTCACGGAGTGGGCCCACTAGCTCGTTATGTCCCATCACGCGCAGAAATTGCCCATGATCTCGTCGTGGGATCTAATGCGGCCGTTACGCGCGCGTTCCGCGCTGTGTGCGTTTCTAACCGGCCCACAGATCCCACGCCGCACGATTATTGCCACGATCGATCCCACTTCCTCCACTTGTAACGGTAATCCGAGGAGCGGTATAAATACCCCCTCGGTAACTCCTTCTTCTCCTTCCTCCGCTCACTTTTCCCCTTCTGCCTTCTTGTTTCTCCGCCGCCGCAGAGCTCTCCGCCGCCGCGCAATTCTCTGCGCCGCCGCGAGTTCATCCACTTCGCCAAATTCTTCCAACTTTTCCCGTCTCCTACTCACCATCATGGCTCGTGACGACAATGCTCGCGCCGGCTGGGCCGGCTCCGAGGTCACCGCCGAGGACTGCCGGTGGCTCGTGAATGCCCGGAGGGTCCCTCCCGGTGTTCGCTGCCGGCAACCCGACGGCGAGCTCGTTCCGTCCCCGCAAGAGGGCGAACATGTCGTCTTCCTCGCGCACTTCGCGCGAGGATTTGGGCTCCCTGCATCAAACTTCCTCCGCTCGTTTCTGGACCACTACGGCCTCCAGATGCACCATCTTCCTCCCAACGCGGTCGTCTTTCTCTCCTACCACGCTGTGGTGTGCGAAGCCTTCCTCGGCGTTCGCCCCACGACGGAGACGTGGTCAAGGTACTTCTTCTTTCGCCAGCAGAGCAAAGGCAAGAAGGACGGCGCGGACACCAGTAGCCGGATAACCGAGACCGGCAGCGCCATGATGGTGCAGCGCCCTGGAACCAACCATCCTCGCATCAAGGGCCTGGATTCTGTCCGCAAGTGGCAGAAGACGTTCTTGTACGTGAAGAACATCCCTGCCACAAAGGGGGCCAAGGTGGAGGATCAAATTAATCTGCCCCCTTGGAGCAATCGGGCTCCCACCGGGCAGAACTGGAAGACGAAGCCGTCCATCGACAGGAACCTAACGCAGATGGAGGAGGGCCTTGCCCATCTGATCCGAGAGGGCCTCAAGAGCGACGATCCAGTCGCCTGCTGGATCTCCAATCGGGTGTTGCCACTCCAACACCGCGTCCACCCCATGTGCTACATGGGCGGCCCCCGCGACAGTACTCGGACAACCATGTTCGAGCTCAGCAACGCGGATGTTGCCGCTCATGCGCGGTCCATTCTGACCACCGGCCTTAGAGACAATTGGCAGTATGGCTTCATCCCATACAGCCATACGAAGCCGATTAGACGGGTATGGACCTCTTACTCTGCTTCTTGCATACGCAATCCGAGTAGATAGCCTTCTCTCCTTGCTGCGACTAGTATTTGCACTCCGCGCCGAATAGGGCGCCTAGCGGAACTGCTCAGGCTTAGTGTGCTTGGTGTTTGCACGCCTTGTCGGGTAGGACACTTAGCAAGTTTCCCTAGGCTTAGTGTGCTTTGTGTTTGCACGCCTAGTCGGGTAGGGTGCCTTTATGCTACTCGACTAACTTGTGATGTCTCTCTATTCTTCAGGTCCTTGATCGCCAGCTCGCTGAGAGCATGGAGCGCTTTGAGGACAACTGGTCGGAAGACCGAGAGGAAGATGATGAGGTCTCCTTCGAGACCGCGGACAAGCTCAACCTCCCTCATGCTGCCCAGACGAGTAAGCATCACGTGGACGCGTCTCTCCGTGATTGTTCTGAGGACGAAGATGAAGGTAACCGAGTTTATCCTGTCTGGTCGCGAGTAGCGCAAACCAATTGCTTCCTGCTTCTGAGTTGCTTTTCTTCTTCTCGACTTCATAGATGGTGCAGATGCTGAGGATGAAGGCAAGGACGAGGACGAGGAAGCCCTTGTCGTCGATCCTCTTTCAGTTGCCGCTCCTCTTACCCGCAAGCGGACGGGCAGTGGTGCTCAGGAGCCCCCCGCCAAGAAGAAGAAGACGACCGAGAAGACGACCAAGAAGGTCGTGACGAGAAAGCGACCGGCAATACCTACCCGCAAGGGGTAAGTACTTTCTCCTCAGTTATGCGCCTCTGTTGCCGCAAATTCCCAATCCTTTTACTTCGTTGTTTCTTCTCGGTTTCCTCTGCCCTCTTCTCTTTTCTGAACACAATTTTCTCTTCAGAGCCCCCTTGGATGCGGACGCCGCTTTCGCGCCCACCAAGACCAAGAAAAAGGCCGCTATCGACGTTGATAAGCTCATCGACCTTGACGGCGACGAGAACGAAGCCGCAGCTGCACAAGGAGAGGACTCCGACGAGGCTCGGTATATGGACACCGACGCCCAGAATGTTGAGCAGGAGCAGCAGGCCCGCGCTGAACAAGAAGCGCAAGATGCTGCTCACCAAGAGAGGCCTCCTTCTCCTCCAGCCAACACGGCCGAGGAGAATCTAGCACAAGATTCCGAGATGCAGGATGACGCCGCCCCTGAGCGGCACGGAGAAGAACAAGAGCAGCCAACCACAAGGGCTGCTGAACAGGAAAACCCCGCGACCCAGACGCGGGTAGAAGAACAAAACACCTCACAGCAAGGTCCCGCTGCCGAGCAGCGGGTTGAAGTAGTCAATGAGATGCAGCAGGACCTGCAGAGCCACGCGCAGCCGGATGCTGCGCCGGGTAGCACGCCGTTGGCGCCGCATACCCAGCAGGGCACCTCCTCCACTGCACCAGACTCCTCCTTGGTGCAGAAGACCAAAACTGCAGCCAGCCCTCCGGCCAAGTCGGTTGCGAAGAAGAACACTCATGAATCTGCAGAGGAGAGGGCCGCCGAGAAGAAGGCCGCCGAAAAGCCAACCGCCAAGAAGGAGACTTCGAAGAAACGGGCAGCCGAGAAGCCAGCTGGCCAGGCAGAAGGCGCTGTTCGCAGGAACCCGACGCGTGGTGCCGCTCAAGATGCAGCCGTGATGCCGCCGCCAAAACCAACCGCCAAGTCCTGTCAGCTGGTTATCCGCGAGCCCGGCGCGGCTGCTGACGCCGCCGCAGGGTCCAGCGTCCCGGATCCGCCCAGCTTCCCACCTTACATGGTGAAGGTCGGCCAGCAGTACCAGGTTGGCTTAACTCCCGAGGAGAGGCGACTTTCTCTCAAGAAAGGGAAACAAGCCGCAGCAGTGGACTCCAGACCCCCAGCCAAAAATCAGGACAAGTCCCTCTCCATTTCTTCGCGCGAGGTCCAGGACAAGGCGGTGACGTCCACGGGCCTTGAGCAAGTGATCGATTTGGTCGGCTTCATCGATGCCAAGTGGGACAGCAAGGTCCTTGGCAACCCGAACTGGGACGGCGTGGATTTGGGCGACTTGGACCACATGCGCGTCGCTTGGAACAAGGCGGACATGGGTTACAAACCCATGACCATCTCATCCAACTCCAGCACGCTCGCCGCCAAGATGTTCGTCCACCGCAAGGCTGCAGAGGACCTTGAGCAATCTTACGCGGTAAGTCTTCTTCGTCCTTCCCGAGTTGCCTTTCACTTTTCTTCTACTCTTCTTCTTTCCCTTGTCCATCACCCAGTCCCCGAGATTCTGGCTGAGTAGGCGGATACTCAACCGAGTTGCCGCCTTCTCGGGTTGAATCTTTATCACCTTGCCTGATTCTTTTTCCTTTTGCTTCTCAGAATAGCTTATTGAAGCGGACCGGCCTGTATCGTCGGCTACTCTGGAATCATTGCATCGCTAGGAGGCGCATTAACGCCCTAGAGAAAGAGCACATAGCCGACGAGGCAGCCGAGAAGGATGTTATGAACAACACCCTGAGACTTTCTGAAGTTGAAGGTACGCTTCTAGCTACGCGGTTCTTGCGTTTGGTGTTTACGCCCGCTTTTGCTTTTTGTGCTAACCACTTCTACTCTGCAGGGAAGTTAAAGGCCCTGGCCGAGGAGCACTCGAACTGCCGTGCCTTTGTTGAGAGTGGCCAAGACACGATCAAGAGACTGGAAGGTATGTTGTCGTCTTCTCGGCATGTCTTTGTGCTTCTTTCTTCGCTACTCTGCTAACCGTGCTTTGCTCTCCGCAGAAGACCATAAGAAGTTCGTCGAGGAGCATCTCAACTGCCTCCAACCTGCTGAGGTGCAGCAGCAACTGTCAAGCCAAGCTGTCGAGCTACAGAAAGAGCATGCTACCGAGATGGAAGATCTCCAAGTCCAGCTGTGGACTGCGCTCCAGGATGCCCTCAACATTGCTGCCGAGAAGGATAGAATAAACGCCGAGAAGGCCAAGAATGAAGCAGCAGCTGCGGCTAAACAGAAAGCCCTTGAAATGGAGTGCAACATGCTGAAGGAGAGCAACTCTGATCTCATGGCTCAGCTGGCTGGGCTCCGCCTACTTGAAGAGAAACATGTAGCTGACGAGGAGCTGTGGAAGAGCAAGTCGCAGGGGCTGCTCTATGACCTGAACAGTAAGTGTTCTCTTCTCTGCGTTTTTCTCTGTTTTCTTGCGATCTCTTCTGCTCGGTTTTACGTTTCTTTTCTGCCTCTGTTTCCGATTTTTTCGATAGCTCTCGCAGAAGTCTTCCCCGACCTCGAGTCATCTTGCAAGCCTGCCCTGGAAAAGGCCCGGCTGCTCGCACCGAGAAGGGCGAGCCTTCGGACACCAGAGCAGAAATCGAGGAGAGTCTCATCGTTATGCAAGGGCAGTTCCAGCGTCTAGCTGGCGTGGGCACCGAGTTGGTGCGCATCGCCTTCCAGCTTCACGATCTCTTCTGGCCACGGGACTCCGCGCCAACGACAATCCGCGGACTCGCCTTGAAGCTGCACGGCGTGAAGGCCGAGCTGAAGAAGTGGCGAGCATCGGGAGCTCGGGCAGGCGCCGACATGATGCTGCTATTCATTACCAGCTGGTATGAAAATCTTAACCTGCAAGTTGTCCGCGAGATGCGCCAGGACTCCAAGTGGGAGAAGGACTCCGACTGCGTGGCTCTCCGCCAGCTGGTTGCACACGAGGTCGCCCAGTACGCAGACACCGCGACCTTCATCGATGGCCTCACCGAGCCCGACACCGAGGTGGACGAAGGCGAGGAGGAAGACAAAGATGAAGAGACGGACGAGGAGGAGTTGGACCTAAGCTGCTTCGAGTCTCCTGGTGGCAAGGCCGGGAAGGGGAAGGTCGCGTTCGTCGCGGGTAGCGATGAGGAAGGCGAGAGCGAGAAGATGTCGATCGACACCGCCGCGCTCGAGTTCGGCACCTCGTCAGGAGCTGCCCTCGACGACACGATTAGCCTCCGCGCCCAAGCAACTGGCTCCACCTCGGCGACAGTGCCCATCTCGGTGGCCACGGCCACTTCAGACCAGGTAGCCACCGAGCCCGACGCAGAGCTAGCGAAGACCGTCCCCGGCAACTCGGAAGCGGATGCTACCAAGGCCAGCGCCGAAAACGAAGCTGCGAAGACTGTTGACGCCAGCTCGGAGGCAGACGCTACCAAGGCCAGTACTGAAGATGAAGCAGCCAAGTCCAACGCCGAGAACGTTGCTACCTCGACTTGATTTTCTCCTGCAATCTTATCCTTCAAACACTTATCAGATCCCCGGGATGCCGGGTGCAGATATAAGGAACCAGTTATGTTTTTGCTTGCTACTCATTTTTATTCACACTTGTTATTTTTAACTTAGTCAATTTGAGCAGCCCTGGCTCGATGCCGGGTTGCGTTATCATGCAAGTCCCCGAGTTGCATTTCTTATTCGCTCTTTCTTTTCATCTCAGCTCTACCCGCAACTTATTGCTTTTTTGGTATTCGAGTCACAAGAGTTCAAAGGCAGAGTTGCAAATAGTTAGCCACTCGGAAACAATCACGGTAACGCAGCCCACCACTTAGCCGAAAAGAAAAGATAAAAAACAGTAGTAAATGCACCCTACTCGGTTCCTGCACTCTTCCTTTTCTTAGCAATCTTTCTTGTGCTCATTGACCTTTTGCTTGTTCTCTTGCTTGCCATGAAGCCGAGTTTCGGACAGCAGTAGAGTCGAAGAGTTGGCATGTAGGTTTAAACACAATACTTAATGTAGTTATGAACTTTGAAGCAGAGCAACCGAGTAGACAAAGAGTAAAGCCGAGTAGAAACACTTAGAGCAATTTTGGACGAGGGCAGTCCCCGAGGTCAATTTCAGATTGCAGAGTAGAATTGAGAGTACATACACATTTTCGCTCACGAATGAAAGCGACGAAGTAGAGCTACATTCCAGGGACGCTTGGATTCCTCTCCAGCTTTGTCTACCCTGTTCTTCTGTGATGGTTGTACGTCGACTAGATAATATGCATCATTGTGCAAAGCCTTACTCACAATGAAAGGTCCTTCTCAAGGAGGAGAGAGTTTGTGCATCCCGGCCGTGCGTTGCACAAGCCTAAGGACCATGTCTCCTTCTCGGAAAACCCTTGAGTTCACCTTTCGGCTATGATAACGCCGCAGGTTTTGCTGGTAGATAGCCGAACGTGACAGAGTCAGCTCTCTTGCTTCTTCAAGCAGGTCAACGTCGTCTTCTCGAGCTTCTCTCGCCTCCACCTCAGTGTAGAGGGTTACTCGGGGGAGTCATGCTCTAGGTCTATTGGCAATACGGCCTCAGCCCCATATACCAAGAAGAATGGTGTGTAGCCGGTTGACCGGTTAGGGGTAGTCCTTAGACTCCACAACACCGCTGGCAACTCGTCTAGCCAACACCCAGGTGTTTTCAGCAGTGGCTCAATCAGCCTTGGCTTTATGCCAGCTAGCACCATGCCATTTGCTCTTTCAACTTGCCCATTTGAGGCGGGATGCGCGACTGACGCAACGTCTAGTCGGATATGCTTATCTCTGCAGAACCGCACCATTGCTCCCTCAGCAAAGTTCGTGCCATTGTCTGTGATGATGTTGTGCGGGTAGCCGTATCTCAGGATCACATCCTTCAAGAAAGTCACGGCTGTGGCTCCATCGCACTTCCGAATAGGCTTCACTTCTATCCACTTGGTGAATTTATCAACCATGACCAAGATGTGAGTCATGTTGCCTCTAGCCGGCTTGAAGTGACCAAGCATATCTAGGCACCAAACGGCAAATGGCCAAGTAATGGGAATGTTTTTCAACTCGGAAGCAGGCAAGTGGATCTTACTTGCAAATATTTGGCAGCCATTGCACTTCCTCACAATGTCCTCAGATTGCTTCAAGGCAGTGAGCCAATAGAACCCATGCCGAAAAGCCCTCTTGACCAATGCCCGAGAAGAGGCATGATGCCCACACTCTCCTTGGTGTATCTCTACCAGAATTTCTTCTCCTTCTTCTGGTTCCACACAGCATTGCAGCACACCGGTGGCACTTCTCTTGTGCAGCACATCTCGGAATATGGTGTATCCCTTGGATCTTCTCTGGATCTGCCTTGCAGCAACCTCATCTTCTGGCAGGGTACCGTCCCTTAGAAAGGATAATATGGGCATAGCCGAACTCGGTGTCTCCCGTGTAGGAAACACTGGTTCGTCCACTTCCATTGGAACAGGTACCTCTGTCTGCTCTGTAGGGTTAGGAGCACTTCTTTGAAGCCCTGATCGGTTAGCGAGAACCTCCTCAATGAATGCAACAGTCCCCGGGACGAGAGGGGCAGTCCCCGAGTAAGGAAGGACAGTCCCCGAGTAGGGAGCGGCAGTCCCCGGGTTCTGTGTTGCATTCTCCCAGTCAATCTCCATGGGCTCAGCTTCCTCACTTGGCAGAGAAGGAACGAAAGTGGATTCCGAGTTGGGGCATGGCTTGATGGACGGGTTTCTCAAATGCTCCAAGGCAATTCCCGCCGGGATGGATTGCCGAGAAGATCCCAACTTGGACAGCTCGTCTGCTGCTTCATTCTCTGCTCGGTGGATGTGCTGGAACTCCCAGCCTTCGAAGAATCCAGTCATAGACTGCACCAGAAAGCGATACGATGCCATGTTGGCGTCCAAAGCATCCCAAGTGCCAGAAACTTGCTGCACCACCAGATCGGAATCACCGTAGCATATGACGCGCTGCACGCCAACCTCCTTGGCTACTCGCAAGCCGTGCACCACGGCCTCGTACTCGGCAACATTATTCGATGCCTTCAAGTGGATTTGCAGCACGTACTTGAGTTGATCTCGCTTGGGTGACGTAAGCACTACGCCCGCACCAAGCTCTTCCTTCACCTTGGAGCCATCAAAGTGCATCCTCCAATAGTTGGAAATTGGAGCAGGAGGTTCATACTGCACCTCGGCCCAGTCCACCAGAAACTCCGCCACAATTTGAGACTTGATGGCTTCTCTTCTCGCATACGCGGGAGCGTACGCGGCTAGCTCAATCGCCCACTTGGCTACTCTTCCACTCGCCTCCTTGTTGCCCATGATATCCGAGATGGGAGCAGAACTCACAACAGTGATAGGATGCTCCTGGAAATAGTGCTTCAGCTTCTTGGCGCCCAGGTACACACCGTAGGTCATCTTCTGGTAGTGCGGGTAGTTCTGCTTGGAGCTCGACAGCACTTCGCTAAGATAGTACACGGGGCGCTGTACCCCCTTGCCTTCTTCTTCTCGCTCCACCACAATCACTATGCTGACTACTCGGTTAGTAGCAGCAATGTATAGCAGCATTGGCTCCTTGGGTAGCGGACTAGCCAAGATGGGAGCGCTACCCAGCATTGCCTTCAGCTCATTGAATGCCACGTCTGCTTGCGGCGTCCAGACGAGCCTATCACTCTTTTTCATCAGTTGATAGAGAGGCAGGGCCTTCTCGCCCATTCGGCCAAGGAAACGGCTCAGAGACGCCAAGCAACCAGTAAACTTTTGCACATCCTTCAAGGATCTCGGCAAAGACATGCTCTCAATAGCTTTTATCTTTGAAGGATTGGCCTCAATGCCCCGACTAGAAACTAGGAATCCGAGTAGCTTGCCAGCCGGGACGCCAAAGGTGCACTTACTCGGATTCAGCTTCATTTTGTACTTGCGCAGGTTAGCAAAGGTTTCCTCAAGGTCGGCAAGCAGAGTATGTGTTTTATTCGTTTTGATGACAATGTCATCTACGTACACCTGCACATTCTTGCCGAGCTGATCATGCAAGCATTTCTGCATGCATCTCTGATAGGTTGCACCCGCATTCCTCAAGCCAAAACACATGACACGATAGCAATAAGCCCCGTACGGGGTAATAAAAGCAGTCTTTATTTGATCAGTAGGGTTGAGAGCTATTTGATGAAAACCCGAGTAGGCATCTATGAAAGATAAGAGCTCACAACCAGCAGTGGAATCGATAACCTGATCGATGCGAGGTAGCGGAAAAGGATCCTTGGGGGAGGCCTTGTTCAGGTCGGTGTAGTCGACGCACATGCGCCACGCTGTAGCAGCCCTAGGATCCTCCTTCTTCTTCTCGACCATGACCGGGTTGGCTAGCCAATCCGGGTGCAGTACCTCCATGATGAAATTGCTTATCAGCAGCTTGGTGATCTGATCACCGATAGCTTTCCTCCTCTCATCTCCGAAGCGGCGCATAGCCTGCTTCACTGGCTTGGCGTCTGAACGCACATGTAACGAGTTCTCAACCAACTCCCTCGGGACACCTGGCAGATCTTCATTGGACCAGGCGAACACGTCCCGATTCTCACGGAGGAAGTGGATGAGCTCGCCTTCCTATTTCTCCGCCAACCCGGAGCCAATGATGGCAACTCGGTCGGGGAACTCGGGGTCGACCTGGATCTTCTTCGTTTCCTGGGAGGCCTGGAACGCGGTCCTGTACTGGGATCTCGGCATCCCAGGCGCAACACCTTGTGCAGCCTGCGCCATGGCCACCACCTCATGTATCTTCTTCTTCTCGGCAGCAATCACCATCGACTCCGCCAGCTGAGAACCAGCAGAGGCACACTCTATGGACTTCTTGTAATCGCTAGAGATGGTAATCACACCATTGGGACCGGGTATCTTCATCTTGAGGTACGCAGTGTGGGTAGAAGCCATGAACTTGCTCAGAGCAGGCCTGCCGAGTAGAGCATGGTAAGGGCTTTGATGATCAACCACCTCAAACTGCAGCCTCTTTGTGCGACAATTTCCCCTGATGCCGAATAGCACATCTATCCACACTCTGCCCATTGGAGAGCAAGAAATCCCCGGCACAATGCCATGGAAAGTGGTCTTGCTGGGTAGCAGCATGTTCTCGCCAATCCCGAGCTTCTCGAGTGTGTCCTTGTACACGATGTTGATGCTGCTGCCGTTGTCGATTAGCACCTTGATGAACTTCACGTTCTTCTCAGGACCCAGGAAAGTAGGATCCAGCACCAAGGCGTAGCTACCCGGGTTAGGCATCACCTTGGGATGGTCAGCTCGGGACCACGTGATCTCTACATTGCACCAGAGCATGTAGTGAGGAACAGCGGGGATCACAACATTGACCTCCATGGCACGCCTGTGCTGCGACTGCTTGTCGACATGCTCGGAAGTGAAGATCATGTAGCTCTCGTGGTGCTCTTGGTACTGGTTGCGGCCCCCATCATCATCGTTGTCGTTGTTGTTGCCTCTGTTGTTGTTGCGGTTGCGGTTGTTGTTGTTGCGGTAACCCTCATTGTTGAAGTAGCGGTTGGCTCCTAAAGCCACTTGGTTCACATTTTCCCTTTTCTGGAAGGCCGGAGGCCGAGCTGCGGGTGCGCGAGCAGGCTGGACAGCAGCATTCGCAACTGGCAGGGGAGGAGGAGGAGGCAAACCGTCATTCCTGATCTGATCCCACCATTCGCACTGCCGAGTAGTGTGGTTGGCTGGCCTCGAGGGGTGCTGAGTGTGGAAGCTGCACAGGCCATCCTTCATGTCGTCAAAGACGAACTTCTTAGCCGGCTCCGAGTTGCCGCTACCCGGCTGAGGAGCTCGGTATGGCTTCTTGTTGCCTTGGCCCTGGTTCTGGTTGCGCCCGTACTGGGCTCCAGCAGGTTTTTGCCCTTGACTGCTTCCAGCTCCAATACCCACAGCATTCACCTCCTCAGGGTCATACCGAGTATCCATTCGGTCACCCCTGCGCTTGTTGCGGAACTCGTTGCGCTTGTTGTTGAAGTTTCGTCTCGGCTCGGAGGAGTCCATCAGTGGCTGAGTAGGATCACCAAGCGCGTACTGATCCGCGATCTTGATGGTCTCCGCCAGAGTGTTCGGCATCTCCCTCTGCAACCTCTGCCACATCATGCTGCCGTGCTTGCACCCCTGCACAAACCAAGTGATGGCCTGCGCCTCGTTCACACCTTCAGAGGTGTTCTGCATTGTGCTCCACCGAGTAAGATACTCGCGATCCGTCTCGTCTTCTCGATGCTTGCAGGCGGATAGCTGCTGTAGCCTATTCGGTCTCTTGTACGTGCTGGTGAAGTTGCTGATGAAGGCCTCCGAGAAGTCCAGCCAGCAATTGATGTTGTTCCTGGGCAAGTTGTTGAGCCAAGTGCGAGCTGGACCCTCAAGCATTTGCGGAACATACCGCACAGCCCATCTCCTGTTGCCGCTCGCGATATGGACCGCGGTGACATAGTCGTTGAGCCAGTCTTCTGGCTTGGTGCTGCCGTTGTAGCTCTTGGTGCCCCTTGCGAGCTGGAAGTTCTTCACGGATGGCTCGTTCATGATGCGCGGGCCAAAACAATCAGGGCCGGGAGGCCCCGTGTTTTCTAGCCGCGCGGACAGATTGATCTGATCCAGCTTGTACCGAACATCAGCAGGCTCCAGCACGCGCTCTCCTACGCGATCCAAGATATCATATCCGGCCAGCCCCATGGCCGAGTTGCCGTCATTGTAACTGTCCTCCTCCATGGCCACAGGCTGCTCCACCAGGTTGGCTACTCGGTTAACCACACGCGGCTGAACAACAGCTGCCTGGTGAGGCCTCCGCCGAGCAGGCTGAGCAACCTGTTGCCGAGAAGGGCTCGGACGATCTCCACCTCGCGTTTGGCTATGAGCTTTATGGGCTTGGAAGCCTGCTCCAGCAGAGTTGTGTTTCTGGCCGGACTGTCGCAACACAGCGAGCTGTTTCGCGGCGGCAGTCGGGTCGTACACCTGCATTTGCCTGTTCCTTCCCGGGGTGCCACTGCGGTCCTTCTCGCGACTGGGCTGCGGAGATGAGGCATGATCGTTAGATCTGGCCGCATGCGAATGCACCACCTGCGAGCCGCCAGCACCCGGGTTGGCTTTCCGGAACTCCTCGTTCTGCCTAGCAGCCTCCAACACCAACTCGTTGAGCCTTTCTTGCTGCCTAACACGCGCGTCGCCGTCGAGATGAGTCAACTCGGCGGCTACGGCTTCTGCAGCTCTAAGTGTTTTGGCGGGGGTGCTGTATCTAGGCCTAGTGGAGGTGTTTGCGGTGGCGGACTGACTAGGAACCTCTCCAACAGTTGCCATCTCGGCACCTAGGTTGCGCCGAGTGGCACCTACTTTGCTAGCTCTCCTAGCGACTGGCGTGAAGCCGTGAGCCTTGTTGTACTCGATCTAGTCTAGACTTAGCTCAAGCCTAACCTTATCCAGCTCCGCCTGCTCGGCAAGCAGCTCCTGGCGTTGCCGGTCGAGCTGCTCCTTCATGTTCAAGAGCTCGATGTCGATGGGAGGCGGCATGTCAGTCCGCCCAGCGGATGCAGGAATGGTCGGACTAGTGGAGAGAGGGAGGTTGCAGTACTTCTCGTAGGGCTTGTGGGTCTTGCCGCCAGCGCTCGAGCCAGCAAGATCGTCGATGATGACCGCAGAGCCAGCAGCACCCTTGCCGGCGTTCGCAGCCAGGCCGGCCACCATCACTTCAGCACTGTTCGCAGAAAAGCACGTAGGCCTTCCGCGAGCAGCGATCACGGCAGGAGGATCCTCTGCGACCAGCACCTCCTCCGGGTACTCGTTGACGACGGCGGTGGCGACGTAGACGAGGTGCGAGCCGAAGGAGATCACCGTGCCGCCCTCCGGCATGGCTCTGCCGCCGAAGTCTCATGCGTTGTCGATGACGAAGTCGAAGGAGCCGAATCTGTGGACAAGACCACAAACTACGCGCTCCGTCGAGGAAGATCCCGTCCGAACGATAACTCCAGCCAGCGCCGCTGGTAGCCCCACGGTGGGCGCCAACTGTCGTGGTGGTGTCAAGACAGATGCCATAGGATGGCTAAAGATGTGGGGACGATGGACGCTGGAGGTGCTCGGGGAGGGATCACGCGACGAGTAGCCGCGTGAAGTAAGAATCACACACTGCAAACAACACGATCTACCCAGGTTCAGGGCCCTCGTGAGGAGGTAAAACCCCTACTCCTGCCTTTCTTTTGATGTATTGAGGTCTCTCCGAGTAGCCACAGTACAATGGTTCTTGCTACCGAGTAGCCACTCTTCTCTCTACGTGATGAACTAGGTCAAGAATCTAGGTCAAGGATGTGCGATGTTCTGCGATCCCTCGCGCAGGAGGGGGCAGGGCACCTTATATACACGGTGCCCATCCGGATATGTCCAAATACAAACAGATGTCGACATTGTGTGCACACCGTCCTTCTTCCGAGTTCCCGCTGACAGCTTTGGTTCCTAATCTTGTCCTGTCCGGAAAGTCGTTGGGAAAAACCAAGTGAACAGTCTGGTATCACTGCGCCAAACACAGAGTAGGTCCCCCCTATCCTGCGACGGCCTGCTGACACACTGTCGTTGTCAGGCACGCCGTCCTCAGATGAACAGTGCTGTGAATAGTGCCAAGTACGGACCCCGGATACGCGGGATCCTGTGTCAGAACGGCTCCTTTGACTTCTGGCCCGAGTAGGTTCCCGCCAGTTTTACTCGGACCAGCTCTTCTACTCGAACAAACGTAACTTGCTTGATATAACCTTCTGGTCATCTTTTGGTAAGTCCGAGTAGCAGTCGACCGGGTAGCAATTACCGGGTAGGCGGCTACTCGACCAAACATCTCTCCTGAACTTGCCTTTAGCACTTGCCTTTACCCTACTCGGGGGTAACCCCCCGACACGCCGATTCTCCCTTCTTCTGAACACATCGCTCTAGATCATCAATAGTGAATAACTTTCTGCACGTCCCATGAAAGTGCTTGATAAACGCGGTTTTCAACTCCTCCCATGACTTGATAGATCCTTCCGGTAGATTAGTGAACCATAACTTTGCTGCTCCTTCTGACATCATCAAGTACATGAACTTGGCTTGAAGATTCTCAGATGCATTGCGAATCGACATAGCCATCTCATAACTGCTCAACCATGTTTCTGGATCCATAGTCGGCTCATAATTCACTACTTTACCCGGTTCCTTGAATTTATCCGGGTAAGGCTCAGCCCTGATGTTATCCGACAGACACTTAGGTCCAGCGAGATTAGTCGGAACCGGCCTTACTCGGGAAACATGCGATCCTGCGGGAGGCACGGCTGGACGCGGTACTGCTGGTGGTCCATGCACGGCAGACCCGGCCGCGGCTCTCCTGGCTCTGGAACTATCCACGATAGCTTGTGCTGCTGATGCTGCTGGTACTGCCTGAACGCGTGGAGAAGGCGGCATTTGCTGCTGCTCTTCCCTCCGCCGCGCTGAACTTGTCTGGATATTGCCGGTGTTGCCTCGTTGCTGGCTGATATATGGTGTCCCATGCATTCCACTCCTGTGATCCGGGTAATTAACTTGTTGCGCCACCGCAGTGCACAATAAATCTATCGCCCGCCGGGTCTCCTCTGCGTGGGGTGACTCTCTCATGGGGATTTGATTTAATGCGAGTGTTGTTGCGTACACGTTATCCATGGGGTTGTTGTAATGACCTGCTGGTGTTCGAAATCGTGATGGTGGTGGTGGTGGTAATCTATTGCCGGTTGTAACTCCAGTCTGTGGCAAGGGTAACCCGGCTTGCACGTTTGCCGGCTGTGTTCCCACAGTTGCTGGTTGAGGTACAGTTCCTTGGTTCACCGCTGGAATCGGCTGATCTTGAGGTGTGATAAACAGTGTAGCCGGGTTTATAACTCCACACATCGCTGGTAGTCTGGTTTGGTGCCTTTGATGTACTGTAGTTGTTTCTTCTCGGAGCCGGGTTTCTAGTGCATCCAGCTCACGTTGGCGTGTGGCCATCCCTTGCCTTTCTGCTTCTACTTGCCTCCTCTGTTGCTCCAATGCACGACGGGCTACATCTAGATCCCTAACATGTTCCGCCGCGTTTTCTGGAGTGATAATCGTGGCCAGAACGGTGGGATCTAGAATCATATTGTTGTTGAACAGGGTCGGGTGCTGCGGATTGGAAGGACCCGCCCCTGGTGTCCGGTTTGCTAGAAATCCGAACGTGTTCGCGTGCAACTCATTTTCCGCCGCTTGACTGGTAACCGATGCCGATTCTCCGTCAACCCGGACCAGGACCGGGTTTCCGTCAACCGGACCTTGCTGCTGGGCCAATGCTTGCGCTGCTCCAACTGCGGCTGCGGTCACGTTCCCCTGGTTAAGATTGGTCGCAGGAGCCGTGTAAACCGCAACCTGGCGCACAATGCTTGGTGCAGATTCGTATTGTTCCTCTTCGCTGCTATTTTCCTCGTACCGGTCCTCCAGCAGATGCAAGATAGACTCGGTATCATCTTCTCTCACGACCCGCCCATGCGGGGTCCATGCCGGCTCCTCCGGTTGTTCCCTCTTCGTGGTGGGCTCTTCTGTCGGATCTATCGTCCCGACCGATTCTTCCCCATCTGACTGAGCGTAGGTGGCCTCCCCTGATACAGAATCAAATCCGAACTCGTCAGGGATTGAACCGGACGTACGTACCATGCCGATGAAGACGTTGATCAGGCCGATTGTCACGATAGATCCGGATTCGAGGTGATCCGACTCTGGTCCCCAACCGGAATCGTCCACCATCTTCTCTCCTTCGGGGTCGGTGTAGATCTCGCCGATGACAAGGTTCTCCATGTTCTTCCGAGCTTCTCTCGTGATGTAAACACCTTTGGACGTAGGCCCCACGGTGGGCGCCAACTCTCGTGGAATAATCACGGCAGACGTTACCGGGGGTAACTTATCTTGGGGCAAATCGACTCTGGTGTTTGGGAGAGGGTTTAGCTCAGAGGAAAACATGATGATATGCAATCTGGTAGCCGGCAAGCAAGTCGCCGAGTCTCCGATCTCGATATATTAACTCAACTCTCGTGTTACACTGGATACTCGATACCTAGCGATATTGCTCGAACTCTTGGATCCCCCTAAACTAGACCTAGGGGCCGGCTTATATAGTATCCGGACCCCCTGGCCTGCTCTCCAAGGCGTACTCTGAATCCTACCCGGACACTGCCTACAAAACCCTAAACTTCCTTACCGGAAGCCACAATCCGGGTTACCAGGCCTACGGTCTTGGGATTTCTAGAAACTCCTTTATCCTTAGTCGGGTCTTGCGCAGCGTCCTTTGGGCCGAGTTACTCCTTGGCGTTGGCCTACCGGGTTATCATCCCTCCATCAGTAGTCCCCAGAATAGCTTGGGCTTCACGGGATCCTCCTTGAAGCGCACGCTATTCCCTGCAAAAATATCGACATTCAAGTTCATAGAGGCCGAGTTAGATTGCTTTGATAAACAGCTAGGCCTAACTCCATGGTGGCCATATAGTAACCTGGCTTTCTCCAAGTCCATTGCTTATCTCTCCGGGTCAGTACCCTGATAATGATGCCAAAGATCCGGCTCACTTCACTTGTTTAACCGAACCAATACTCGCGGAAAATATTTGCCTCATATTTGTTCCGGATATTCCGTCTAGCACTTAACGCATATCTCGGAAAATCCGGGCGGATATCACATATCCAAAATTTCCGGCTCTCACCCTTGGGTCTAGGTTTATCCACCCGCACCCTATAAATAGGCACCTAGGGGATAACCTAACTCCAACGGTCCACTTCTCCTCCTTCCTCCTTTTCTTCGCTTCCGCGCTCGAGCTTACAGAGCACCGCCACGGAGACCTCGCGCGCGTCGCCGGAACCAATCCGCCGTAGGCTACGTTCCGCCACAGTTCGTCCCGCGCCGCCGCCAAGCTCCGCCGCCACGCCCCCGACCTTCGCACCGGGAATCGCAAAGGGGCACCAGGATTGTGCCATTTGCCGTCGTCGAGCTTCGCTTCAATCCGCTCCGGTAAGCCTCTTACTCCCATTGATCCAGCTTCGCAATTTCTTGATTTGTTCTAGATTGGATCTAGGTCAACCCGCGGGCCATTTCTTGCCCCGTGCCGGATTAAGCCGCTTAGATACTTGCTAGCTCCTCCAATAGCTTGATAGATGATCGCGCACCACTCCCCTATCATCATTAATCATCAATTTCTGCGCAGAATCGTCCGCAAACCTTTCAATCTAGATCCATTTCGCCCAAATTTTCCGCGCCTGTCATTGACACCCGGAAAATCCTCTTCTTCCGGTTATTTTGCTTGCAGTAGATACATGGGAAATCATCCTTCTTCTTCAAACACTTTCAAATATGTAAGTACCCCATAGTTTCTATACTGATACTTGATACCCGGATAACTTGTAATCTTTGCTCCGTACAATGATACCCGGATAATTCTTAGTTTCCATGTCTTATCGATACCGCTTGCATATACTCGGATAACTCATGACTTCCGAGTCTCATTTCTCGTACCTTTTTGTCTTGTGCTCTGCAGGTTGATCCCATGGCTCCCAAGAAGCAAGGGAAGCAGCTAGCCAAGACAAAGACCACCCAATCCATATCCGCCAACTGGGCGCGATCCACGGTCACGAAGGCTAAGCTAGAGGAGCTGGCCGAGTTGGGGGTTCTCCCCTCTCAAAAGGATATCCACTGGAGGGTGCCGGGTGATGAGACCCGGCCCACGCCTGCTGATGACGAGGTAATCTGCTTCGTAGAACATGTGACCCGGGGGTTCCGTCCTCCGGGTCACCCTTTCTTCCGTGAGGTTCTGAGCCACTATGGCCTCCGGGTATTCGACATAGGGCCTAACTCTATGTTGAATATAACCCACTTTATCGTTCTTTCCGAGCCATACTCGTGCACTCCGCCAAGTTTGGCTCTCTTTATCGAACTTTTTCAGTGCAAACCGTGCCGCGAAAGCGGTGACGGTGCACTTCTTGCTTGCGGCGGGGTCTCTATCCAACGCCGCAAGAATTCTCCCATGCCAACTCTTACTCTCAATTCCCATGTCAAACATTGGCAACTTTCTTACTTTTACTGCCGAGACACCTCCCCACCCGGCGAGAAGAAACTGCCGGGTTACTCGGAGGGCCTCCTCGATATCTCCGAGAATTTCAATGCTTTCGCCCCTGACTCGGACAGGGAGGCAATCCAGCCCCTCCTCTCAAAAATATCCGTCCTTTCCGCCCAAGGTCTCCTTGGGCTCAATTTGGTTAATACATGGGTGGATTTTCGGATCCAAGCCAACTCTATCCGCACTAAGCTGATGTGCGATTACTCGGGGCACACCACGGACGCGCTCCGATACTCCACCAAGAACTACGCAGCCGGCGATACCAACAAAACCATCAAGGGCTTCTTGACGGAAAAGTTGGAAGTGATCAAGAACATTGTCGGGTTACCGCCGTTCACCCGGGAAAATCCGGCTCCAGCGGTAAGACCCGATACCCGTAAGCTTATTTCCACACTTTGACTCGATACAGCTACTAGTTCTTACTTTCATGTTTTTATCTCAGGCTGATGACGCTTTCCGGAGTGTCTAAACCTCCCCTTCTTCCGAAGACCCGGAAGAAGAAGACGAGCCGGCTGACAATGATGAAGGTGTTTATCCGGGTCTTGTGTCAGCTTCACTTGCATCATTTTCCTCACTCATCTAACTTTTTCCATCGATACATACTCGGCTTACAGGGCTGGAGGACGAAGATGAGAAGGACGAGGAGGACCCGGAGGCCACCGAGTCCGATCAAGAAATAACAGCCGGGGCCAAGAGGAAGGCCTGAGGGGTGGTAGCTAAGGTTCTCTTATCCTTTATGTCCTCCGAACCTTACTCCTTTGATAACATGCGTAAACTTAACCAGCAATTATAACACTCATCACACTTGAAGGATCCTCTTCCGGCCAAGCGTAGGGTGACTCGGAGTTCTCCGGGTGATGATCCCCTCAACCCGGGCATCTCCACCTCACCAGTCCACCGGGCCGGTACTCCTCCGCCTCATTCCTCCAACTCCCCTCACCGTCACCCCTCCCCCAACCATCCACGGGCCGGGCAGTTCCGGGTTCCGCTATCGGTTCCTTTAACGGCTTCATCCGCTTCCAACAGCGAGCTTCCACCAGATTACGCTGTAAACGCCGGGTAAGTCTTCACTATATGATATCCTTACATACCTGATAATTTCCATCCACTGTTGCTAACTATTTCTCTCTTTTTCCCTTAGCGCCCAAGCCACACTTAGTGACCAGGAGAACATGGGGACCAACAACGGGGAGACAGTTGAGCCGACTGATGGTATGGACGCCGCGACTGGTGGAGATGTCGAAGGCAATCAAGAGCAAGGCCCCTTTGTTGACTCGGCTCACCAGGAAGCCCGGTCTCCAGATCCGTCCGAAGATGCTGTGGACGAGGAGATTGAGATCCTGGAGACAAGGATGAACTCTCCAAACCCGGATACCCAGACAGTCCGGGTCTCGACTCCCAAGTCTGGGAAAGTTCACCCGCCAAATGATCAAGTTGCCGGCTCTTCTGGCGTCAGGCCCGAAGACATGACGTTCTCCCAGATGCTTAGTGCCCTTCACACCTTGAGGGCCGATGAAGAAAATATCTGGGAAGCTTTGATAGGTAAACATGAGGTAAATCCGAATAATATTGCTTGTATCCTTATCTAGTCCCCAAGTTCCGAGTGAATTTCTTGATAATTTGCTTGGAACTTTGTAGTGCATCCGACTAATCTTTCCTTGTGTCTCCACTCAGTCTTTCGTGGCCCAATCAGAGAAGAAATTGGCGAAGGCCACCAAGCTTATTGAGAAGGAGATGGCTCTGCGTGAGGAAGCTGAAGCTGAAGCTAGGAGGAGCGGGAAGATCACAAGCAAGTATAGGAGGAGGGCTCATGCAGCAGATGATGAGCTGACAAAGGTTTCTGTTCGGATTGCCGATACATATCGTGCAATGACTGGTACGATTCCTAACTTTGATAACTAAGACCCGGATTCTCATTTTGATAGATAGTCGGATTTCCTTACTCGTTGCCTTTCTTGCTTTCCGCAGGTCCGTATCTACTTGCCAGACTTTGAGAAGGAGTCTCAGAAGAAGATCAACGAGGAGGAGTACGGAGCTTATGGTTTGCGAACTAGGATCGTCTCCGGGTCAGCAGCCTAGAGGTTAAGGCATGACTTGGGCTCTACCACATTATGAGTGTGTGTAGTCTTCCGTTGTGTGTGTTGTGTGTTTCCCTGCGTGGCAGCCATGTAGGCTTGGTCATGTGACCACGTCTCTTTGTAAGTGTTTGTACAACCGTGTAATGGATATTGTATCTGTTTACCAACTTGGTATGTTGTTCACGACTGAATTCCTGGGATCGTGAATGTATGCATATCGGAGGTGTCCTTTAACAGTGGTTCGAAGGGCGGACCTTACAAACTCGGGAGCCCAAGACTCGGCAATTCCTGCAAGACGGATGGCGGACTTCACATGTAATTTTGTGCAACTACATCAAGAGCCATCAAGAAAGGCGAAGATCAAAGACCAAGCCCGAGATGACGCGAGCCGTGTCTCGCAACACTAACTACAGTATTACCAGTCTAACACCAATAACATAACTTACCTAATTTTAGACTAACAGCTAACCAAAGGTTTGCAAAGATGCTAGCTAGTTTTCCCGAGGAAAAGCTAATTGTTTGAAGCCAACCCATCAAAGGAGGCACATCCAAAGCTCCGTGAAGCCATGACCGAACGAAGTCTTCCTCGACTTGACTTTGCCACCAAACCAAAAGGAGACAATGTTGAAGATAGTCTACCGGCATCCTACCAAGAATAATCAAAGGGGGGCAAGCACTTACACTTCAACGCTACCAACCACCGAGAATACGAAGAAACATATAGGATTTTCTAGCAGCCTTCATAGCCGATATCGAAGAGAGGCAAGTCTATGGACCTGACTACCTGTGAGGCCAGATTGTTGCCATGGGTAACTATCTGTGATACTCCTAAAGAAGAGAAGATCAAGACGAAGACCGAAGGTCTATGAAGAAGCATGGTCATGACCCTCATTAGCTTGTGTCGCCCTACCAACATCAACAACAAGGCCTAGAAGTGTCAAGTGAAGCTATCCATGTCCTCGACAGAAAGTTTTTAACAACATCAACTCATCATGTTTTTAGAAGACCACATCGTCAAAGATCGGCATTTACAAAAAGTGAAGACTCATGAGACTCTTGTTTGTTGTTTCACTCGTCTAGTACACACTTACGAATCTTGGGGATGAGATTCATTTTAAGGATGGAAGATCAGTAACATCCTAACTTTCGAGAAGCCAAAATAACACAGTTGTTAGGAAATAAAAAACCAGGGCCGACAAAACCTTTTTGAAATGCTTGTGTTTCACTTCTTTTTTTGCTTTGTTGTCGTTGTGTTGTTTGTTGCTTGTGTTTGTAACAGCTAACAGTAACTCAGTGATCACAGCCTACTTAAACCTTACCCTTGTGATCAAGTCAGGACAAGAAAACTTACCACCTTAATCTATCATCTTATTTTTTTTCAAACACTTCTAAAACATGCTTTGATTTTAAGCAACAACCCAAATACCTAGTTTTTAATATACTAAAATTATTTCAAGAAAATTCCATGTGAACGGTTTTATGGAGGAAATATCATATGCTACATATTTTCAACAAAAAATACTTTTGCAGATATTTCAAACACTCCATCTTACTTCCTCTTTTGCAAATACTATAAGTGGGGATAGTATTACCTCTGTGTTTTACCTCAATTATATTCTTTTGGAAATGAAACTATTTGGGTTGAAATCCTTTCCAAATCCTCTTGTCATGGTGTGGCTTGATCACTACCTTTAAATAACACCTTATAAAACACTTGGAAGTTGAATTGAAGAACTCAGTTTCTTGAGTGAACTTGTTAGTCTTGTTATTACCGGCTTAATGTTTGGTCATTTTCTGTGCTTGCCTTGGAGTGTTTTCGCATGTTTTTTTGTGTGAGTGTGTGTGAACATAAATAAAATTATGGGGTGAATAAGAGTGCAATGTATCAATATCAGTTTTAAATCCTATCTCAAACCATCTTCATACCTATTAAAATCTTCCAACTTTGGAGGCAGGTATCTATGTCAAATCTTGATCGATTCATCAATGCACCATTATGGATCTCATGGACCATATCTAAATTCCTATCCGAATTGTTAAATTCGTTATTGAAACCCTTAAACATTTTCTCTCAAAACCCTTTCGTAGTCATTGCCAATTAATGACTATATTGCCCTAATCTTGTTGCATCTTGTCAATCTTTCTAACAATCACTCTGTATTATTTTTTAGCTCCAAAAATCTTCCATTGCCTTCATCATGATCTATACCTCACATATTGTTGGTTCATTTCCTTAACCATGGTCACTTAGTTGTTTTTCTCCAAAGGTTTTGAGGCCTACTAAATAATATTCTGTTTTCACCTTTTTTTCTCTTGAACATCCAATATTTTTCAAAGGAGTCACTAGTACGAAAAATCTTACCAGTGACGAACAAGATTTTTCTACCGCTGGCGAAGTGGTGTTCGCCAGCAGTAACTCACCAGTGGTAGCGGGTTACCGCTGGGGAGCATGTCCTGTTCGCCAGCGCTATTTAGTTACCGCTAGCGAACACCTTATGTTGTTCGCCAACGGTAAGTTTGAAATATTGAAAATTTCAAAATAATTTTTTCCCATTCAATTTTTAATTTTTTTAAAAACATTTGAATTGGGGAACCTTTAATCAAAGTGTACAATTTATCTCCTTTTTTGGTGCTTTATTTCAATATTAATTATCGACTTCCCGCTCGGTCACCCATCCTCCCACTACTCTAGCCCCAGCACGCTTGACTTCTTAGTTCCTTCCCCACGAGCAATCTAGGAACAACTCATTCTTTCTTGTAAGTATAGTACTATCAATCCTCTTAACTGTTGGACCATAGTATCACACGCCTTCACTTTTTTGGGTACAAAAAATTATTTAACTAAACAAAAATAAATAAGTAGTGATAATCTTGAAATCAAATAGCAATAAAATTATTTTTAAATTTTGTCATTTAATATTGAATAATTCATATCTACAAATCCGTAATTACAAATTCGACAAATGATATGTCTAAATTGATCAAAAAAAATAAGAGGAATCCAAATATGACATCCATATTTATTTTCTTTAAAAAAATCAATTTTGATTTTTTTTATTAATGTGATTTTGTAGGAAAATTTCGTCTATCTCAAATAACTTTTTGCTTTTCGAATTTTACAAATCTGAGAAAACCTCACGCGGGTAAACCAGTGTGAGGTTGGATTGGAAATTTGCACATGATTTTTTTGATATATTAAACTCGTTTTTTATGTAGTATGCAAAAGTTATGGCCGTTTTACGTTTTATTTTTGAATTTTGTATAAAAGGTCGAAATTCATATTTAGAATTTCTATACCAACTAGACCCTAAACCCTACCTACAGATCGAAGGATTTTATTTTTTGAACATGTTATCATTTTCGTTTAGCTTTTAGAACACCTAAAAAGGCAGCCCACAGGGGTGTGGGGCGAAAAAATCCAAAATTTACCGCGGGCGAACAAAAATAGTGGTTCGCCAGCGGTAACTATAGCGCTGGCGAACCACTATGTTTCCCAGCGGTTCGTCAGCGCTACCTAACTTAGCGCTTGCGAACAAACTGGCCAGTTCGCCAGCGGTACATGTTGTCGCGCGTGCCACGAGGCCTACCATTACCGCTGGCGAAGAAAATGGCATGTTCGCCAGCGGTAAGCTGTGTAGCACTACCGAACACGATTTCGTGTTGCCCAACGGTAATAGTGCTGGCGAACGCATATAGATGTTCGCCGGCGTTAAGACTGTGTCTATAGCCTATTTCTTACTAGTGAGTTATTTATTAAAAATTACTTTTGTGACCTATATTATATACCATCTCATCCCAAATCAAAAATATTCGTTTTTGAAGAATTTTATTATTTATTATATTTTGTTTGCCAAAAGGCAAAAAATGGACTTTTAAATATTGTGTGAATAAAGTTATTTCCTATATTCTTGGTAAAATTAGCCAACATGCGTAAGGTCATTTCTAACCTGTTTGTACCAAAGTATTTGCTATTTTTTTTTAAAAACAAATTTGGAAGAAAACCTTCAAAAACAGATTCAGCACTATTTGAACTTTCCAAATATATGTTAAACTAATATTTTTAGAAAATGGTGGGACCACCACTCCTATTCTCAATTGTGCATCCTCCATCCATTAGAACCGATTTAACACTTATGTTATATTCAATTTTTTTTAGAAAACATCCAAAAACCTCCTCTGCCCGAAATGGTCACCATTGGATTCTTGCATTTCCTGGTCATACCACTCCTTCCATCTACCTTCCCCTTGCATCAAAATGTAACATGTGGTATCTTAGACACCCTAGACATATGCCTCTACAACTAAACCCATCCTTCTGTTCCAAGCCACATCATTGCATATATGGATAAGGTGGTGAGCATGGTGTCAAGCACTACCTCCATATGTCAATCCCACCTTGTAAACTAGCTGCATGAGACCTCCTGGATCACGCCCATGAACTCCATTTTCCCTAGCTTCTCTCCTTCTCCCTCATTTGTCTGTCGAACAACGTAGAATGAGGCAAATGAGCGCTCACCTCCGAACCTCCATCTACCATATCATCTTCGCCCTTTCCCCTCTCGGATACCAACTCATGCCCCCACTCCCGCGGATGTTCTCTCCATGCTCTACAGCCTACATGCACGTTGGACCCTGTCCGCCATGGACGCTGCAGGCCGATCTTCGATGCAATACCATATGAGGCACCTTCCTTGCTCTCCTCTATGTCCGGCTACCTCTCTCTACTCCCAATTAACCCGAGCATCGAGGGCCCCTCCTATTATTCCTCATTCACCGGAATCAATGGCCGCCCCACCGCCGGCAAGCTCCTCGTCAACCCAGCGATGCAGTGCCTCCCTGTACATCCGCTTTCTTTCCCTAGCTCCCTCCTATGTTGAATCGAATCTTGTCGTCCTCATTTCCTCCTTCTATCCTCTGCAGCACCGCCGCCATCGACTACCTTGGTCACCAGCCGCAGCACCTCGATGAAACCCTGGCTTGGGTCCTCTCCTGCGCGTGTGACCAGGGGCATCGAATCCGCATTTCCTCTCTAGTGCTTCTCGATCCCTGTTGTGGTGTTGTCACGGCAAGTGTCCTCTTGCGAGAACTATATTGTGAGGCGATATCTATTAAGAGAAGTATCAAAAGGGTTATGGTGGGAACGAGGAAAGCGATTTTATCCAGGTTCGGCCCTTCTATTGAGGGTAAGACCTACTCTTGCTTCTTTACTATTGATGATTATATATCTAGATTACAGGGAGCTATTGTCGTCAAATAGAACGTGTCTTTCTACGTCCCGGGAACTTGCTTTATATTGCAGATGAGTTCCTGAGGTTACAGGAGAATCCGGGATACACCCGCCGTCAGAGTCTTGGCATGACCAGGCCTTCAGATCTTCGGCGGTTTACCCCAGAATCCAGGTTAGTCCTCCGGGTCTGGATCACCCTGCCGACCTTGAGCCATCCCGTCAAGTCTTGGGCCTTTTGGCTTGGTTATCATAATTCACTGGGTCTTCCTTTCGATCCACTAGGTCTTCAAGCTTTCATCTGGTTCTCCTTCCTCAAACCATCTTGGTATAAACCGGAATATTAACTATGAACCGGATGTGGCTAAATCCGGTTCACGGGGGAGCATTCTGGGACACCCCCTTATCCATTCCCCCAACATTAGCCCCAGCTTGACGTGAATGTTGAATCGTGGGTTATTTCATTCATGTTGAGCTCCTAAAAGAAGAAAAACATGACCTTTCTCTGTTGGAAAAAATAATTGAGTCCTGGTCTAGATTTGATGAAGATTCCATTCTTCCATTTTTCTCACTCTTTTCTTTCAGTTATGTTTGCGAGTTTATCTCCAGGATTTGAGGGACCAAAAAATCTTTAGTTATCCCAAAATTTCCTCAGCGTATTTAATGCATTCGTTCAAAAATCTTCAACTTATCTTCTCATTTTGTAGATCTTATCTTCTCATACAATCTAGAAATATGTTGATCCTCGGGATCCTTTTTGTAAAATTTCCCCTAAACCTTAGGGTTTTAGCCCCTCGCTTATAAATAGTGCCTGAGGGTTACCCCAGGATCATTCTGCTCCATCATGCACACTTCATCTTCTTCCTCTTGCGCTGCTCGGGAGCTTGCTTCCTCACTCTAGCGCCTCCGCGGCCGGAACATCGCCGCCGTTCAGAAGCTGATGCTGAAGGGGAAGAGCATGGTAGCAAAGATGTGGGAACTGGAAAGAAAAATAAAACTTGTAACATCGTCGGTTCTATTGCCAGGAACAAAAAAGAGATGCAAGTGAACTGGTGTAAATCCGAGATCACGCTCGGCTGGCTTCAGGGGATGGAGGCTTCCGGTTTCTGCCAAAGGATATCTCTTGGCGCGCGCCCGAGAATGAAATCCGTCCTACCCATGGACCAGACAAGGTAATGGATTTCAAGGCTCATATACTCCGGGGGTTTTGCCCTCCCGCGGGTCTCACTTTTTCCGCTGTCTTATAGATTTCTATGGGTTACACCCTCAGGATTTGCCTCCCAATTCTATTATCAATGTCAATAACTTTTGCAAAAACCCTTCTTCTATTGAAAAAACACATATCCTGAGGGTGAGCCTGCTTTGCGGGGTTATCGCCCGAGCGTCTAGTTTACACTGATACAATGAACTCTTTTGCTAAACCGGCAGCACGTTCCAAAGTTATTCCTCTCCTTAAGTGTGTAAAGTCTTTGATCGTACACGGTTTAACTGGCTTGGATCTGACCCAGACTTGGGTAATCTAGCACATCCAACCTCGGCTCATTTATCAATATATCGGTTCATCTTCTGACACCATGAGATATTCCACGGTCATCCCTTCTAAAGTTGATATTATAAGCACGCTCAAAGATCTGGTTGGTCTGAAAAAAGATAGGCTCATTGACGTAGGGCTTCCAGCGTTTTCTACGATCAACTCGGCTCCTCTGGTAAGCTATCTTCCATTTATATTATGAGTTATTTCCTATTCATGAACTGGTAATTCGATTTTTTTTTACCCGGAATATTTCTAGTTTATAGGCCTCACATGCTCTCTAGATCACCACAGAAGAACCTGCAACATCTCCGTAAGATAATGATGATGGAGATCAAGGCGGCAAAGAGGAAGAGGTTTCTGATTTTGATTCTCTTGGTCGTTTGCATAACCAGTTTGTTGACGCCGCTTCTTCGCAGGATGAGCAACAGGAAGCAGGATCAATGATAGACCCGCCAGTTTAGGAGGTTCCGGTTCAAGATATTCCGAATCTTAACCCTGCCACTTAAGCCACTGGTTCCAATATTGTCCTTGATAAAGAGTCCCCTGTGACTAAAAAGAGGGACCAGCAGGCTGTTGCAAAGGTGCCTTTATCTAGATTTTCAAAATCACCTTTAAATCCATCCTCACATCTGAAGAAACGCAGGATGATGAGGATACTAGTAAGCAGAGGAGAACTTGGAGCTCTGGTTCTAGTGACTTGGAAGTAGGTTTGCCTACAAAATCTACTTCTTGTCGGGTTTCAAGGCCTCCAAATTATCCTACAGCTTCCCATCCTTTAGCAGGAAGGTTTCGGAATGAGCTAAGCCATGACTGTACATATTCTCGCAATTCCGGGTCTTCCTATCTTAGCGATGCTAGTGATTTCTCAATCAACTCTGGGTAAGCTGGTTTTTGTTCTTTCAACCTTGACTGTGATGTTTGTACCTTTTCCGGTTCATCACGTAGACTTGAACTCTTTATCTTGCAGGGCTCAAGCTGTGACAAAGGTGACTCGGATTTCAGTTGCTACTCCAGTCAGTGACTTAGCAAAAGCACTTATGAAAATAATGAGGATGAACCGTCTGCTCCATCACCGGTTCATAAAGATGTGGTGATGACTCTGCCCCAGATATAACCATGGAATTGGACCAGAGGATTCATGAGCCGGTTCATAATTCTCCTGTCCATGACCCAGACGTTGTGATTACCAGCTCACAGTTTGTGGAAAATACTAGTACTTCCATATTCATGTCCAAGATCGCAGACTTCTGGACCAAAAGCTACCCCTTGTAGAATGCCCGCTCTTGAGGGCCAAAACTTTGAAGCTTTGGTCCATGAACTTTCTGAGAACCGGCTTCGTGAAGATGGTATTATTGCCATGCCGAGGAAGAAATACGAGGTAAAATATATACATAACATGCAGCCCTCAATATTTTAGTTTATATTTAAAAGATAAACTTAGAGATTTCCTTTGATATATTTAAGTTTAAACTATAGCCCCCAAGTTCCGGTTCATAAGTTTACTATGAACCGGGACTAAACTTGAGTCATCCAAAACTGTACAAAAATTCAACTTGTGTAGCCCCCCAAGTGTCGGGTTGTATGCCTGCAGCTACTCGAGACTTGAATTTTTTCATCTTGCTCATAAATATAAATATTGTAGCCCCCAAGTACAGGGTTATCTTTGCCTGCGGTAACCTAGGATTTTATTCATACTTGTTAGATGATTATTAGTCTATAAACTTGTGAACTCCAGAACTGAATTTTTAGCTGTTCATCTTTTGTAGGCTTTGGAATCTATCTCTCAAAAAGAGATTTCAAATCTGAAGAACTTGCTGGCTCAAGAGGACATTAAAACTAAGGAGGCCAAAAAGTTACATATTGAATTAGAAGAAACTGTTGATGTAGCTGTCAAAAACATGTCTGATATGCAGCATGAATTTAAGAACAGGGAGAAAACCCTCATCGCTAGAGATGAAAAATCTAAAAAGGAATTGGAGGAGACACCGAACTACTTCATAAAAATTACCACCGGTGTTTTTAATAAGCTTGCATGTTCTCGGTTCATCTCCATATTACCCTCTATAACCCGATTTCTTGTGTGGTTCTCCCTTTGTTTTTCAGGTAGAATGCACTCCAACAATATGCAACTTCCTCATATGAAGCTGAAAGCCATTTTCACCCTAATATGGCACTTATATGTTGGAGGGTTGAATGTATCAAGGCTATGAGGGAATGGGAAATTGCTCCCAAGAGGCTGCATGATTCCTTGTTGATCTTGCTAATGTGCCACGTTGGATCGAAGAACACAAGGTTTTAGCTTGCCGCAGACGAACCATCAAGGTTATGTCGCTTGCCAAGGCCTATCACCCGGAAATGAATCCGGATCTCCTTCTTGGAGGATTTCCTTGGTACCGTGTTGACGCTAGCAAAAATGAGAAGAAAGACTTCAAAAAGATTGAGAAGGAGTGCAGGTTCCTGGCCTGCACCATTGCTGAGAAGTTGAAGCTGAAAGAACTATGTTCCGGTTTTGTCTCTCCTGGATATCGTAAACTGGCTTTTGTTCCCAAGGTTATGTCTGTTGTTCGCCAGGCACCTCAGAGGAGACGGCTCTCCGTCTAGTCCATGTCATCTTCCTATGGCATCCCGCACAGCGTAACTTCTTCAGTTTTTGCACCTCCACGTCCAATATATGAGCCATATGATACCAATGACGCATTGGCTCAATTAGAGTGGACATATATTCCACAACCTGAAACTCAATAAATGGAAGCTGGCGCAGGTGATGTTACTAATGCTGCCAAGACCCAAGAAGTGCAAGACCCGGCTACTGATGTCGGTTTAGACCCTATGCAACACAAAGGAAAAATCTGTTACCTAAACAGAAAATCATTTTGAAGTGTGATAATAAATTTGGCCCTATGGGTTTGTAATAGGCTAGATAAACTGCTTTATTTCTAGTCATATTCATTTGATAGTGCGAATGCGCACTTATGATACAATTTGGTTTGTAATATTCCAGGAAGTTGCGAGTTTCCGCAAAGTTACCAGTTTATGTTTATCGAGACTTTATCCAGTTCTCAACCAAACTTTGCTTTATCGGATATTTTGCTTTCATTTTATCTTTGCTATCTGGCACAGACGTTTTATCTCATGACTTGTTCTAGTGTTTTCAACTCTAAATTCAAGGTCATGATCACTCTATTTTTTCGAGTTATAAACTGATTGACTTTTCCAGGTTACACATCTAGGTCATAAAAATTGCATGTAACCACTGAATGGAAAGCAAGTATAACCGAGATAATATGGCATACGCCAGGTTCTTGAGATATAAGCTGTGCTCTAGCATCATCCCACAAGTAACCATATGAACAATGGTAAAAAGTAGACATATCTTCCAAACTGTGATAAGTTGGTAAAAATGACAGTGACCCGAAATTTTAAGGCATGCCCTCTTTATTCCTTGGATAACATGGTGATTACGATGATCCTATTAATATGGCTGTAGCTGAGCTATGTTCCATGGTCTTGGAGTTTCTACCTTAGATATTTGTGACTTATCAATATCACGCATATCAATGAGGTAATATGACCCGTTGTGTAGGCTCTTGCTAACTACAAACAATCCTTCCCATGGTTGGCTCATTTTATGCATCCCGGCTTTTTTTGAATTAGACATAGAACTAAATCTCCTTCCTGAAAATTGCGAGTTCTGACTCTGTGGCAATGATAGTAGCGCAGGTTTTGCTGGTAAATGGCTGATCTAGATGTCGCGATTTCACGTGCTCCTTGCATCAAGCGAGTTCTGGCGAGCTATCTCGTTTTCGATTTCCACATAAGCAGCTACTCTTGGTGAATCATGACAGATATCACTTGGTAACATGGCCTATGCTTCATAAACCAGAAAAAACAGTGTATAACATGCTGATCTGTTGGAAGTGGTTATGCTCCATAATACAGCAGGCAGTTCTTCCACCCAGGAACATGTAGTTCGCTCGAGGGGAACCTGAAATCTTGGTTTGATACCCTTTAGTTATTGCTGATTAGCCCGCTCTACCTGTCCATTGGATTGTGGGTGTGCAACCGAAGCAAGATCGAGTCTGATATGATTCAGTTCACAAAATTTCTTCATTGCTCCCTCAGACAATTTTGTCCCATCATCCGTGATTATGTTGTGTGGATATTTAAATCTAAATATCAAATTTTTGTAACATCCCTAATTTTTGGAAAAATAAAAAAATCACAAAAATTTGAAACTTTTTGTTTTCATGATCAAGCAAGTCACCAAAAACCAAATAAAAGGAGGCAATAAAAGAAAACAATATGTAAATTGGAATAGAGAATCCAAATTTCCTTAATTCCATAAACCCTAAAGCCTATCTCTAAACTAAAATGTGTTTCCTCATGTGAATAAAATATTTTGTTCGCAAACGTCTTTACCAAACATGTATTCAACTCAACTACCTTTTTTTTAAATGATTATGATAATTAAAAATAAGATAGTTACTATCTCTAATATTTTCTCCTTGCCTCCAAGAAATTATGTCACTGTCATTATTAACCTCAAATGGATAAAAGTTGGTTATTTGTTTTCCAAGTATTATGTCAATCAACAAAACAATAAAGTGTTATATAAATTATTTGGTTATGAAAACAAGTAAATTACTTTGGTAAAAAAATGTTTTCAATTGGGAAAACAACATCTTCATTTGAGAAAATCTCTCTGCTCTTACTCACCCTCAATTTGTAATTTATTAATAAATCCTCAAATTTTTTTTATGAGATACCATAAGTGAATTGATCATATGTTGAAAATATTTTAGAGGGACTAGAAAACAATAATTTGAACCATAGAAATATTTTATAAAATCATTTACATCATTTTTATATAATTAACCCTCTTTTTCTATTAAGTAACTATTCATGTTTTCATCATATTTTTAAAAAAAATTAAAGATGAAAACACTTTGATTTGATTTTGTAAAATAGTATTTGGTCATTATAAAGCTACTGAAAATTTGTTTGACAAATATTTATATTTTACAATTTTTCTAAATTAAAAATCACATTAAGTTACTATTAGGGAATTATTCAAAATTCCAAATTCAAAAATAAAAATGTGTTTCAAAGTTTACAAAAATGGTACTGTTAGAAAGTATTTGAAATAATATGATGTTAGAATTTTGTTTCATGTTAATTGGATTTATAAAACAGAAGATATAAAATAAATGAGAAAACAGAAATAAAAAGAAAAGAAAATGGCTGGGTGATATCATGATGACGTCAGCGTCATCAAGCCCTAGCCGTTTGCATTTTGGCCGAATTCAATCTCCATGAATTCGTCGGTTACAGGCCCGATTGATGGCCGTAAAGCCTGCCCCTTAAATCTCCTCCCCCTCCTCTCCACTGTCCCTCTGTAACCTATTTGGATCGTGCCCCGAAATTCACCCAATCGCTCGCTGGAGTTTCTCTCAGCCGTCGCGGTGCTTCGTCGTCTCCGACCAATGTAACCACCCTCTGCCCCCATTTTGCTTCCCTATTGCTTCCCCGTGTCCTTGCGCACGTTTTGATGCACCTTCTCGTCCTTTTGGTGCAGTGAAGCGACGAGTACGAGCTCACCGGAGCCCCGACGCCGCCAACTGCACCGCGCCGTCGATAGCCGACGTCTCCGAGCAAGCCGTGGCCACCAACCTCTCTGCCTCGTCGTGGCACACCTCCCTGTGGTCTCCATCGAGCTCAAACACCACCGGAGAAGCCCCGTTGTCCGAGCCCGAGAGAAGCGCCGTCGTCCCCTCTGTTTCCGGCGTCATCCCGGCTGCCCGCCGGCGAGGTGAGATCCCGACCAATCCCTGGCCGTTAGATTTAGATCGGAGCTCCCAAGTTAGAACACTTACCGAAGAGGTATCGACGATTCACAGAGCGCCACGTCTGGTGCGTGTTAAGTTCCTTATTCGTCGCTCGGAGCAGCACGTAGACGGCCCAAGCCCAACTATTATCTGTCGCTCGGTGCAGCGCATAGCAGCCCAATCTCTGTTTTTCTCCCGGAATAGAAAATAAATAGTAATATTTGCAGAATAGTCCCTAGAACTTAGAAACATCATATCTTTTTAACCATAAGCCCAAATTTATCAAACTTGGACTTTTTGAAATCCCCTGGATCTGTAGAATCTTTTATCTCTGTTAAAATTAAAATTTGATAAACTTAAATTGGTTCAAATTTAAATATGCTTGTTTGATGAATTTCGGTATAATTCAAATTCTACAAATCCAAAAATTGCAAAGAAAATATATTTGGAAACCTTAGGATGTGTATTTTCATACCCTCTGTAATTTATGATCAAATTAAAACAAAATTTAGAATTAAGTTGTCTATTTGAGTATTTTTGACATAGATTTAATTCTATAATTAATTAGAATATGTTCCCTTGATCAAAATTGCTCCTTTTGGTAACCTTGAACCAGAGAAATCAGTACCTAAGCCTTTTGGACAACCTTGAACCATTTCCTTGTAAGTTGGACCAAAAATACATCTTAGTGAACCACTAGTTGATCATGCCTTGGATTTTGTTTCTATTCTTTCTGCCATTGTTTGTTGTGGCCATTTTGAATCCAAGACCAAGTCCCTAGTATGTAAAACATATAAGAGACCAAGTAGTGAACCTCAAACACTAGTACTATAGTTTTCTATCTACTCCTCCATCCCCCTATTCTTGCTTCAAGAATCCATCAAGTTAGCAAATGGAAAACAAGACTCAAGCAATAGAAGGCTCTTCACTTTCAACTTGGTGGCATCATGAAGAGCTACAAGGAGGATCAATGAAGAAATTTTGAAGAAAAGACTCCACCACTAGAAGCAACACAAGGAAGTACAAGTGTGAAGAAATCCAGAAGAAAACATCTCCCTCTCTCTTTCTATCTTTCTTCCTATTTTTCTTTATCTTGACTTAGTGATATTTGTGCCTATCCCATACCCAAACCAATTAGTGAAGTGAAAGCCATGAAGAATTTATCAAGACCAAGAGAATAATCCATCCAAGGAAAAGACTACAATAGAAGCATGAAGATGGTCTTCAAGAAGACAAGCATGTGAAGACTTGGAGCAATCCACACAAGTTGAAGAATAACAAGTATTTTTGTCCAACCATTGACCCAAATGGAAAATCCCAAGACATTAACTTGTTATATCCATTTTTATGAAGTTAGTTGAACCTAGACCTACCCTAACCCAAAATGGAGAGACTAACTTAGATCACTCAGATGTCTTGATAAAAATGACTAAGTGTTACACATGGTTATGTGTTACTTTAGTTGGAATAGTGAGATCACCTTGGTGAACTCCTGGAAACCCCTTAACAAGTGTTGAACAATTAGGGAATGAATCTTTCAAACTCAAACTTTGAAGCCAACTTGATCCAACTCCTTTGTTATGTTATTTTCTCTGTTTGCTTTCTCCACTTATGTGTTTGATTGCTAGGATGCTTCTTTATTTTGTTATTGTGTTTTCAATGAATAGATTGTACGGAGAGCAGCGATCTTTTGTGAAGAGTGTGAATTCTTCACCAACTTCAACAAGGAAAGTAACACACCATTCACTACCCATTATTTTCTATATGCATCATTAGAGTTTTCAGTAGTATGCATGATAGGAAGTTTTACTAAGTTATATTATGCTATGCTATTATCCTAGTAGTGTGTAGTTATCTCTTTTGCCCCTGTTAGTTTGATAGTCTTATAACTTAGTAGATGCTATGCAATGTTACAAAGTGTTTTCTTGATGTTGTGGAAAATTCTAAGTATAACATTCAATGAAACACCCGTGCAGCCTTTAGTCATATGGGCTCTGTCTTGATCAACTCAGTTGAATGAACTCACTAGGCTTACAAGAAGATGTCGCATAATTATAGGTGGAACGGGTAAGCCAAACGGTGGTGGAATTTCTTCCGAAAGATCTCGTCTCAATATTCTGCTTTCCTTAATGCACTCAGGGTGTATAGGATGTTTGGGCTGATTTGAGTCTGAAGGTGAAAGTGCACAAACTCTGCAGAGTCAACAAACTAAGATCTTAGCCGTGTCCCCGGTTATGGACAACTATGAGCAGCTGGACAAGGATTGACAGAAGAATCTCATCATCAATTTCAATAAGTAAAATTTTCACCAAGTGATCAATATTGTGGTGCTTGGATCTTAATCCAATGTTGCCACCCTTTTGAAAAGAAAAGTTGGTTTTACAAAAGTGATAGGAGAAAACTGGCTTTATGCAAACTTACCCAAAAACTCCACTCAGCCAAATAAGCATGTAGTATTTGTCTTGCCATTTATATCCACCATAGTGTTACTTGCCAATACATTAAATTGTATTGACTCCCTTGTGGCTGCATATTCCATATTGCAGATGATTCTCAAGACGAGTGAGGATTTCGTTTAGGATCCCGAGACTATCGCCAACATGTTTTTCCTGTGGGACATGAAGAAGATGGGCTCAATGTTATTCATGTTTTCCGTTGTATATCTTTGTTTACTGCTAGTCTTCTAAGACTATGTAAGTTGTAATAATATTTTGTAAAGACTGGATCATGCGATGTAATAGAATTTGATGCATTTGCATGATATTTCATTTTGTACTGTGGTGCTAGCAATTGATCCAGGGACTAGCACAATAACACAGGTGTCCTTACATTATTTAAATGTGGGAACGCTACAATTTTTCAAGAACTTGACAGCTGTAACTGCATCACATTTGCTAAAAGGTTCTGCTTCTACCAATTTTGTGAACTTGTCAACTACTGACAAAAGATGAGTCTTTTCTCCTGATGAAATTTTGAAATGTCCAACCATGTCGAGTCCCCAAACCGCGATAGTCCAAGTTATTGCGATCATGCATAAATCCTGAGCCGGCATATGTTCCTGTCTTGCATACTTCCAGCAACCCTCACAAGTTCGTACAATCTGTTATACATGTGCATTTGATGTAAGCCAGAAAAATCCATGCCTAAAAGCTTTGTTAACCAATGACCTAGACCTTGCATGATGGCCACAATCCCCTGAGTGTATCTCGTTTAATATCTGACACACTTCTTCTGGAGGGACACATCTCTGAAAAATTCTAGTTGCACTTTGTTTATACAGTTCACCATTGATGATCGTGTATGCCTTTGATCGGTCGTATAACCTAGAGGGGCGATGATTTCCTCTTGTGGGAGCTCGCCTCTTGTGAAATAAGCAAGATATGGTTTAGTCCATTCTGGTGTTTCATGAAGAGCTCCTACTAGTTATGATTCAGAATGTGGATTTGCCAGGTCTTCTTTTGTAGGGACTTTGACTGAAGGACTATGAATTTCATCTAGTAACACATTGTGCGAAACTTGTTTTTTCTAAAACCCTAGACTAGATAGTGCATCAGCTGCTTCATTAAGACGTCAATCAATATGATCAACTTGGAAATGTCCTGCTAACTGGGTAACTTCTTGTATGTAAGATGCCATGACTGAGTCTTTAGAATCCCAGGTTCCTGTAACTTGCTGAGAAACAAGGTATGAATCCCCCAGGCATCGAATCTTGGTTATACGCATTTCCTTTGCAATTCGAATCCCATTAAGTAAAGCCTCATACTTTGTTGTATTATTAGTGCATTTAAACAAGATCTATAAAACGTATCGAAATTTTCACCTCGTGGAGATGTCAGGACCATGCCGGCTTCTGATCCTTCCAATTGTCGTGACCCGTCAAAATGCATGATCCAGTATTTGGTGTCGGGTTTATTAGGTGGAACTTGTAGCTACGTCCAATCATTTATAAACTTGATGAGCGCTTGAGACTTGATTGCAGTTCTTGGCTCATATTTGATATGATATGGTCCCATCTCGATATGCCACTTTGCAACTCGACCAGTTGCCTCTCTCTTTTGAATAATGGCTGACAAAGGTGCATAACTGACAATCATGATGGGGTGTTCCTAAAAGTAGTGTTTTAGTTTACGACTGGCCATAAACACACCAAAAACCAGTTTCTGCCAATGTGGGTATCTTTGCTTGGATTCTGCCAGGGCCTCGCTCACATAATAAATGAGCATTTGAACCAAGCCTTTTTCCCTTCGTGTTTTCTTTCCACGACCATAACCTCCTTCTCGTTTGTAGCAATGTATAATAACATAGGCACTTTCTTCTCAGGTGCGGCAAGTATAGGTGCGTTGGAGAGTTGTTTCTTCAAGGCCTCCAGAGCATCATCGGCATCCTGGTTCCATACAAATTTGTAAGTATTCTTCAAGAGCCGGTATAGTGGTATGGCTTTTTCTCCAAGTATGCTTATAAACCGGCTTAGAGCTGCAATACACCCTGTCAATTTTTGGATGTCCTTCAGGCAAACCGGTTTTCTCAGATTATGTATAGCCTAGATTTTTTTCGGGTTTGCTTCGATTCCCCTCTCTGAGATTATGAAACCCAGTAATTTTCCATCTGGTACTCCAAACACACATTTCTTCGGGTTGAACTTTATTTGGTACCTGCGTAATATCTTAAATGTCTCTTCAAGGTCAGAAATCAGGGTATCGCCCTATTGGGACTTGACAACAATATCATCAACATAAGCATGTACGTCTCACCCAATTTGTTTTTCCAAACACTTATGGATGCATCTCTGATAAGTTGCTCCTGCATTTTTCAGTTCAAAGGGCATTGATGTGTAGAAAAACGCTGCAAAGGCGTAATAAACGAGGTTTTTTCTTGATCCTCCTTTTTCATCTTAATATGGTGATAATAGTTCACAGCGAGTAGTAGAATAAATGATCTGGTCAATTCGAGGTAAGGCAAACGGATCCATAGGACATGCTTTGTTCAAGTCTATATAATCTATGCACATTCTCCAAGAACCGTTTTCCTTCAGAACGAGAACTAGATCTGCTAACCACTTTGGATGTAAAACCTCCACAATAAATTCAGTTGCTAAAAGTCGAACTATTTCTTCTCCAATTTCTTTTCTTCTTTCGTCATTGAAATGATAGAGGAACTGTCGAATTGGTTTCAGTTTAGGATCCACATTAAAACTGTGCTTAGCAAGTTCTCTTGGAACACTAGGCACGTCAGAAGGCTTCCACCCAAAGATGTCCCAATTATCATGGAGGAACTTAATGAGAGCTTTCCTATTTATCAGTCACGTGAGCCCCCACGCTTAACTGCTTGGACGAGTCGCTTGGGGTGAAGTCTATCAGTTTAGTATCCTGAGCTGACTTGAATTTCAGTTCAGTTGATGGCTTCTTGAGCGAGCTCATATCCTTAGGATCAACCTGGAGCTTTCATAATTTCCCTTGTTCATCTGCACATGCTGACTCTGCATAAGTTGCATTGCCTTCCGCACATTCCAGGGCTATGTCTCTGCCTCTGTGAACTGTAATGTTTCCATTAGGACCCAATATCTTCAGTTTATGATAAACGTAGCAGGGTATGTCCATAAAATTGGCATAAGATGGTCTCCCAAATAGAGCATGATTTGGGCTTTTCAACTTGAAAACTTCGAATGCCAGCATCTCAGTCATGTAAATTGGAAATACTCCAAATGCAACTTCAAGATAAATTCTTCCAATAGGTTGTGCGGAATTACCAGGGACAATTCCATGAAAAACAGTTGATGATGGTTGGAGGTTCTTCTCCTACAAGTTCATCCTTTTAAAAGTATCATAATAGAGTATGTTTATGCTACTCTCGACATCCATCAACACTTTATCGAGTTTATATCCTCCAACTCGTGGACCCATGACCAAGGCGACACTTCCTGGGTTATCAACTCCTGGAGGATGATATGCTCGAATCCAATTCATAGGTTGCTCTGACCAGTTTAGCCATCTGGGAACATCGGGGGCCACCGCGTTTACTGTGTGTTTCTGTACTTTTTTCTCCCTTCTGCTTGAACTGGTAGTGAACACGTGATATTGTCCAGAACTAAGCTGCTTGGGATTGGTTTGAAAACCAGAATTCCCCCTTCATGATTTCCTCCTTGGTTTATTCCCTGGTTTCCTTCTCCTTGGTGACCCTGATTTTGATTTTTGGGTTCTGAATTCTCGGTTCCTGGATGGCCTCCTCCCATATTTCCTGAGTTACCACCTCCATTCTTTCCAGGTCCATAGTTGTTGTTTCCACTAGGCCTGAAACCATGCGTTCTTGAAAAAATCTCCTAAGAGTGGTTTGCTATCTTTCCGTTTTTTTCTATGACGAGGACATGGCCCTTTCAAAGCTTGTTGTGCCTGGGAAAAACTCTTTGGCTAGAAATTCTGGTTTCCTCTAAAGTTGTTGTTCTGGCGCTGGTTTCTATAACATGTATTTGTGTTGGCTACAAGGTCTGAGATGCCTTCACCGTTCTTGAGTTTGTTATTATTCTCGTTCTAATAATTTCCATTACTCTGGTTTGGGTTTTGGTTAACCTTGCCTCCATTTTTTCCCTTTCCAAAATTCTCATTGTCGGAGTACGCGTATTTTGTTTTATCAGACTCGGCATACTTAGTCAGGGCATACATCAGTTCACTGATATCGTTGACGTATCTCTTGATGCGTCCCAGTTTATGTCTCACTTGGTCAAATTTGAAGTTCCTCTCTAAAGCTATGACTGTCTGCTGGGAAGTAATACCGACTGACAAATGAATTATCCCTGCAACACATCGTGACCAGTGTTGGCCAGACTCATCTTCCTTTTGAACATAGTTTCCAGGTCTGTGATTGTAGTCGGACGCTTGTAGATTCCTTGAATTTTTTTGTTAAACTGATCTTTCAGTTCCTTCTAGCTGTTAATCCAGTTTGCGGGCAAGTTTTTCAACGAGGACTTTGCAGGTCCTTCCAACATCATGCTTAAGTACCATACACATACAATGTCAGTCATCTCCAAAATCTCTATTGCCGTCTCGTAACCTTCTATCCAATCTACCAGTTCCATATCCGCGCTGTAATTCACAACTTTGTGAGGTCCTTTTAAATCGGCTGGTATCCTCGCATTCCTGATTGCAGATCCCAAACACTGAATTCCAATCCTTCGAGACCCGGCTACTACCGGGTTTGCGACTAGGTTTTGGGCTAGGGTCTAAATATGATCTAGATTTCTATTTTCAGTTCTCGCTATTCTATGTCATGTATTAATAACTCCAGGAGCGTTCAAAACCGTTTGCCTTGGCTGAGCCGGCTGATGTTGCTGGTTTGCATTACTAGCACCGGCTGGAACGGGCAAATTTGCATGTTGGCTTCTTGGCAATGAATTCTTGGTGTTGTATGGCGTAGAGTGGGTTTTTTCCAGGTTACTGTAATTCATATGCTGAACCACAGCAGTCTACAATATCTTGATTGCTTTCAAGTCTTGCACTCCCAACGGATTATTCGTGTCAACTGGGATTTGAGCTAAACTGTTAGTCGTTGCCCAGCTGTTATCAATTGGATTGTTGAAGTGACCCTGAGACATATGAAAACACTCGGGCAGTGGAGGCATTGGCTGTTGCTAAACCAGATTCTGAATTGGATTGATGTGCTCCTGTACTACTGGTTGGAAACACGCGGGGCTGGATTGGAGGCTGAACCGGCTCAACCAGAGGAGCGGTAGGCTAAACCGGCTAGACCGGGTTTGGAGATCCCGGCGTGCTTGTCGGGGACTGAAAAAATATTTTCAAGATTATCGATCCAAGTCCTATCCCGAAACCAGTGTTCAACCGGGTCTGATGACGCCTATGCAGAATCAAAGCAAGTTCCCTCTGACGGAAAGACAGAGGAATCCCCTCTTCTTCCAAATGTGATGCCTCCTCCAGAATGTCCGTGTGTGCCTTGTTTATACAGGTTATCTCCGTTTGCATCTCCTAGCGAGCGCGAGTCAGTTCTTGTTGAAGTCTAGCTATATACGTGTTACGTTGAGCCAGGTGTTGTGGGGGTACCCGAGAGACCCTCCCTTAGGAGGGTACCCGGTGCGGCCCATTAAAGGGTGTTGTAAGACTCCTAAAGTGATGTATACAGAAGCCCGCGAAGATCCAGGCCACAACAGAAGAAAAGTCTACATCAGCAAGATTAGGAAAGAATAGTTACCGACTTGGAGTCGAAGTACAGTACATGTACGGCCCTTGAGACCCATGGTAGCTATATAAAGAACGGGAGGGGGTCACAACAGGGACGGATAACCCTATATTTAGAGCTAGCCGAGATCTAATCTTCGGACAGCACCCCTGTAATCGACACCTTTTTACACCATCAAAATAATTCTGACGGGCAGTAACCCGTCAAACCGAGTAGTCCACCAGCGTCCTCTTCCTTTACAAAACGCCGGGTCCCTAACCATGGGGATTGTTGAGTTCACAACCTCGACATTGGTGCCGTTTGTGGTAATTTCGGGCGCTGGATCCGTGGCTCCGAAGATTCCATTATCGATCTACGACTCGGCGATCTGGCCGATTCAATCTGTTTCGGGTCAATCGACTTCACAAGGTATTCGCTAGCTTCACTCCCAGCATTCGGCTACCTCGATAAGAGCATCGATTTGAAGATTGGAAGACTAAACTTCTGCGCGGGGCACTCGTGAGTGATACGTCTGGAGGACTTCAACCCACTTCAATCAGAAGAGACAATCGTGCCAGAATTCTCGCAATTGTTCCTCAATGGGGAGAGCTTCGAGAACTCTTACCCGGCTAACCCTCATGTGCACTTCGTCGCAATGGCCAGGCGTGTTGAACAGTCATCTTCCGAGAGCGAGGATAGTGTCGAGAAGATTGACCCGCCCAAAACCGATGATGTAACACACGATACGGAAGAGTACGAAGGAGGCGACAAAGAAAGTGAAGACACCAACGACGTGGATCCATCAAAATCCCCGCCACTAGAAACTAAAACTTCAATAGATGATGACGGAAAACTCGGAGCCAACTCCGGATCCACGATTAAAAGAAAAAAGGGCAAAGCCAAAAGGCCTAAAGTGTATGTTACAAAGGAGACAATGGAGCTAGTCGCCTCACTAGCCGAACAAGGCCTTGCTCTCGCACAAGATGCTACTCAGAAAGGACACATGGCCTACAAATGGAAGTTATCCCAACACAGGAAGAAGTTGAACAGAGTGTATAGGGGGTTAGCTGACACGATTGTCCCGGAAGTGTACTCAACAGAAGCCTCGGGCAACGGATCGCAAAAACCACCCTCTACCAAACGGCGTTCAAGCCCCAAAGATATACCGAGTGACCGTATGCAGGGCACTCGAAAGATGCTTGACCTCAAACAAGACTTAGAAGAACCCGAATCTATAGAAAACTGGTGCCTAGAACGCCTCAGGAAAGACTTCTGTAGGTCCAAACGTACTCAATGTCCTTCAAACCAGCACTAGGTGACCCCTGTGGAAAGGTGCACGATGACATGTTGAGAGGACTCAGCATGGCAAGCGCGGAGTTAAAGCTAAAATCTGTTCCGCAAGCGGAGACATATGTCCCACGGGTAGAAGTACCTACAAAGATGTCGAAAGAAATAGTCAGGACTACCCTAGCAGCGCACAAGGATGAAGCCCCAAGAAACCTACGAGACCATATCACACAGAATAAGATAGACAGGCGCAGAAGGGAAAGAGTAGCAGAAACACCACCCCCAAGGACAGGTAGAACCCGAGACAGAAGTCCAAAATATGACTCGACTCACTACAACGATGAAGAACTCTCTGGCCCTCCCTGTTTCACTCGAGAGATCCTTCAAGCCAAGAAGCCAAGACGATTCAAATTAATGGCTGAAACACCCAAGTATGACGGTGAACAGGAACCCGAAGCATGGTGGTACGATTACCTGAAAGTTGTAAGGGGGAAATAGAGCAACACAATGGAGTACATACAACTACAGCTAGTCAGAGCAGCAAGAAACTGGTTGAAAAGTCGACCCAAGAACAAGTATAGCCGTTGGGAAGAGTTCGAGTACGATTTTGTCCAGAATTTCATATCTACTTGCAAACCCGGTAACAGTCGGGCAATTAAAGGCTTGCAGGCAGAGATCGGACAAGAATATCCGCGGGTATATTAAGAGATGGACCGCATTGAAAAATAGTGCATAAGCAATCTCAGATGAAACAACTATAGAGATCTTCAAAAAAGGACTCCGCCGAATGGACCTAAAATAATACATTGGCCGAACTTGAGTCAAAATTGTGAGTAAGCTCATGGAAGTAGCAAATAGTTGGGCGGGAGGAGAAAAGTCAGCTCGTAACACCCACCCACCCTCACCCGAGGAAGATCATATGGAAACCTCATATGCTCACGAGGGAAACAGAAGGTACAACAACAACAAGAACATAAGGGGAAACAGAAGAATAGGGTGTTCGACGAGATAGAACCCGAGTTAATTGCAGCTGAATTCCTGGGTACTCGTAGTAACGACTACCGCCGGCAAGGGCGCGACCAGCCGAGCGAGCAAGAACGCGACCACAAACAAGAACATAAATACGGGTGGCATCAACAAAAGATCAGGGCGGATGGGCTACCTTCTATGTCAATCGAGGAGCAACTCGAGGGTCCGTACCAAAACCACCTCTATACAGATGATAATGGAATACCTAGATCCAACCACAAGCTGAAGGACTATCGTAGATTCAACTTTCTCATGTAGGCATCCTATAGGAAGCAGAGAGAGGCGCAACAAGCAAGATTCCCAGCAATTCTAGGAGCGCTAGCCATTGGGGCGCCACCACCCCCTCCAGGACCAGCAATCGTCCAACCTCAACCACAACCTCCAGCGCAAGGACTACCAAGAGCATAGCAAGATGCGGCAATACATCAACATATAGAGTGGGTTACCCAGAGGAAGATAGGTACCCAGAACCTAAAGGGAAAATTTACATGATTTAGAAGGCCACTCCATCCAAACGAAGCTTACAACTCATAACTAGGCAGGTGAATCTAGCAAAACTTTCACCCCCTGCGACAACCGAGTTCTTAGACTGGTCCAACGAAAGCCTCACCTTCTCCATAGCCGATCATCCGCTTCGATTCCCCTTTCCACGAAAGAAAGAATTGGTACTTGAAGCACAAATTGGAGGATATGATCGAAGTCAAGTATTCGTGGATGGAGGAAGTGGAATTAACATCATCTATGCAGAAACTCTGAAGAAGATGAATATACAAATAAGAAATATAAAGCACTCGGAAAACACGTTCCATGGGATTGTACCAGGAAAAGCAGTAAAACCCTTGGGTATAGTAATACTCGAGGTAATCTTCGGAGAACACACCAACTACTGGAAAAAAAAGATCGACTTTGAAGTAGTCGACTGGCCATCATAGTATAATGAAATACTTGGATCAACATCGCTTGTAAGGTTCATGGAAGTATCCCACTATGAGTACCTGCTGATTAAAATGCCAGGAACTAAGGAAGTTATCACAGTGCGAGGAAATTACAAAAAAAACAGATAGCTGAGACATCGAGTTCAACAAAATTTCACAATCATTTGGAGCACAATAGAAACCTTATGTGAAGGACATTATGTCATAGGAGAAGTACTCTAGAACTACGCACATGAGCTTAAGGACGAGAAGACAGGAAATTTCCACAGGAACCCCTGGAGCGTCTCGCGGCTACATCTTTCTATGCATACAAATTTATTATCCGGTACAATTTAAAATAAGGCTATATTAGCCATTTATGTATCTCCATCGAACAAGTAAATATTACCCCTCTACACGGAAAAAATTTCGTATGTCTGTTTTACAGTTATAATTATAAAGTTAGTCGCAGTCTCACCCGAATCCAAAGCTACAGCTACACTCGGGGGCTACGCAGCAAACCGTTTAAGACAGAAAATCTGGGGGTAACTCCCAACCGTATTCGCACTCGATACACTCAGTGGCTGCGTAGCAAAACGTTTAAGGCAAAAAAATCTTTGGGTAACTCCCAGCCGTAGTCGCACTCGATACAGTCGGGGGCTGCGCAACAAAATGTTTAAGATAGAAAATCTTGGGGTAACTCCCAGCTGTTGTCGCACCCGATACACTGGGGGGCTCCGCAGAAAAACATTTTGTTGCGCAGCAAAACAAAAAAAAGTTGCTAAGCCAAAAAAAATTATGACGAACCCTAGCCATAGTTTTACTCAAAATACTTGGGGGTTGCTCAGCAAAACAGTAAACACTTGAGTCTGCACTCGCCTGCAAACAGCCGAACCTAGACTCGGGGGCTACTCCCATCGGGAGAGCTGATCGCGCACCCGACAGTCCATACAGGAAAACTTGGACTAAGTTATAATCGGAGTCGCAGTTGAAATATTTAAGTATTGTGGACCAAAGGAACCCGAACAGAAATTTATGAGTAATAACCATAAGTGCAGTACAAAGAAATGTGAATTAGAATACTCAATCAGAAAAATTGAGTTTTTTATTGAAGTACACAATTACAGAGTGCTTTGTAGCCATGAGACAAATAACTAGTTCTACAATTGTGGAGTAAAACCACCTTGCAGCTGAATATCAGTCTTCTCCTCGACCAGACGCATCAGTGCAACTGTTGCGGGAGTTGCTGCCTCATATCTCGTAGTCATGTTTACATGATGGTGACCACGGGGTGCTTGAGGACCCCTACCAATCTTAATCAGATTCATGTGCGGGGAATGGGTCTTGGCGACAGCTAAGGCAACTTTTTCTCCACAGACTAACCGGCAACGAACCAATGCCTTCGCATGATCAAAGCTACTAAATTTTTGCATAAGATTGAATAATCCTGTAGGTAGACTATTGAGTGGAAAGAAGGCACCGTAAATGTTACAGAATGTTTCATGACAAGACCCAATTACTCCGCCAATTTGTTGAGCTCGAGTTCTCAAAGTCAGAAGTACTCGAGATTTTTTTGGATCAGCCTAGAAAGAGGATGAACTATATGCAGAAAGCTTCAACAGCTCTTCTTCGATATATCAATTCTCTTCAACAGTATTCTCTTGGACACCTGCAGATAGAGTCATTATCACCAGCTCAGCAATAGCCAATTTGGGAGAAAACAGAAAAATGGATACTCAAAATCTTACATGCCAAATAGGTTGTTATCCCTGCTAATTCAGCTAAGAGGAAGCCTTCATGATCAGCTGCAGTTTGATCCTTTTTCTTTGCAGCATCAAGCTGAGTCTTCAAAACTTTACTTCCTCCTCCTTACTTAAAAGCTTGGCGCTTAGTAATTGTCCTAAATTGGAGGGGGAAGAAGTTGAAGAAATAGATGCCGAAGGATCTGTAGAACAAGAAACCTTGGGTGCCTATGAGAACAGGAAAGATACACTCAATTACTATTTTATTTGAGTATTCGGCAGAAACATCTCTCCTCATACTCGGGGGCTACTCCCATCGGGAGAACGCACAAGTACAAAGGAGAAAATTCAGAAATAGAAACAGATCAAGGAAACACTTCAGATGCATTTCAAAAGAAACAGAAATGGTGCACAAAGTTCATTACAGGCAAGTGTCCATATTTACTGCATCAAATTACTGACTAACTGGGGACTAAAAAAGGATAAACAATAAAGTAGATGCCCCCTCAGCATCCCTAGTAGCTTCAGCAGATTTGAGTCGTGCTTCAAGCATTCTGAGAAGAATATCATATAGCCTAATAGAATCTGAGGCGAAAGGGTTGAGGTCTACATCTCGCCCGTCTGAGTCCAGTGGAGTCCCGCTCAGCGTAGCTTAAAAGACCCCTTGAATACCGTGAGCTTGAACGAGTGTCATCACCGTTTCCGCACCCGATAAGATCTGCTCTCGACTGAAATCAGTCAAGACACTGGTGTTATGGAATACATCCAATAGTGCATCCAGCGTGTCGGGAACTCCTTCGTTCATGAATAAGCACTCATGAAGGGACACGAGTAATCCTCCTAGCTTCTCTAGCAAACCCGTGGCTTTTTCTACTTGCTCTTCAGAGGAGGTTACAGCATCCAGCAATGGCCCATCTCGCAGTCGGGGAGATAGGGATGGAGGACTCCCAACAGCACATGTGGGAACATTAAGGAACTATCAGACAAAAACTATAGCATATTAATATAAACTTACTATAAGACAAGAGAAAAGAGAAGTACATGTCAAATTATCGGTCATGGAGTGGAATCGAGTAAGAAGAGCTTATTCTAAGTCAGAGAACTGCTTGTTGGCCTCTATCTCTTTCTCCTTTGACTCCTCGGCTTACTTAAGGGCAGTTTCAGCCTCCTTTTGAGTAGAGGTGACCTCCATCTTCAAGGCAGCATTCTGCGCTTTGAGTTCTTTCACTTGAGTTCTAGCAGATTTCTTCTTAGCACTAGTCGAAGCCAAGAGTTCTAAGGTTAGCCAAAAAGAAGTCAATTAAGTGTGCAAGGAAGGAAAAGGATGACAGAAATTCATGAAAGTAAAATTCTCACTCTTTACTTTAGCAAGGTTGGCCAAGGCAGAATCCCTTTGCATTCCGGTGCCAATGAAGCGGGTTCTCAGGTCCTTCATACTCTCCACAAATGGCTGGAGTAACACAAAAATAAAAAATCGAGCCAAATACTTGAGTCTGCATTCTCATGCAAGCAGGCAAACCCAGATTCGGGGGCTACTCCCATCGGGAGCGCTGATCGCACACCCAACATAATATGTAAAGAGAGAAAATCAAGAAGTAAAGTTCATTCGGTTTCTAACATGGAATTCTGGATCCAAAACATCGGCTTCCGTCAAATCCGCCATCCAAGCCTCTGGACCTGCATGCCTTTCTCCTGTTCCAGGAACAGTCAAGTGCATGTGAGCATCTTCCTCTACGAATCCTTTGTCTCGAGTCTTTTGTAAAGAACCCGAAGATGAAAGAGCATTAGGTTCGGGAGAAACACTCAAACCAATATTCCCTTGAGTAGGAGGAGTGGGTGTAGGAGTCGAAGAGGTAGGAGGAGTTGGAGCCATAGCAAGATTCTCCGCGGGTGGAGTAGGGACCCCGGGAGAAGTAGTAACCCTGAAGACATCAATGGTTAAAATTTATCTGAATCTGGCTGATAAGACAAGACTTATATGTGAAGATTACCTTCCCAAGGAGCCCACACTAATCATTTGGCGGACCTTTTTTCCTGGAGGAACAATTGGTTGTTGAGTAGCAGGTGGAGGCATCAAAACAAGAGGAACGACAGGAATGGGGTTCATCACCCCATCTTCTCTGGATGCGCTTGAAGAGCCCGAGTCCCTGGAGGTAGCCTCTCCGACATCACTTTCTAATCGAGAGCCTTTAGAGGCCACCCGGGACTCATCAGCAGCCTCCTCTTGGAAGTCGTCGAAGTCATCCGCTTCTCGAGAAGAGTTTGTCGTAGCAACAGAGGGAATGGAGTCTAAATCCACTGCAGCTGTTTTGGTCAAACCCTCTAGGAAAGGGACGGTAGCCTCCTTGGGTGGTTCGCTAGGGAGAACATTAAGATTCTAAAATAAAGAAGAAATTGTTCAATGAAAAAGAAGATCACTCAAAAAGGAAAAGAAACGAGAGAAAGAAGGAGCAAAGACGGAAGAAAGAAATTTACCTTAGTACGATTGGTCGAAGAGCAAAGTTGAGTCAAAGCAGGCGTCAAATCGACCACCTCGTTTTCCCTCACTCAGGTGATCTGGCGCAGACAATATTCGAGTTCATTACTCGAAAGTTCTTCATGGCAAACGGTGGCACGAGTCAGCACTCAAATAAGCACACATAGGAACTGATCGATCCTAAAGGGGTTGAATTCGACGCTTGATAAAAACAGCAGCTAGGTAGGTTCCGGTGAACCCTTCAGCCTTCAGAGTGGCAATCTGCGCCACTCTGAGCAACCTCTCCAACAGACATCTGGTTCTTCCATGAGCTCCTGGAAACTACCGGTTTGTCCAGATCCTACAGAGGATAACCATCACAGTTGGGGGAATCCTTCGCGTAGAACCATCGACTCCTCCAGCCGGTAACGGAGTCGACGAAACCCATCGAGAAGTACCCCGATTTAGGGTTGACTTGTATGTTACAACCCCCAACTTCATGCGGTTCACTGCTGCTGAGTTACGCCTTGACATTGAAGAAGTGTTTGAAGAGGGCCCAGCGCGGCGTTACCCCAAGGTAGCACTAGCAAAAAACGATGAAGAACTCAAGGTGATGCACCGAGTTCATCGGCACATCGTGCAATTGCACGCCCTACGCAGCCATGAGCGCCTGAAGGAAGGGGTGAAGGGGGAAGGACACGCCCGTGGAGATGTGGTCCACAAAGGCCTCCAGAAGTTGGTTGTAACGCCCCGAGATCGGGCACTATGCAAATTTCAGCATTTCCGCCAAAATCCACATAATAACCGATTCCAGGTTGCCACTTGTGATAACATTACAACAGTTCACGAATAATCCACAACAACAGAAGAGATATATACAAGAGGACTCACACGAGTCAAGGATACAACTGATACAATAGAAAGATCCAAATAACAGCGGAAGAAACAACATAGCGCCCGACTACGGACAAGATACAAATTGGACTAAGAGTCCTGAAGATAACCGATGGCGTCCAATCCCTGCCCAAGCCAAGCCGGAGGGATTCCCAAGCTAACGTCGTCAGACTTCAAACCTGTTGACTGCAATGTGGAATATGCAGCCACGAAAAAGGATTCGTGGGTCAGTGCGGTTAAGTACTGGCAAGTGGATAAACCATACTCACAAGATACCGGCGTAACCAGTCATCACAAGATACAAACACTTTGGGTTCAACGGAAAGGAAAAGATTATTGCAAAGAAGCGGCAGCGGGCTGCACTAACTAACTGCAGAGACTCGATACAACATCTGGCTAAAAGAGGGGGATAAGATAGCGTATCGTAACCAAATACAACTAACATCAGACAAACCCATCCTGGATCTCTCCCCTTATCCAAAGAAGCAATCCGAGGATAACTCACACAGTTGGATTAATGATGGTTCAAGTTATTGTGTCAATAAGACTATTACTAGTCAAGTTATCATTAGTTAGGTGTAAGTTGTTCTGAGTACTTGTTAGCCAGTACTTTCACCAAGTCAACCATAACCGCGGAAAACACGGCTTCTCGAGAAGATTTAACCCTGCAGGGGTGCACCAATTTGGACGTACACGTAAGAATAACCCGCCAGATGGAACGGCCATTCCACCAAGCGGGGCACTCAACACAACTCAACTCTTCTTCGCATCAAGCCCAAAGAACCACGTGTTGTGCGTGCGCGGCTAATCGAGCCCCCACGAAGAAAAGAGGGACCCTCGTAGCACTGGAAGACCACGCCGCCCTAAATGCTGACTACAAAAGTTCCACCCTGGCGCCAAGGGTTCGTACCTGCATATGCGTGCATCAAATGGAAAGCCCGAACTAAGTGTGGCGATTTGGACGAGATGCGAATCGAATCAAGTTGAGGGGGAGCCCATACACGCTTCCCACATGCGGTTAGTGCGCTCATCATGGATCAGTAGACAAGACCCTTTTCCTAATTAGGGTCGACACTAGCAGGCCTCAAAACCACGCCGGGCCTCCTGCCGGTGCCTTATCATCAAATTATTATTACCCAAAACATTAACATGTTGTTGATTGAATTGAAAACCAACTATCAAACTAAACAGGTGATAAGACGGACAACAAGACTTGAGCGCAAACAACAATAAGCATGCAACTACGACACAAGGCCAACAGGGTAAACAAACAACAGTTAATAGGAAGTGGAAGGAAGGCTATATCATGGCTGCAAGGTAAACATACGATAGGATAGAGACACAAGCATCGAATCATAAGGCTAGAATAAGAACAACGGAAAGAATCGGTAACAAGTGATGAAAGGCAGCCATTTGGCAGCAAGTGAGTATACTTGCCTGAGATCCAGCAAGTAGAGGTACATCCGAAGAACTTGTCGTTGCTCACATCATCTCAACGTCCTATCCGCGAAGAAGCAACGAACCTCGAACAAACACCGGATGCAACAATTACTACTACGGCAAAAGATCCAGCATGATCAAGATATGGATGCATGACAAGTTTAAGGATGCATCAAAGATAAACTAGTTGACATGGTAATCATATTTAAATGGGCCCATATGCAATTTGGATTGCATATGGAAAAGCCCATGAATTAATGTTGAATTAAATGATCTACAAAAAACCAACATGTGAAAGTGGATTAGCATGATGCATGGATGATGAAAACAATAAGAAAACAACAATAGCTTCAATTTGAAAAGGTGTTTACCAAGTTTGGAATTTTATTTATTAAGTTACAAAATTTGGCTTCTTAAGTGAGTTACACAAACATTTGTTGTTTTCACCCATTTTAATTGTTCAAAACAGGTAACAAATTTTATATTTGGAAAGAACACAAAATTTTAGATGGAATACATATTTCATTTGTTGAACTTGGATTCAAAATGAGCAAGTTATTAATTTGGCAATTTTAATTGCATTAAATAAGAAACAGTTGTTTTCAGCAATTTAAATTATTCAAAATATAAAAAAGTTGATATTTGCAAAGTTCATGAAAAATGGTATGGAAAACATATTTTACATGTTGGAATTGGATTTGAATTGCCCAAGTTATGAATTTTCAATTTAAAAGGTTTAATTAAAGCATTGAATTATTGCACCACTTTTAATTAGGAAAAACAGTAAACAAATTGCATTGAAAAGGTTGAAAACATGTAGCAAATGTTTCACTGAACATTTTGAGCTATTAAACATAATTTTTGGGTTATTATTGAATTTATTATGCAATTTTTCATAAGTAGTCTTATTCTGCCCTTTTTAGTAAACAGAGGGAAACATGTTCGAAACTAATTCAATTGTGTCCAAATAAAATACCAATGTGTAGAGTTTGTTAAGACAAATTTTTAGAGCCCAAGTTTGCTCAATTTGGGTGAACCAAACTCAAGTTATGAAATTCCAAAGTTTCCAATTTTTATTGCATTTTCAGTAATTAATTATTTAGTGCAAAAATTAGTACAGAAACATGTTGCAATTTTGTTACTAATTGAAAGGGCACAAGATTTTGAATCCACAGGAATTTGAATCATTCGAATTGGAGCAAAATTCGATTTGTTATGGATTTTAGAATTAATGGGTCAGATCTGGGTTTCTGAAATTCGGACAGAAAAAGAAAACGGCAGAAATAAAAGGTGTGGCTTTTCTGCCTGGGGGGGATTGAACCCAGCACCTGGGGCTTGCGCACAAGGGTGCTAACAAGTGGGCTAGCAGCTGCGTTTGTTGATGGTACAGACGCGATTGATTTTTGAGGTGGGCTTTCGGGCCTATCTCTGAAGGAACTGAAAGATACGTACACGTAACTGCACGATGACGAGGAAGATCGCCGGACTGCGACCTGCAGCGCCGCTGCCGGCGTGGGAGCTGGGCGCGTAGGGAAAGGGAGAAGGGGGAGAGGGGAGATGGGAGAGAGGAGAGGGCGAAGGGCGAGCTCACCTCGGGCTCGATGGAGGCGCAGCGACAGAGAGGTGGGGCGCAGCAGCAGGGAGGTGGCCGGCGCTCCGAGGCATCCCAGGCACCCCGGCGGTGTCGAGGAGGAAGAGGACGGCGAGGGGTATTCATTCCCGCTGAGAACCGCCCCCGACGACGACCACAGCCGCCGTTGCGTCACCGTCATCCCACGGCCATGGCGGCTTCTCTTCGGGTTCAGTAGGTTCAGAAGAAAAAGCAGCGGTTTGGAGGGGGCTCCGAGGGGGAAAGGAAGGATGGCGGCGGATGGGAGAAGGAGGAGGGAGGAAGGTGCGGCCTAGGGTTTGGAGGAGGTAGGGGATGATAAGGAGGGGCAGGTCCACATGGGGGGGAGGTGGTGGTGCGCTGGCTGCCTTTTCTTCAGAAGAAAACGACAAGGGCGTACGGAGGTGGGGGAAGAAGGTGGTTGGGCCTTGGGCTGTGGAAGAGGGGAAAGGCTGGTGGGCTGGCCTGCCTCCTCCTAGCTCACCTTTTCTTTTTATTTTTCTTCCTTTTTTTTTTGCTTGTAGGGAAGAAAAAGAGAGAGAGAAAAGAATAGGTTTTTGGGAGTTTAACCTTTTAGGAAAATAATGTTATTAATTTTCAAAACAGTAATGTCAAAGCAATGTTAACCTTAATTTCAAAATTTTGAAATATTAATTTGATTTTTAATTTGTGAGTTGAAATTTCAAATAGGGTTTCACATAGCTTTGATTTTTAAAATAAACAAGTTTTATTTAATAAGATCAACACTATGAAAACTTAGTGAGTTTAAAATGTTTGGAAGATTTTAATCTTTAAACCACAATTGGAACATGCCAATTATGGAGGAATTGATTTGAATTTGAATTTGCCATTAGGGTGTTGATAAAAAGGAATGTTTATTAACAAGCAATTTAAATAAATTCAACTTCAAAACTATTGAAAAACAATTTGAGTTGTTTGGTTTGCAACTTTTAATTGGAAATTTTGGACATGTTTTGAAAGTTTAAATTGGTTTGAACTTTTGAGTTGTTTTGAAAACATGGTTCAATGCATATGATGCATGTGATGCAATGCAAAAAGGAAAACAACCAACTTTCTAACTTAGGGGGAACACCCCAGGTGTTACATTGGCCTACCTCTAAGCCTGCATGCCTCCATGATACGGCTTGAAGGAGCCCTTCACGTTCGGAAGTGGCGAGGAATTTAGCCGTGCTGATGGGTTTCATCCACTTCCCTCCTCTTCAGTGCCGTCCCTCCGTGCCGCTAGATGCCGAGGAACCACCGTTCTTTCGAGTGTGAACCATGGCGTGGATTTGAAAAAAGAAGGAGGAGGGCACTGGAAGTTACGAGCAGGAAGCTAGAGCAAATGGGCGCGAGGAAGAATAAGGGGGAAATTACTCCCACTCTTTTGTGGTACTTAAAGCCAGGTAAAATCATCCTTGCCGTCATTTTCCCCTCAGGATAGATCCGCCCTACACGTGGCGAAAGGAGGCCAACCGCTCCACCTCCATGCCGCCCACTACGCACGGTAACCTAGGCATTTACTAGCAACTCCTAGATTACTATGCACCGAACGATCAAAAAGCGATCAATATCCACTCGGGCAAGTCACTGCCTGACAGGATAAGTCCACGTCACGTCAAATGTCTTATCCCTTGACAGAAAAACCGGGTATTACGTCACTTCTGACAATTACTACTCGAATAACAAAGCCCTCGAGTAACTAGGAAGTTTACTCGAGGCATGAATAGCCTTCCATGAAGGAGAAATTCACTCGAGCGAGCATGCAAGTCGAGGTTTCCTCCTTCATTTTTTGTTCGATTGTCTTGAATAAACCGAGCCTCGAGTACCCTAGAGGCATACAACTACACCAAAACTCTGGAAGCCATGCACATAAGCATGAAGGTAAGACCCACGAAACATTTCCAATGGTCTGGGAGTTGCACCATCGCTGCACTACCTAGTACTTCCCATACCAGCAGGTATGATGAAAATCGTGATGGACGCATTGGGTAAAACTAGCTGATAACTGGACTTCGACTTGGTAAGACTTCAACATCTCGAGTCGGGTTACCCCAGGATTTTCCAAGATCGAGCTAGAGGACTCGAACCCTAAGTAGATTATTCGTTGTATTCTCCCGAGTGAGCTTAATTGATCTCGATCCATCGAGTAGCTCAAACCCGTCTAATCGTTTTCCTCCCAGAAAGGTTATTTGCAGGAAAAGTACCTAAGAGTAAACTGGTCGTGAAGATTGAGTCCCTGGATCGAGTCTTCAATTCCATCAGGCACTCGGGGGCTATTGTTCTAGGGGTACCCAAGAGACCCTCCCTTAGGAGGGTACCCGGTGAGGCCCATTAAGGGGTGATGTAAGACTCCTAAAGTGATGTATACAGAAGCCGACGAAGATCGAGGCTGCAACAGAAAGAAAGTTTGCATCAAAAAGATTAAGAAAGAAAACGCCTCTGCCAAATGAGGAAAGAGAGGAGGGAGAAACCAGTCCAACTTACCCGATGTCAAAGAATTGATAGAGGAAGAACCTGGTAAGAAACCTTCTTCCTCCAAGAAGAAAAAAAGACTGCCAAGAAACTCCAGAAGAAAAAGTTCGCAGATAATGCCAACCAAAACCTGGAAGTAGGAGGAGGAAGCGGAGTCATGCCTGCGGAAAAGAAAAAGAAAGAAATCCCCGTTCCACAAATGTCGAAACAGGACGAAATCGATCTAATACAAACCCTAGTGGGACGAGATGAACCCCCTGAAGTGCTGGAAGCCAGGAGACAAGCTCTACAGCAGCAGCAGCAACATTTATTCCGTACTCGGGAAAGCTTCATGAAAACCCATGCAGACATTAAGTTGCAGCGCGAAGAGATATAGGAATACGACAGACAGAATAGATCTGGCATAAAACCTACGCGGTTACCCGGAATTGCATAAACGGATGTGCTTCCACCAAAATAACGGTTCCAAAACCCTTCTTGGCAAAGGCGGGTAAACGCATCAATGCCAAGGGTGAGCGCATATATAAAACCGCAGCAGAAAACGTGGAGGACGCGTTCGCCATCCTTAATGATGATGTACTCCAATGATGAAAAAATTTAGGGAGTGTATGCTTTCCTAGGGAAGGCATTACAACAGCAACAGCAAGGACAGGCAAGATTAGAGAAGTTGCACTATGACTCGGCCCTATGCAAAACTGCCACCTGCGCCGCTGGAGCACCTGGATCTGGCAAACCTGGAGATTCACGCGATTCTAAGGAAAAGAAGGGAGATCGCAAAAAGGACAAGAATATTCCATATAATAAGGATACATCGTCCAGAATAGGATGCCACTTGCGAAAACATGGAAATAATCCCACGGATTACAAACAACGGGAGGAACAAAACCTGAAAGACGGAAAAATGATCCCACCTCCCAAACGCCGAGCTGATAAAGCTGGAAGATATGACAATCCTCGCAGTCGTGATAGATCTCGTACTCCTCCTAGGAACAAATGAAGACCAAGCAGTAGAACTCCACCTTATTCCAAAGGACACGACAACGGACGAAATAGGGACAATCCGGGAAAAGCGCACTCGCGCAACAATGGGCCAGCAGGGAGCAGATCCCCTTCTGTCCATTCAGCCGGCGGATATTCCGCTCACGTCGATAAGGCGGAAAGAGACGATCTATACTTTGGACCTAAGTGCTTCACTGACAGGATCCGAAGGATAACCCTACATTCTGGCTTTGCCAAAGTTGGTCCAACTTATCAAAAGTATACCGGAAGTAAAACCTAGATACATGGCTTTCAGACTATTATACTGATGTCTGATCAACAAAAGGACAGACCTAGAGGCACTAAAATTCCTCCCCCTAATGTTGCCGGATGGAGCTAGAGATTGGATCAACGGGCTTCCGTCAAGAACTGTTGATAGTTGGGATGATATGGCTAGAGTTTTTGCTCAGCACTTTTGGGGTACGTACAAACGCCTTAAGAGCATCAACCATATGAATCGCAACGTCCAATTTTAAGATGAGTCGTATGTCGACTTTATATCAAGATGGACAGCAATGAAGAATAGTTGCTCTGGAGTAAGTGATGTACAAGAAATGCATGCTTTCATCAATGGTCTAAAACCCGGCCTCGTACCGTTCATGGTTGGCTCGAAGGAGCACAAAGATCTCAGATCTATGCTTACCACCGCAATGAGCACGCAACGGTCGATGATGACGTCAGAGCGAGAGGTGGAAATACTGACGCTTTGGTTCAGGCCAAAAAGTCGCCTCGTTCTGAAAAGAAAGCTATTCCAGAAGCGCAGCCAAAACCCAAGGAAGTAAACCTAACCTTTGGAAAGGATAATGGAGGCAAATGGAAGGGAAGAAACACTGAACATATCTTATACTCAAAGGAAGAGTGGGAAAAATTAAGTCGGAAAACTATGTCCACCATTCGCAATTTGGGAAACCTACCCATACAAATGCACAGTGTCGGCTTAATAAGCACATGAAAGGCACTGCAGGATCCGGGAAAAAAGGAAAGAATTCCAAACGGAAGTTCAACAAGCAAAAGCCAGAAGCTGAAAAATAAGAAAGTGAATCAGACACTAATGACAAAATCCAGGAACAACAGCGGAAAGGCGAGCCAAAATTCCTGAGAGTTGAAGGAGAATGTAACTTAACTTTCCTGGCAACTCCATCAGCAAAACAGGCGAATAGAACACTTCGAGAAATCAACGCGGTCGTTCCTCCAACACCAAAGTACTTGAAGTATTCAAACAGGCCAATTACATGGGATCAGTCAGATCGTCCCGGTAATATCTCAGAACCCAGCACACATGCTTTGGAAGTAATCCCTATTGTTCAAAACACTAGGATCAAAAGAGTGCTGATGGATGGAGGATCTAGTATCAACATCATGTATTTAAGTACATTGACGCAGCAACACATTTCCGAGACCCAGCTCAATTACAGTTTCATACGTTTTCATGGTATTGTCCCTGGCAGACAAGCACAATCCCGAGAAATTTCCCTAGATGTAACCTTCGAAAAAAGAGAACATTTCCGCCAGGAAAAAATCTCATTCCAGGTAGTGTCGTTCGAGAGTGTTTATCACGCAATACTCGGACGTCCAGATTTCGCCAAATTAATGGCTCGGTCATGTTATATCTATAACAAACTGAAGATGCCAGGGCCAAAGGGAGGAGTAATCACCATGGTTGGAGATTACAAACTGGCGAATGAGCTGGAGAAAGGAAAGGATCTTTGCGCCAAACAGGTATTTCGGAAGGAAGAATTGAAGGAGCTAGCTAAAGAAGTATCGCCGACAGAAATACCGGCAGGAAAAGAAAGCCGGAAGCCGGCAGATAGCTTCAAATCCTCGGAAAATACAAGACAGATTATCCTAGATCCCGAAGATCCGACAAAATTTATCGTAGTGGGAACTGGGATGACTGACAAATAGGAAGACACGCTCATCAAGTTCCTACGTGGGAACTTAGACATTTTTGCCTGGTGTCCTGCTGATATGCCAGGTGTGCCCAGGGAACTTGCTGAGCACCAACTCAAACTAATTCCAGGATAAAAACCTGTCAAACAAGTTCTCTCTCGTTTCGATGGAAGAAGACGGAAGGCTATAGGCAAGTAAATTATCCGGCTTTTAGCAGCTGATTTTATCCGGGAAGTTATTCACACTGATTGGTCTACGAACCCAGTATTAGTCCCGTAGAAAGACGATATTGTTCTTAAGATGTGTATAGATTACACCGTCTTGAACAAATTGTGTGCAAAAGATAGGTTTGCGTTATCACGGATTGATCAAATAATATATGCCACTGCTGGATCTGATGTTTTATGCTTTTTGGATGCTTATTCTGGGTACCATCAAATACGGATGAAGGAGGAAGACCAAATAAAAACTTCCTTCATAACCCCGTATGGAACATACTACTACATAACCATGCCTTTTGCTCTGAAGAACGCGGGCGCAACTCACCAGAGTTGCATGCAAAGATGTTTGCATAGTCAAATAGGCAAAAAACGTCCATGTTCATGTGGATGACATTGCCATAGTTTCCAACGAACAAGATACACTCCTTTAAGATCTACGAGAAACTTTCGAAAATTTGCGCACTTATAGAATGAAGTTGAATCCATAAACTGCGTATTCGGGGTTCCTTTAGGAAAACTTCTGGGTTTAATCGTTTCTCACAGAGGAATAGAAGTAAACCCGGAAAAGATCAAGGCAATCTTGAACATCACAAGGCCCACATGCCTAAAAGATGTCCAAATACTCACGGGTTCTTCAACCGCTGTTAGAAGGTTTATAAGCCGGCTAGGTGACAAAGCTCTGCCATTATACATGTTGTTGAAGAAATCCGACAAGTTTGAATGGACAGAAGAGGCGGACAAAGCACTAACCCAGTTAAAAGAAACCTTGATGAAAGCTTTGATTTTGGCGTCCCCAAAAGATGAAGAACCCATGTTACTGTATCTTACAACATCTAACAGGGTTATAAGCGCGGTGATAATCGTGGAAAGACAGAAAGGTGAACAAAGTATACCAGATCAGCATCCGGTGTATTATGTGAGTGAAGTATTGGCCGAGTCAAAACAAAGGTATCCAGATTAGCAAAAACTGGCATATGGCGTGTTTTTTGCATCTTGAAAACTCCGTCATTATTTCCAAGGACATTCCATAACAGTGGTAAGCAAAGCACCACTAGGGGATATCATCAACAATGCGGACGCAATAGGCCGAGTCGCCAAATGGGGCATCGAACTCGTTGCATTCGACATTAAGTACCAACCCAGGACGGCTATTAAATCCCAGGTGTTTGCAAATTTTGTCGCTGATTGGACAGAAGCAATGGAAAACACACCAATGCCGGAATCAAAATATTGGGTCATGCATTTCGATGGATCCAAAATTAAAGAAGGCGCCGGAGTTGGTGTAGTGCTTAAATCTCCAAAATGTGACATTATGGCGTATGTATTACAAATACACTTCAACGCCAACAACAATGTGGCAGAATACGAAGCATTGCTTCATGGCTTGCACATAGCAAAGGAAATAGGTGTTAAACGTATCCTTTGCTACGGTGAATCGTATTTGGTACAACATCAGCTAAACCAGACATGGGATGCCAAAAGTCCCATCATGGCCGAATATGAGAGAACGGTGGACGAGTTTGTCATTTGCTTCCTAGGATTTGAAGTACTTCATATCAAAATGGAAGAAAATCGGAACGCAGATGCTTTAGCCCGAATGGGCTCAGAAAGGGTCAAAACTCTACCGCCTGGTGTGTTTGTCCAACATTTACATGAACCATCAGTAAAAGGCGGAGATATCGACTATCCTCTAGTTTCCGATTCAATAGAAGTTCTGCTCATAAACCCGGATTTGACAATTCCATACTTCAACTTCTTAGTTGATCAGACGTTCCCGGATGGAGCAGACAAAGTTTTGCAAAGGAAAATACAACAGCGATGCAAAGGATACACGGTAATCAATGGTTGCCTATATAAACGAAGTACTACCGGAATTTTTCAGCGATGTATTTCGCTAGAAGAAGGCCAAGAAATCTTGCAAGAAATCCATGCAGGAGATTGCGGACATCATGCTCAATTAAAAAGCATAGTTAAAAAAGCATTACGTGCAAGGTTTTTCCGGCTCACAGCCAAGACAGACGCGGAACACATAGTAAACACATGTGCCGGATGTCAGTATTACGCCAAGCTGACGAATATGCCAGCTCAAGCACTCAAAACTATCCCCATAACATGGCCATTTGCGTTCTGGGGGCTACATATGATAGGACCATTCAAAACTGCAAGAGGGGGACTTACACAACTACTAGTTGCAGTAGATAAGTATACCAAGTGGGTGGAGGTGAAACCCATAGAAAAACTTGACGGTGTGACGGCCAGAAATTTCGTGATTGACATAATCATGAGATACGGTGTTCCACACAGCATAATAACCAACAAAGGGACAAATTTCTCTATTGGAGAGTTCGCAAAATATTGCCGACAAATGGGAATTCGCCTCGATCTTGCATCTATGGCACACCCACAGTCGAATGGACAGGTTGAACGAATGAATAGTTCAGTCCTGCAGGGAATACACCCAAGACTCGAATCTCATCTTCATAGAGCAGCTGGAGCATGGGTAGAATATTTACCTTATGTGCTTTGGAGTATTCGAACGATGCCAAATAGATCAACAGGGCAAACACCGTTTTTCCTGGTTTATTGCGCGGTTTATGGCGCAGAAACAGTGCTTCCCACGGACATGCTCCATGATAGCCCAAGAGTGCTAGCACATGAAGACTCGGATGCCGAAAATAAACGACAGGATGCCGTCAATCTCTCAGAAGAAGAACGAGAGCTTGTGCTACAAAGATCCTATATTTCTCAGCAAGGATTACGAAGTTACCATAGTCAAAAAATCAGACACCATTCTTTTAAAGAAGGTGACTTAGTGCTAAGGATGGTGCAAGAAAGGAAGCACAAAGTAGCCTTAGTTTGGGAGGGACCGTTTTTCATTAGCAAGGCTTGTAAAAATTTATCATATTACCTTGCAGATATTCAAGATACGGAAGATGGTCCTACAAACTCGAATCACAAGAGAAAGACAAAGATAGATGTTGAGTTAGGAGAGACAAAGAGACCCTGGAGCATCCAGCAGTTACGTCATTTCTACACTTAGTTCAATTTCAATGTAAACATCTTTGAGATCATGAAATAATGTTGTCGGAATTCATGCATTCCTATTTTATCTGATTATTTTCATACAAAACATAAGTTCGTCTTATCTATTTCCCAATTATCTTTCAAAATGCTTCAATGTTAACCCGAATTGTTCCTGCGTGCTCGGTGTTAAAAAACTGAATGCTCTCACATCCTAAAAAGGACTAAGGAAACCCAGATTGTGCCTGCGTGCCTGATTTTCATGAGTATTATCTGATAGTATTATCTGAATGCTCTTACTTTTTCCTAAGTATTATCTGATAGTTTGTGTGTTGGGTCACTGGAATTAGTAAGTAAAAATGCCTAAGTACAATCCATGATTCCGAGTTCCGACTGATAGGCTTGAGCCCAGTCACTTGGCATGAAGATTAAGTACTATTGATCCATTTCAACAGTAAAGACAGTCAAAATATGTAAACCAGAGAACTTAGAAGGAAAAGGAATTAAAACCAAGAAAACTTGCAAAGACTTGATTTTTATTGGAAAAGGGGGAATGCTTGTTTATAAAAATGATAGATAGCATTGCGATGGATATTACATTGAAAGAATAGTAATGCTTCTATTTGTTCTTGCCAGCTACTCAGGAACCAGGCAGTGTCTGAAGAATCTGAGTCTTCCTCCTCATTATCGCTGGGGTTCTCGGGAGTTGCTGAAATCTCCTCCTCTAGGTAGCCGGTTGATATTGACACAATTTGAGCTATCTTGGTGGCATCCTCCTTGACAGACTAAAAAATGTCGGCCCTCCGAGCTTCGGTGTACCCTTGGGGGATACCGGTCGCGACACGCCAAGATTTCACGATGGTATAATGCATACTGTAGCGTTCCCACATTTAAATAATGCAAGAACTCTGTGTTATTGTGCTAGTCCCTGGATCAATTTCTAGCACTGTCGCACCCTGACTTCTACGGGATACTCACCGCACGAACTGGATAGCAGATGCTTGGATTATGGGGCATAACTGCTCCCACGTCCCAGCTTCCTGGTAGGCCTGCGCTTATGCGCGACAACACAAGCTCTGCTATTCCATCGTCGATGTAAACTATCCACTAGAAATCACAGGCACTACCATTGACGTACTTCATAACAAACACGCACTGTACGTCAACAGTTTTGAACGAATGATAATCACAACATATCTCTAAGACACAAAAGATTGAAATAAAGTGGCAACTGGCCTTCATTAAGGCAGAAAATAGCAGATACAATCATCCAGAGGACACATGTCCCAACATGTCATTCATTACATCAGCGGAAGCAAACAAAGGTGTCTGGGTACAGACAAAACTGAAGGCTTAAGAAACCGGAGGAAAATAAAGCAAACGAAGCCCATCCACGAAGGTTCTGGATCCTGCCCTGGTCCAGCTATCTACTCGTCTGCAGCGTCGTCAAACTCCACGAAGTAGCCGTCCTGGGAAGCATCGTAGCCGTAGTCGTACTCTGCGTAAACCACAGCCCCAACGGGGTCAGTACATCCACGTACTGGCAAGCAAGACTCACAGTTCATCAAAGAGTTACCCGTCAACACAAGCATTGATGCTTGGGGTCAACGGAAGAAAGGGGTGTTACAAAAGTTGCTGCTGGCTGCGCTAACCAACTACAGAAGATAACTACAAGTTCCGGCTAACAGAATAAGATGAGATCGAGGATTGTAACCAACTGAAAGATAACTTCAACCAAACCCATCCTGGATCTCGCCCCTTATCCAAAGAAGCAATCCGAGGATAACTCACACAGTTGTAATAAGGTGAATCAAGTTATTGTGTGAATAACCTATTACCAGTCAGGTTATTAATCAGTGGGTGTAGCATGATTGATCATTAGGTTGAAGTTGTCCTGAGTACTTGTTAGCCAGTACTTTCACCAAGTGATCCATAACCGCGGAAAACACGGCTTCTCGAGAAGATTATCCCTGCAGGGTTGCACCAATTTGGCCGTACACTCATGAATATCCCGCCAGATGGGATGCCTCCCACCAAGCGGGGCACTCAACACAACCAACCATTCCTCGCATCAAGCCCAAAGCACCTTGGGCGCACGGCTAATCGAGCCCAGAAGAAAATGGACCCTCATAGCACTCTAAGAACGTGTCCCCCTATATGCCGACTACGAAAGTTCCACCCTGCGCTGGGCTCGCAAAAACATGCATGCGGCAAATAGAAAGCACGAACTAAATGAGATGATTTGGACGAGATGCGAATCAGGTCAAGTTGAGGGGGGCGCCCATACTCGCTTCCCAAATGCGGGTAGTGCACTCATCATGGATCAGTAGACAAGACCCTTTTCCTATTAGGGTCGACACTAGCAGGCTTCAAAACCTCTCATGGGCCTCCTGCCGGTGCCTTATCATCAGATTATTATTATTACCATTAGCAATTAACAGGATTGATTAATTAACATCGAGCCCCGGTACAAATAATAAGATAGCAAAAGTAATAACCGACAACAGACTCGAGTAAAAGCAACCCTAAGCATGCTAGATAAGAACAGGCACAAGCAAAGGCTGTAGGTATGGAGGTGAGGCAGTATCATTGGTTCCGGGTATCATGTGATAGGTTCGGAGAACAAGCAACGATACATAGGGCTAGCAATAGTAGACAAAAGGATAGTATCGACAACAAGTGTGGAAAGGAAACTCGATGATTCATGTGAGTGATAACTTGCCTGGCAGCTCAGTATCGTACTGGGCTAGGTCCTGAGGAGTGGTGTCGTAAGGATCGTCGGTCTCAACGTAGTCGTCGTCTAACCGAGAAGAAGCAAACAAACAAAACAGGTATGTAAACAAACATTGACATGGCATTATGCACAATCAAATATGATGCATGACAATTTAATAGATGCAATAAAATAAACTACTTGATATGATAACACAATTTAATTGGACTGATATGCAACTGTGAGTTGCATATGAAAGGCCCATGGAATTTGGTTAGATTATTTGTTTTCCAACTAATCAACAGGTGATAATGGATTAGTATGATGCATGCAACAGGAAAACAGCAAAATAACAACATTAGAATCAAATTAAACTAGGGTGTAGCAATTTAGAAATTTGTTGTTAATTTTGGGAAAATTTTGGGTGCATTAGAAGTATCACACAAGTAGTTGTTGTTTTCAACCATTTAACATGTTCAAAACAAATAACAAAGTTGATATTTGAAAAGAACATCAAATTCTGGTTGGATTACATGTTTCACAATTTGAAATTGGACTTTGGATTATTTAGTTATGAATTAAACAATATTAAACAATTTTTAATTGAATTAAACAAGATATAAATAGTTTAGGCAATTGAAATTGTTCAAACCAGAAAACAAAATTTATATTTGAATAGAGCATTCAAAAAGGTGTGAAAAACATATTTTAGTTGAATTATTTGAAAACAGTATGAATTAGTTATGAATTATTTCAAATTGCATTTGAATTATTTGGATTTGAATTTAAATTGCATTTTGAAAATTCAAAACAGAAAACAAATTGCATATTTGGAAAGATTATAAAATTTGGATCAGAATAGACATCAAGTTTGTATTTATTGGATTTACAAAATGAAAGTTATGGAATTTTGAAGTTTAAATTCAATTCTGCTATTTAAAAAGAATTTGGATTTTTTTTGAAATACGCAGAAACCCTTTGTTACTCAGGTTCACCCTACCCACTGCCACTGCGCAGTGGGCCAGCGGGGCCAGCGTGGCGCACACGTTTGCGTGGCCTCCAGTGCCACTGCCTGGTGGGCCCCTGCGCGTGGGAGATAAACTCCAAAAAAAGGTGCGGCTTCCGGGACTCGATCCCGTGCCCAGGCGCTGCGCGCAAAGGTTCAGTACCACTGCGGTGTTCGTGTTCGCTTGTCAGTAACGAAGATGCATACAGGTTATCGTTCCGTGTCGAGGTTAACTGAACTTAAACGCGCGCTGACTGAAACTTCGTCAGAGAACGACGCGAGGCGCCGGCGATGATCACCGTGGCGTTGCGACGCCGTGCTGCGGTGCTGGATCTAGGCGTGTGCGTGTGCTGGATGCGCGCGGATGCAACAGAGAAGAAGGGGGAAGAGGAGCTGGACACGGGGCTCACCGCGATGTTGTGGAAGCAGAGGCTCGGGGTGGCGCGGCCGGCGGCGATGTCGTTGATGGCGGCGAGGATCCATGAGGTCACCGAGCTCCTGGAGGTGTCCAACCGCGAGAGGGAACGGTGGTGGTGCGATTGCAAACGATGGGTGGCTAGGTGGGAGTGGGTTGCGGTGGCGCCATGTCGATCTTCAGAGGGTTGTCGCCGGCGAATGGTTCAGAGGAGGAGAAACGACGTCGGGGAAGAACAGATGGAGGCGGCGGCGATGGAACAGCGGACCTAGGGCTAGGGTAGACTCCAGGAACCCTAGGGCGCCTTTTATAGGCCACGGAGAGGGGTGGAGGCCGCCGGAGTCGCGCGGGGGCCGCCGTGGCACCGGCGGATGCACGCCGTACGGGAGGGAGAAGGCCGATTAGGCGGGGCGCACGAATCTCAGCGCACCCCGAAGCGGTAAGTTGTGCTGCGCGGGCTGGGCTGCGGTGCGCGCGCGCGTAGAGATAGGTGGGCTGGGCCAGAAGCTTAGCTGCCGCGCGCTTTTTCTCTTTTATTCTTTTCTGGTTTTTATTTTTTTTGTAGTTTGCTTTTGGATCAAATTTGTTAAGGTTTTAATTGAGAAAAATTCTAGAAAAATTAGGTTAAGCTTTTTAATTAATTAGCAACCACATTATCAACTTGGATTTCTAAAATGAAATTTTGAAATTGTAGTTAGTGTTTGAAACCAAATTTGGGGAATTTTCATATTTAATTTATTTATTTGAAACAAACATTTGAATAGGGTTATCCCTAGGTTAACACAAATGATTTTTGGAATACAAACATGTGGTGAAGTTGATGGGTTCAAAACAAGTACTGATTTGAACTTGGTTTGGAATTTAAAAGAGGATTTGAGAATTATTGATTGGAATATTGGTTGGATTTAGGCAACAATTTTAATGATTGAGAAACAAGGAAAACATGGTTGTTTTTAGTTGTTATTTGTATTCCAAAATTGTAACATAGCAAGTATGAAAGCAATGTTTGAAAAAGATTTAAATTTGAGTTGTGAAAACAAGATAAAACAGATAGAAAACAATGCAAACAAAAGTAAACATGATGACATGATGCATTGCTTGAAAGTAAACAAGAAATCAAACATTCTAAGGGTTGTTTTCATACTTGGATGTTACAAAACGCCCCCCCTTGAAGGAATCGCGCCCCGAGATTCCCTACTGAGAAATGAAAAGGTCCGGATACTTCTTGCGAAGATCCTCTTCGGTCTCCCACGTTGCCTCTTTATCGGAATGATGCGACCATTGGACTTTCAAGAACTTGGTGCTCTTGTTGCGAGTCTTACGCTCGATCTCATCGAGAATACGAATAGGGTGCTCCTCATAAGACAGATCATCTCGCAGCTCAATGGAATCATGATCAACTGCACGATCTGGATCTTTGAAACACTTCTTGAGTTGTGACACGTGGAAAACATCGTGCACCTTGGATAGTTTTTCTGGAAGTTCAAGACGATAAGCATTTTCTGCACGCCTTGAGAGAATGTTGAAAGGACCAATGTATCTTGGTGCAAGCTTTCCTTTCACACCAAAACGATGAGTGCCTCTGAGGGGAGTTACACGGAGATATGCCTTATCACCAGGTGCATAGACCATATCCCTGTGCTTGCTATCATAATAGCTCTTCTGACGAGACTGAGCAATCCTGAGATTGTCACGAATGATACGAACTTTCTCCTCGGCTTCCTTAACAATGTCAGGGCCTAAGAGTGAACGTTCACCAGCTCCAGACCAATTGATTGGACTCCTGCATCTGCGACCATACAGTGCCTCAAAAGGTGCCATGCCTAGGCTTGCCTGGTAGCTGTTGTTGTAGGAGAATTCAGCATATGGAAGGCAATCCTCCCATTTCATGCCAAAAGAGATACCACATGCTCTGAGCATATCCTCGAGAATCTGATTGACTCTTTCGACTTGCCCCTGAGACTGAGGGTGATAAGCTGTGCTGAACAGAAGTTTGGTGCCCAATGCTTCTTGAAAGCTTTTCCAGAAATGAGAAGTGAAGATACTTCCACGGTCTGAACTTATTTCCAATGGTACACCATGAAGAGGAACAATCCTTGCTGTGTAGAGCTCTGCTAACTGGCTAGCTGAGATAGTCTCCTTTACAGCAAAGAAGTGAGCAACCTTAGTGAGACGATCAATAACAACGAAGATTGCATCGTTGCCTTTCCTGGACTTTGGAAACCCAGTAACGAAGTCCATTTCAATCATGTCCCACTTCCAGTCAGGAATTTTCAGAGGTTGGAGTAGACCTGCTGTCTTTTGATGGACTGCCTTAACCCGTTGACAAACGTCGCATTCAGAAACGTATTGAGCAATTTCACGTTTCATGCCAGACCACCAATACAGAGTCTTAAGATCCTGGTACATCTTTGTACTTCCAGGGTGAATGGATAGAGGAGTTTCATGAGCCTCCTTGAGAATGATATCCTTGAGACTTTGAATCTGAGGAACTGCAATGCGTCCTTCGAAGAACACAGTTCCCTTGTCATCAATTGAAAAGGACTTGAATTTATCACTGCCCTTTTTTATTTTCTCTACCATCTTCTTGATTTCATTATCACGAAGCTGTTCAGAACGAATCTTTTCCTCGAGAGTTGGGCTGGCTGTCAAACTAGCAAGGTATCCTTCAGGAACAAGACCAAGGTTTAGCTTCTGGAATTCCTCATGAAGTGGAGGTTGGCTTTCCATGATCATGAGATTATTGCAATAGGATTTGCGACTGAGAGCATCGGCCATAACATTAGCCTTGCCTGGAGTGTAAGAAATGGTGAGATCAAAGTCTTTAATCTTCTCAATCCATCTCCTTTGCCTGAGGTTCAGATCTGGCTGAGTGAAGATGTATTTTAGACTCTTATGATCGGAAAAGATTTCAGTTTTGTTACCCAACAAGTATTGTCTCCATTTCTTGAGGGCAAACACAACTGCTGCAAGTTCAAGATCATGAGTGGGATAGTTTTGCTCATGTGGGTTCAACTGACGTGAAGCATAAGCCACAACTTGACGTTCTTGCATAAGAACTGCTCCTAGGCCTTGGAGAGATGCATCACAGAATATCTGGAAATGTTTGGTAGTATCTGGACCAACCAGAACCGGGGTGGAAGTGAGTTTAGTCTTCAGGAGGTTGAAACTCTCATCACATTGTTGAGTCCAAACGAACTTTTTGTCCTTCTTTGTGAGATCAGTGAGAGGTTTGGCAATCTTGGAAAAGTTTTGGACGAAACGACGGCAATAGCTAGCCAAGCCAAGAAAGCTTCTAACTTGTTTCACCGTCTTAGGGGGTTTCCAATCAACAATTGCCTTAACCTTTTCAGGATCAATGGCAATGCCTTTGGCAGAGATTATGTGACCAAGATATGCAACTTCTGGAATCCAGAATTCACATTTGGAATATTTGGCATACAGACGATGCTCGCGAAGTTTCATGAGAGTGAGACGAAGGTGTTCTCCATGCTCTTCCTCGGATTTTGAGTAGACTAGAATATCATCAAGATATACCACAACGAACTTGTCGAGGTATTCATGGAAGACAGAATTCATGAGTCTTGAGAACGTTGCCGGTGCATTGGTGAGACCAAAGGACATGACGGTGAATTCATATAGACCGTAACGAGTGGTGAAGGCTGTCTTTGGAATATCTTCCTTTCTGATCTTTATCTGATGGTAACCCATCCTCAAGTCCAACTTTGAGAATATTGAGGCTCCAGCAAGTTGATCAAAAAGATCATCGATACGAGGAAGTGGATACTTGTTCTTGATGGTTTTCTCGTTGAGAGGACGATAGTCAACCACGAGTCTTTTTGTTTGATCCTTCTTGGCAACAAACAGAGTTGGGCAACCCCAAGCGGAAGAACTAGGCTGAATGTAACCTTTTTCCATGTACATATCGATTTGCTCCTTCAACAATTTCAGTTCAGGAGGAGCTATCTTGTATGGATGCTTAGAGATTGGAGCAGTACCTGGCTCAAGCTCGATCACAAACTCAACTGCTCTGTCCGGAGGCATCCCTGGCAACTCTTCTGGAAAGACGTCAGGGAATTCACAAACCACCGGAACATTTTCAATTTCAGGAAGGGGTTTGGCATCGAGGTTGAACAGCTGAACAGAACTTGATCCATATGGAGAATAGACTATCTGGCCTGAAGTGTGAGAGAGAGTTATTGACTTTTGAGCACAGTCAATTTTAGCTTTGTGGGTCTTCAACCAATCCATACCCAGAATGACATCAATGTCAGAATTTCCCAGCAACATGAGTGAAGCAAGGAATATGCGTCCTCCAATTAGGATTTCATTGTCCATGCTTATCTTGGAAGTCAACATTTGCGGTCCCGGAGAGTGAACAGTCATTTGATTGCTTAGCGGAACCAGAACTAGGTTGTATGCTTTTGCAAAAATCTTTGACACGAATGAATGCGATGCTCCAGTATCAAACAACACTTTAGCTGGAATAGAGTTTACAGGTAATATACCGAGAACGACGTCAGCGGCTTCCTCAGCTTTGTCGGCCTTGATATGGTTCACCCTCGCGTTCCTCCCGACAGGCCTGTTGTTGGAGTTGAAGGCTTTAGCCGGGGGAGCACGAACCATAGTCTGGTTGGTGTTGGGGCGAGGAGGTGGAGGTAGCTGCCTCTGAGTGCACTTATCAGCGTAGTGCCCAGTCTCCTTGCACTTGTAGCAAGTGACGACACGAGGAGGACCTGGCCTTGGCTGCCCCATTGGAATCCTCTGACCCTGCATCTGAGATGGGTTGGGCGGGCGGGGACCAAAGCCTGGAGGAGCTTGGGCATTTGGAGCCCGAGTGACAGCACCATTTGGCACCCAGATGCGGCGCTTCTGCGGAGGGGTGGTCATGTTGGAGGAGGAACCACCCTCGCGCGAGTGCTTGCGGGACTCTTCGAACGCCTTGCGCCCATTCTCCTCATTGAGCGCGGTGTTCACGAGCTCAACGAAGTCCTTGCACTTGATGTTGGTGAGAGCGTACTTCAGTTCCGGGTTAAAGCCTCGGCGGAACCTTGCCATCTTCTTGGTTTCGGTGGACACTTCGTCACCAGCATACCGAGCGAGGCGATTGAACTCGTTCTGGTAGCCGAGGACGTCCAGCTTGCCCTGTCTGAGAGAGCAGAATTCCTCACGCATCCTTTCCATGAGACCATCCGGGATGTGGTGCTTCAGGAAGGCATCCTTGAAACATCCCCAGGTGATAGGATATCCAGCTCTCATGGTCTGGTAGTTCTCCCACCAAGTAGCTGCCTGACCCTTCAGTAGGTAGGTGGCATACTTGACCTTATCTTCCTCAGCAACATGAGCAATCTCCAGAGCCCTGTTGATCTCCCTGATCCAGTCATCAGCATCCAGAGGCTCACGTGTTGCCACGAAAGCCCTCGGACCCACGCTCATAAACTCCTTGATACTGACTCGCGGAGCATTCTGGTTGTTGTGCTGGTTAGCCTGGATTTGGGCCATCTGAGTCACCACTTGGGTCATCTGAGCCAACAGTTCCCCCATTGGTGGTGGCGGAGGCGGGGTGTTCCTGGTTGGAGGCATCCTGAACAGAAATGCATTTTAGCACAACAATACAACAGGATAGACTTGGTAACCGAAAGATAGATTATTCCGACGCATGAATAGATAACCAACAGGTACATCATCACATGTTCAAATACATCAGAATATCCACACATGGTTCGAAAGACAAGGATAACTAAACATAGCTAGGAACGGATACATCGGTACTCCCATGCTCATCACGCAGGACGGCGGTGAGTAGTACGACGAGAGATACGGTGAGGAGGAACCCCACGGAAGTAGGTATCACGACGATCCCTGTAGATAGGAAATGCTCTGAGAGCGACTCTCGGAGTGGTGAAGTAGAAGGCATCCTCTTCCTGTGCTCCATATCGAGGGATCCCCGTGTAACCTGCACCGAGGTGGAGAAGTGGACCTCTGACCGGCTCGTAACCTCCAGCATCTGGCAGCGGTAATCCAGCTGTCTGAACGCAACGTGCAAAGCGCTCATCTCCAACAAAGTCTGTGGTGTACGTCGCCAGACGGGTGAGAGCAAGGTGGAGCTGCTCCCTGACTGAGGCTAACTCCTGAGAGAGTGTGGAAGCAACTGCGTCACTGTGCCTCAAGAACTGGGCAGTAGTGTGCAGCCTGGAGCTATCAGACTCGTAGGTATCCAGATCGCGGTGGTCAGTGAAGTGAACTCCCGCTGCCGTGATGTAACCACGGGGGATGTGACGATAACTGGAATCATCAAACCCCCAGTAGTCAGCACGTAGAACGGTGAGACTCACGTACGCTGACTGCTGCACGGCCATATCCACTGTGGAACCTACTGCCTCGTAGCGGTGAACAAAGCTCCTGCCATCATCCGACAGAATGTAGACGATGGCTCGGTAGAAAGTCTGCTCGAACTCGCGCTGGTGCTTGTAGACCTGGTACTCTGGTGCCCAACGGAACCCCAGATATGTAACCATATCCCTGAGCATCTCCGGATAACCGGCGGTGTCCTCACAGCGAGTCATCCTAACCACCTGCGGGTAGAACCTGAGATCCATCTGCAGATGATCGGAAAAGGTTTTGATTAGGCTCCGGTAGATGAAAAAGGATGTGGAACTCAACAAGGTTGAATGGATGATAGGGATGTTGAAAAGAACATGATATTGAAGCAACACTGGGAAAACTTGACCAAAAGTCCTGAGGTACTAAGGAGAACCCAAAACACGTGAAATCCTAACTTGAAAGTTTAGGTGAGAACAGAAAACACGTTGCACTTCCTTACCAGAAAAGGGTGGGTGGGTGGGGAAAGAAGAAAAATGGCAGAATTCCTACTCTCACGTTTCGTTTTTCCTATATAGCTACAAAATAGTTTCTAGACTCAACTCCGACCAGTAAAAAGGGATCCTACAGGCAGACAGGCTCTGATACCATTTGTCGCACCCTGACTTCTACGGGATACTCACCGCACGAACTGGATAGCAGATGCTTGGATTATGGGGCATAACTGCTCCCACGTCCCAGCTTCCTGGTAGGCCTGCGCTTATGCGCGACAACACAAGCTCTGCTATTCCATCGTCGATGTAAACTATCCACTAGAAATCACAGGCACTACCATTGACGTACTTCATAACAAACACGCACTGTACGTCAACAGTTTTGAACGAATGATAATCACAACATATCTCTAAGACACAAAAGATTGAAATAAAGTGGCAACTGGCCTTCATTAAGGCAGAAAATAGCAGATACAATCATCCAGAGGACACATGTCCCAACATGTCATTCATTACATCAGCGGAAGCAAACAAAGGTGTCTGGGTACAGACAAAACTGAAGGCTTAAGAAACCGGAGGAAAATAAAGCAAACGAAGCCCATCCACGAAGGTTCTGGATCCTGCCCTGGTCCAGCTATCTACTCGTCTGCAGCGTCGTCAAACTCCACGAAGTAGCCGTCCTGGGAAGCATCGTAGCCGTAGTCGTACTCTGCGTAAACCACAGCCCCAACGGGGTCAGTACATCCACGTACTGGCAAGCAAGACTCACAGTTCATCAAAGAGTTACCCGTCAACACAAGCATTGATGCTTGGGGTCAACGGAAGAAAGGGGTGTTACAAAAGTTGCTGCTGGCTGCGCTAACCAACTACAGAAGATAACTACAAGTTCCGGCTAACAGAATAAGATGAGATCGAGGATTGTAACCAACTGAAAGATAACTTCAACCAAACCCATCCTGGATCTCGCCCCTTATCCAAAGAAGCAATCCGAGGATAACTCACACAGTTGTAATAAGGTGAATCAAGTTATTGTGTGAATAACCTATTACCAGTCAGGTTATTAATCAGTGGGTGTAGCATGATTGATCATTAGGTTGAAGTTGTCCTGAGTACTTGTTAGCCAGTACTTTCACCAAGTGATCCATAACCGCGGAAAACATGGCTTCTCGAGAAGATTATCCCTGCAGGGTTGCACCAATTTGGCCGTACACTCATGAATATCCCGCCAGATGGGATGCCTCCCACCAAGCGGGGCACTCAACACAACCAACCATTCCTCGCATCAAGCCCAAAGCACCTTGGGCGCACGGCTAATCGAGCCCAGAAGAAAATGGACCCTCATAGCACTCTAAGAACGTGTCCCCCTATATGCCGACTACGAAAGTTCCACCCTGCGCTGGGCTCGCAAAAACATGCATGCGGCAAATAGAAAGCACGAACTAAATGAGATGATTTGGACGAGATGCGAATCAGGTCAAGTTGAGGGGGGCGCCCATACTCGCTTCCCAAATGCGGGTAGTGCGCTCATCATGGATCAGTAGACAAGACCCTTTTCCTATTAGGGTCGACACTAGCAGGCTTCAAAACCTCTCATGGGCCTCCTGCCGGTGCCTTATCATCAGATTATTATTATTACCATTAGCAATTAACAGGATTGATTAATTAACATCGAGCCCCGGTACAAATAATAAGATAGCAAAAGTAATAACCGACAACAGACTCGAGTAAAAGCAACCCTAAGCATGCTAGATAAGAACAGGCACAAGCAAAGGCTGTAGGTATGGAGGTGAGGCAGTATCATTGGTTCCGGGTATCATGTGATAGGTTCGGAGAACAAGCAACGATACATAGGGCTAGCAATAGTAGACAAAAGGATAGTATCGACAACAAGTGTGGAAAGGAAACTCGATGATTCATGTGAGTGATAACTTGCCTGGCAGCTCAGTATCGTACTGGGCTAGGTCCTGAGGAGTGGTGTCGTAAGGATCGTCGGTCTCAACGTAGTCGTCGTCTAACCGAGAAGAAGCAAACAAACAAAACATGTATGTAAACAAACATTGACATGGCATTATGCACAATCAAATATGATGCATGACAATTTAATAGATGCAATAAAATAAACTACTTGATATGATAACACAATTTAATTGGACTGATATGCAACTGTGAGTTGCATATGAAAGGCCCATGGAATTTGGTTAGATTATTTGTTTTCCAACTAATCAACAGGTGATAATGGATTAGTATGATGCATGCAACAGGAAAACAGCAAAATAACAACATTAGAATCAAATTAAACTAGGGTGTAGCAATTTAGAAATTTGTTGTTAATTTTGGGAAAATTTTGGGTGCATTAGAAGTATCACACAAGTAGTTGTTGTTTTCAACCATTTAACATGTTCAAAACAAATAACAAAGTTGATATTTGAAAAGAACATCAAATTCTGGTTGGATTACATGTTTCACAATTTGAAATTGGACTTTGGATTATTTAGTTATGAATTAAACAATATTAAACAATTTTTAATTGAATTAAACAAGATTTAAATAGTTTAGGCAATTGAAATTTTTCAAACCAGAAAACAAAATTTATATTTGAATAGAGCATTCAAAAAGGTGTGAAAAACATATTTTAGTTGAATTATTTGAAAACAGTATGAATTAGTTATGAATTATTTCAAATTGCATTTGAATTATTTGGATTTGAATTTAAATTGCATTTTGAAAATTCAAAACAGAAAACAAATTGCATATTTGGAAAGATTATAAAATTTGGATCAGAATAGACATCAAGTTTGTATTTATTGGATTTACAAAATGAAAGTTATGGAATTTTGAAGTTTAAATTCAATTCTGCTATTTAAAAAGAATTTGGATTTTTTTTGAAATACGCAGAAACCCTTTGTTACTCAGGTTCACCCTACCCACTGCCACTGCGCAGTGGGCCAGCGGGGCCAGCGTGGCGCACACGCTTGCGTGGCCTCCAGTGCCACTGCCTGGTGGGCCCCTGCGCGTGGGAGATAAACTCCAAAAAAAGGTGCGGCTTCCGGGACTCGATCCCGTGCCCAGGCGCTGCGCGCAAAGGTTCAGTACCACTGCGGTGTTCGCGTTCGCTTGTCAGTAACGAAGATGCATACAGGTTATCGTTCCGTGTCGAGGTTAACTGAACTTAAACGCGCGCTGACTGAAACTTCGTCAGAGAACGACGCGAGGCGCCGGCGATGATCACCGTGGCGTTGCGACGCCGTGCTGCGGTGCTGGATCTAGGCGTGTGCGTGTGCTGGATGCGCGCGGATGCAACAGAGAAGAAGGGGGAAGAGGAGCTGGACACGGGGCTCACCGCGATGTTGTGGAAGCAGAGGCTCGGGGTGGCGCGGCCGGCGGCGATGTCGTTGATGGCGGCGAGGATCCACGAGGTCACCGAGCTCCTGGAGGTGTCCAACCGCGAGAGGGAACGGTGGTGGTGCGATTGCAAACGATGGGTGGCTAGGTGGGAGTGGGTTGCGGTGGCGCCATGTCGATCTTCAGAGGGTTGTCGCCGGCGAATGGTTCAGAGGAGGAGAAACGACGTCGGGGAAGAACAGATGGAGGCGGCGGCGATGGAACAGCGGACCTAGGGCTAGGGTAGACTCCAGGAACCCTAGGGCGCCTTTTATAGGCCACGGAGAGGGGTGGAGGCCGCCGGAGTCGCGCGGGGGCCGCCGTGGCACCGGCGGATGCACGCCGTACGGGAGGGAGAAGGCCGATTAGGCGGGGCGCAAGAATCTCAGCGCACCCCGAAGCGGTAAGTTGTGCTGCGCGGGCTGGGCTGCGGTGCGTGCGCGCGTAGAGATAGGTGGGCTGGGCCAGAAGCTTAGCTGCCGCGCGCTTTTTCTCTTTTATTCTTTTCTGGTTTTTATTTTTTTTGTAGTTTGCTTTTGGATCAAATTTGTTAAGGTTTTAATTGAGAAAAATTCTAGAAAAATTAGGTTAAGCTTTTTAATTAATTAGCAACCACATTATCAACTTGGATTTCTAAAATGAAATTTTGAAATTGTAGTTAGTGTTTGAAACCAAATTTGGGGAATTTTCATATTTAATTTATTTATTTGAAACAAACATTTGAATAGGGTTATCCCTAGGTTAACACAAATGATTTTTGGAATACAAACATGTGGTGAAGTTGATGGGTTCAAAACAAGTACTGATTTGAACTTGGTTTGGAATTTAAAAGAGGATTTGAGAATTATTGATTGGAATATTGGTTGGATTTAGGCAACAATTTTAATGATTGAGAAACAAGGAAAACATGGTTGTTTTTAGTTGTTATTTGTATTCCAAAATTGTAACATAGCAAGTATGAAAGCAATGTTTGAAAAAGATTTAAATTTGAGTTGTGAAAACAAGATAAAACAGATAGAAAACAATGCAAACAAAAGTAAACATGATGACATGATGCATTGCTTGAAAGTAAACAAGAAATCAAACATTCTAAGGGTTGTTTTCATACTTGGATGTTACAAGCACCACAGTTCAAAATGAAATATCATGCAAATGCGTCAATTATATTACATCGCATGATCCAATCTTAACAAAATATCTCTACAACTTGCATAGTCTCATAAGACTAGCAGGAAAAAGAATTACGGCGGAAAACATAGTACACAATGAGCCTCATCTTCTTCATGTGCCACAGGCAAAACATGTTGGCGATAGACTCGTGATCCTTAACGAAACCTCACTCGTCTTCAGATTCATCTGCAATATGGAATATGCAGCCACAAGGGAGTCAATACAATTTAATGTATTGGCAAGTAACACTATGGTGGATATAAATGGCAAGACTAATACTACATGCATATTTGGCTGGTGGAGTTTAAGGTTGTTTTGCATAAAGCTAGTTTTCTCCTATCTTTTATCATAAAACATTTTCATCTATAAAAGGTATCACTGATAGAAACCAATGAACCAGAACTAAATTAAGGAGTACCACATATAGAGACCAGGGTAAATCTCCTTCCCATGTTCACCCATCAAATTTTTATTATGAAGTTTGGCATGATGAGATTCTTCCGTCATTCTTTGTCCAGCTGCTCAAATTGTCCATGACCGGGGACACGGCTAAGATCTTAGTTTGTTGACTCTGCAGAGTTTGTGCACTTTCACCTTCAAACTCAAATCAGCCGAAACATCCCATACACCCTGAGTGCATTAAGGAAAGGAGAAGATTGAGACGAGATCTTTCAGAAGCATTTCCTCATCCCATACTGACTTGACGCGCTCCCATTCTAACCATTCTACCACCACCTGTCTAGTCGGGACAAGTCCACGCAACTTAATCTATCTAGCCAGAGCCCATATGACTAAAGGCTGCACGGGAAGCTACTAAACTTAGAAGGACATAGTAATCTCTTTGTTCCTGGGTGGCAAACCACAAGTGAATAAACACTCAACTCTGACAGCCAATCAAGCCCAATCCACCTAGGTAGTAAATTAACTTAGTAGAATTTAATAGTTTAATCAAAACAATTTTTGCAAGGCATCAATAATTCTACTAAGTTATCAATGTCTTCTATACTAGCAGGATATAAAGGATGGCTACACACTACTTGGGATAATAGCATAGCATAATACTTAGATAAAATTTCATGTCATGCATACTACTCAAAAACACTAGTAATGCATAGTAAAAATATGGGAGATTTGATGGTGTGTTGCTTGCCTTTGAATTTGGTGAAGAAAACACACTTCCTTCACAAAAGGAAATGTTGCTCTCCGTACAGTCTATACATTGAAAACATAACAACAACATCAACAAGCATTCATACAAACAAGAGAAAACATGCAAACGACAATCACAACAAAAGAGTTTTAAACAAGCCATTCACAAAGGTTCCACAAAAGAAAGACTTAGTTAAATAGGGTTTATGGTTAGCTAATAGGGAATGGGCTGGTTAAGGGTAAAGTGTGAATATCACAAACTCGTACTTGTCAAGGAAGTTCCAAGAGTTCACTAAAGGTGATTACACCAATATTAAACCAAGGAAACAAGACGTGCTCAACACTTAGTTATTTTTATCAAAACATTTGATTTATTTAATTTAGATTCCACTAACTTCATTGCAAAGGGGAAAATAAAATGAAGTCTTGGGATTTCCTATTTGTCAAAGGTTAGACAAAAACAACTTGCTACTCCTCCACTTGTATGGATTGCTTCTAGTCTTCTCATGCTTGTCATCTGGAAAATTGTTTCATTTCTTCTAAGTTGTCTTCTCCTTGATGTATTGTCTCGCTTTTATGTTGAAATACTACTAAGTTAAAAGAATAGAAACAAGAAATAGAGAGAGACAGAAAGATAGAGGGATTGTTCTCCTTCTTCATTTCTTCTTGCACTTGTATTTTCTTGTGTTTCTTCTAGTTGAGTGGAGTCTAAGTCCTTCCTTCAATTTCTTCTTCATCTTCTGGGAGAGTATTCTTCTTGAGTTGAAGTTGGCTTGAAGTTGTTCTTCTTAATGAAAGCCTTCTTGTTGATGTCTTGGTCAAAATCTCTCATCACACTTGGGAAAAATAAATTCTAAGTCATGGGAAAAACACTAAACAAATTCTAAATCTTCACATGATTGGTCTTGGAAAAACTCCATGCTCCTTTGTATTTTCCTCCTTGGTGGTGACTTCATTGAAATCTTCTAAGACTTGTTGGTTTTGGCACAACTAGGGTTGGTCTTCATCTAACTTAGTCATAGCACAAAGTCTAAGAGAACAGAAAAGAAAGAGGAGCAAAGACTTAGAGAAAACATGTGGTTTGGTCCTCCTGAAGTTCCTCTTGATATTTTATTCTAATTGATCCTTCTTTTTGGAGATTCTTCTGAAGTTGCTAAGTCCTTCATGAGTCTTCTAGCTTCATGTTGAAAATCTTCAAGTCCATTGTAGCATCCTCTCCATGGCTTTTCACTAATCCAAACTTAGTGGTTTTTGAACTAAGGGGGGCAACTAGGAAAATTGACTTAGAAATATTCTGAGTGCTTTGGTTTTGTTCTCTCTGGTCTAAGGTTAGTCCTTAGCACCAATTTGCTAGAGAAAACATATTGGAAATAATTTCACAAAATAAACTAAGTCAAAAATAGTAAATGAGCACAAAACTCTAAGGCAACATTTTTACACTTAGAACCTATGATTTTGGGCATTGGGGACTGTTAGTACACGGCCTAGGGTTTACAAAAATATTTTGTTACAGAATTTAAATTTATAGAATTTAAACTATGCCAAAAATGACCAAACAAGCATATTTTAATTTGAATATATTTAACATAGTCCAAATTAAATTTAGACAACACTAACATATTCTACATGTTCAGGGCTTCTCAAAAAGTCCAAGTTTGCTCAAATTGGATTTATAGATCAAAAGTTATTAACATAACAAGTTTTACAAAGATTCAATAATAACAAGTTTGTGCACGTATCAAAATTGAGTTTTCATAATTTTAATAAATTCTACACATTGTTCTTATTTCAAAAAGTACAAAATCATCGAAATTGGACTTACAGAACTAAAGATATGAATTTTTGAAGTTTCATCAATTTTCTGTGATTTTAAATCAATCTTAAACAAACTTTGACCGGGGCAGTTGACTGCGCGCTGACTGTGCGCTACGTGGCGCGCTGCGATTGGTGCGGGCTGGCGCCAGCGGCTGACCGGGCAGGCGACATGGCGGGACAAGTGGCGTGACGGGATTGGTTGGTACATGTTCGCTGCTGGCTCTAACGTGGTGCGTTAGATGGCGATCCAACGGCGGAAAACAGATCGGGGGGCTGCTCGCCGGCATTCCTTGCCGGAGAGGAGGATGACGGCGGCAGAGCTTCACAGCGTGGATGGCGCGGTCGCTCCGGTGCTTCTCCGACCTTCTAGACGACAGAGGTGGGTGCGGCTCCTCTCGACGGTTCTCCTCGTCCTCTTGGTTTCGCTCCTCGGGCCTCCAATCGATGGTGACCAGGAATCCCGGAGCTCGATATCTCAATGGCGGAGGCGGCGTGGATTGATCTCACGTGGCGGCAGATGGTTAGGGTTTTCGGGTGCGGAGGCGCGGACGTCGAGGGACTCTTAAAAAGCCAGGGACGCGTGCGGGAGGGGTTAGGGTACGCGGCGGCGTTGCGGTGTCCTGCTCGGGCACGGACGTCGATGGCCGCGACGTCACGAATGACGTCAGCGCGACGTTGCGGTTGGGACCGCCTGGCAGTGGGAAGGAGAGAGGGAGAGGGCCGGGCGGCTGCTGGGCCGGATAGGTGGGCCGTTGTGGTCTGCCCGCGCGGGAGATAGGGAGGGGTGAGAGAGAGGGAGGAAGTCGGGCTGGACCCTAGGTTGTGGCCTGGCCTGCGCTGGCTTTTCCTTTTTTTTTCTTTGTTCTCTCTCTTTTGTTTTTCTTCCTGATTTCTTTAATAACCAATATCTTTCATTTTATACAACGAATTCAACTCTATTTTGTTCCTATTGTTTTGTAAAAATAAAACCTTTCAAATGAAGACATTTGTGTGCTGTTTTAACACACAAATAAAATTTTATATTTTTGAAATAATGAATAATTTACTAATAGTAACTTAATGTTATTTTAAAATAGAAAAATAGCTAAATAAAGTTTATAGCCAAATAAAATCTAGAGACAAACACTTTTGAAAATATTGTTTCACATAGTCATTTAACTTATTATTAATTTTTTAAGCAAAATACTTGATGATAACATTTTATGGTTGGAACTTGTTATAGTAATTGAAAAATGATATAGCTAATTTTGGCTTTGAAAGTATTATATTAATCCAATAATTGAAATATGAATTATAACCAACTGATAGAACATTAAAACAATATGGAAAACAATTTGTTTCTGGAAAACCATTTTGTATTCTTAAGGTTTGTAATTTGAGAAAATAGTTCCTTTGCATAATTATTTACTTTGAGGATTTAGGGTTTTAGAAAACAGAGGCATTTGGATTATCATTTCCAATAACATTGGAATAACATATAACCTTTCCTTCGTGTTGTATTTTTATTTGTTTTTGGTGGCTTGCTTTGGTGGAAAACAAAAGTTTTTAAATTTTTGTGATTTTTGAATTCCTTCAAAAATCAGGGATGTTATAGACTACCACCCTTAAAAGAAATCTCGTCCCGAGATTTGGGTAAGGCTAGAAAGAAAGATTTGGATTGGGTAACTGGGTTCAAGAACAACTGGGTGGGCTACCACCCTTAAAGGGAACTTTTGTGGGTAGTCTATTTTCATTGGAGTGTTGCTCGATTCCATATTGGCTTGAGTAGAACTTGCCTTCATGGTAGAGCTGTAGAACAACATAGGTATGTTGAACTAACTTTGACACTAAGGGGTCACTCTTTGGGTCAAACAAAAGTCTTTGGGTCCTTCCCAACTTGGTCTTTTGATGTCCTTCCATCTTGATGTTGGACTTCGCATGGTTGTTGGCATTCTAGCTTGGTATCTGGTTGGGTTTAGCATAGATGAGTAGAGATTTAGAAATATCTAAGAAAGGTTCCTACCTCAACACAACAGAGCAAGAAAATACATCTTACAATCAACATATAATCAAACATTTTCACACCAAACAACAAGGTTTAAAAAAAACAAACTAATATTGCCATACCACAGTCACTGGCATGATCAAGGCACTAACACGTTGACGTTGTTTTAATAGAGTGACTAGCTTGGTGGTCTCATCTATATCTTCTGGAGTCTCTTCAATATCTTGAGGTGTTTATGATTGTTGAGGAGTCTGAGTTTTCTTCTCTAATTTCTTCAATGATCTTCTCTATAGTACTTCAGGTTGGGTGAAGGATACTTCTTGCACTTCAGGGCATGGTATTCACCAAACTTGTCTTGACGGTATAGCAGGGGTGTTATCTAGAATGAGAGAAGATAATTTGGAAGGTGAATAATAGATGAGAGGATATGAGAAAGATTAAGACGAGATGTTTTGTTTTTATAAGTTGAAGAAAGTAGATTTTCAATCCTAGGGTCTTTTCCAAACTTAGGGTCTCGAATCCTACAGGCAACACAATACTCTGATACCATTTTGTAGCGTTCCCACATTTAAATAATGCAAGAACTCTGTGTTATTGTGCTAGTACCTGGATCAATTGCTAGCACCACAGTTCAAAATGAAATATCATGCAAATGCGTCAAAATTCTATTACATCGCATGATCCAGTCTTTACAAAATATCTCTACAACTTGCATAGTCTCAGAAGACTAGCAGGAAACAGAATTACGGCGGAAAACATAGTACACAATGAGCCTCATCTTCTTCATGTGCCACAGGCAAAACATGTTGGCGATAGACTCGTGATCCTTAACGAAACCTCACTCGTCTTCAGATTCATCTGCAATATGGAATATGCAGCCACAAGGGAGTCAATACAATTTAATGTATTGGCAAGTAACACTATGGTGGATATAAATGTCAAGACTAATACTACATGCATATTTGGCTGGTGGAGTTTAAGGTTGTTTTGCATAAAGCTAGTTTTCTCCTATCTTTTATCATAAAACATTTTCATCTATAAAAGGTATCACTGATAGAAACCAATGAACCAGAACTAAATTAAGGAGTACCACTGATAGAGACCAGGGTAAATCTCCTTCCCATGTTCACCCATCAAATTTTTATTATGAAGTTTGGCATGATGAGATTCTTCCGTCATTCCTTGTCCAGCTGCTCAAATTGTCCATGATCGGGGACACGGCTAAGATCTTAGTTTGTTGACTCTGCAGAGTTTGTGCACTTTCACCTTCAGACTCAAATCAGCCCAAACATCCCATACACCCTGAGTGCATTAAGGAAAGGAGAAGATTGAGACGAGATCTTTCAGAAGCATTTCCTCATCCCATACCGACTTGACGCGCTCCCATTCTAACCATTCTACCACCACCTGTCAAGTCGGGACAAGTCCACGCAACTTAATCCATCTAGCCAGAGCCCATATGACTAAAGGTTGCACGGGAAGCTACTAAACTTAGAAGGACATAGTAATCTCTTTGTTCCTGGGTGGCAAACCACAAGTGAATAAACACTCAACTCTGACAGCCAATCAAGCCCAATCCACCCCGGTAGTAAATTAACTTAGTAGAATTTAATAGTTTAATCAAAACAATTTTTGCAAGGCATCAATAATTCTACTAAGTTATGAATGTCCTCTATACTAGCAGGATATAAAGGATGGCTACACACTAATTGGGATAATAGCATAGCATAATACTTAGATAAAATTTCCTGTCATGCATACTACTCAAAAACACTAGTAATGCATAGTAAAAATATGGGAGATTCGATGGTGTGTTACTTTCCTTTGAATTTGGTGAAGACAACACACTTCCTTCACAAAAGAGAGCGTTGCTCTCCGTACAATCTATACATTGAAAACACAACAACAACATCAACAAGCATTCATACAAACAAGAGAAAACATGCAAACGACAATCACAACAAAAGAGTTTTAAACAAGCCATTCACAAGGGTTCCATAAAAGAAAGACTTAGTTAAATAGGGTTTATGGTTAGCTAATAGGGCATGGGCTGGTTAAGGGTAAAGTGTGAATATCACAACTCGTACTTGCCAAGGAAGTTCCAAGAGTTCACTAAAGGTTATTACACAAATATTAAACCAAGGAAACAAGACATGCTCAACACTTAGTTATTTTTATCAAAACATTTGATTTATTTAATTTAGATTCCACTAACTTCATTGCAAAGGGGAAAATAAAATGAAGTCTTGGGATTTCCTATTTGTCAAAGGTTAGACAGAAACAACTTGCTACTCCTCCACTTGTATGGATTGCTTCAAGTCTTCTCATGCTTGTCATCTGGAAAATTGTTTCATTTCTTCTAAGTTGTCTTCTCCTTGATGTATTGTCTCCCTTGAACTAGAATAATTCTTCATGACTTGCTTTTATGTTGAAATACTACTAAGTTAAAAGAATAGAAATAATAAGACAGAAAGATAGAGGGATTGTTCTCCTTCTTCATTTCTTCTTGCACTTGTATTTTCTTGTGTTTCTTCTAGTTGAGTGGAGTATAAGTCCTTCCTTCAATTTCTTCTTCATCTTATGGGATAGTATTCTTCTTGATTTGAAGTTGGCTTGAAGTTGTTCTTCTTAATGAAAGCCTTCTTGTTGATGTCTTGGTCAAAATCTCTCATCACACTTGGGAAAAATAAATTCTAATTCATGGGAAAAACACTAAACAAATTCTAAATCTTCACATGATTGGTCTTGGAAAAACTCCATACTCCTTTGTAGTTTCCTCCTTGGTGGTGACTTCATTGAAATCTTCTAACACTTGTTGGTTTTGGCACAACTAGGGTTGGTCTTCATCTAACTTAGCCATAGCACAAAGTCTAAGAGAACAGAAAATAAAGAGGAGGAAAGACTTAGAGAAAAGATGTGGTTTGGTCCTCCTGAAGTTCCTCTTGATATTTTATTCTAAGTGATCCTTCTTTTTGGAGATGCTTCTGAAGTTGCTAAGTCCTTCATGAGTCTTCTAGCTTCATGTTGAAAATCTTCAAGTCCATTGTAGCATCCTCTCCATGGCTTTTCACTAATCTAGACTTAGTGGTTTTTGAACTAAGGGGGACAACTAGGAAAAATGACTTAGAAATATTCTAAGTTCTTTGGTTTTGTTCTCTCTTGTCTAAGGTTAGTCCTTAGCACCAATTTGCTAGAGAAAACATGTTGGAAATAATTTCATAAAATAAACTAAGTAAAAAATAGTAAATGAGCACAAAACTCTAAGGCAACATTTTTACACTTAGAAAATATGATTTTGGGCATTGGGGACTGTTAGTACACGGCCTAGGGTTTACAAAAATATTTTGTTTACAAAATTTAAATTTATAGAATTTAGACTATGCCAAAAATGACCAAACAAGCATATTTTAAATTGAATATATTTAACATAGTCCAAATTAAATTTACACAACACTAACATATTCTACATGTTCAGGGCTTCTCAAAAAGTCCAAGTTTGCTCAAACTGGATTTATAGATCAAAAGTTATTAACATAACAAGTTTTACAAAGATTCAATAATAACAAGTTTGTGCACGTATCAAAATTGAGTTTGCATAATTTTAATAAATTCTACACATTGTGCTTATTTCAAAAAGTACAAAATCATCGAAATTGGACTTACAGAACTAAAGATATGAATTTTTGATGTTTCATCAATTTTCTATGATTTTAAATCAATTTAAAACAAACTTTGACCAGGGCAGTTGACTGCGCGCTGACTGTGTGCTACGTGGCGCGCTGCGATTGGTGTGGGCTGGCGCCAGCGGCTGACCGGGCAGGCGACATGGCGGGACAAGTGTCGTGACGGGATTGGTTGGTACCTGTTCGCTGCTGGCTCTAACGTGGTGCGTTAGATGGCGATCCGACGGCGGAAAACAGATCGGGGGGCTGCTCACCGGCATTCCTTGCCGGAGAGGAGGATGACGGCGGCAGAGCTTCACGGCGTGGATGGCGCGGTCGCTCCGGTGCTTCTCCAACCTTGTAGACGACAGAGGTGGGTGCGGCTCCTCTCGACGGTTCTCTTCGTCCTCTTGGTTTCGCTCCTCGGCCCTCCAATCGATGGTGACCAGCAATCCCGGAGCTCGAGATCTCAATGGCGGAGGAGGCGTGGATTGATCTCACGTGGCGGCGGATGGTTAGGGTTTTCGGGTGCGGAGGCGCGGACGTCGAGGGACTCTTATAAAGGCAGGGACGCGTGCGGGAGGGGTTAGGGTACGCGGCGGCGTTGCGGTGTCCCGCTCGGGCACGGACGTCGATGGCCGCGACGTCACGAATGACGTCAGCGCGACGTTGCGGTTGGGCCCGCCTGGCAGTGGGAAGGAGAGAGCGAGAGGGCCGGGCAGCTGCTGGGCCGGATAGGTGGGCCGTTGTGGTCTGCCCGCGGGGGAGATAGGGAGGGGTGAGAGAGAGGGAGGAAGTCGGGCTGGACCCTAGGTTGTGGCCTGGCCTGCGCTGGCTTTTCCTTTTTTTCTTTGTTCTCTCTCTCTTTTTTTTTCTTCCTGATTTCTTTAATAACCAATATCTTTTATTTTATACAACGAATTCAACTCAATTTTGTTCCTATTGTTTTGTAAAAATAAAACCTTTCAAATGAAGACATTTGTGTGCTGTTTTAACACACAAATAAAATTTATATTTTCGAAATAATGAATAATTTACTAATAGTAACTTAATGTTATTTTAAAATAGAAAAATAGCTAAATAAAGTTTATAGCCAAATATAATCTAGAGACAAACACTTTCGAAAATATTGTTCCACATAGTCATTTAACTTATTATTATTTTTTTAAGCAAAATACTTCATGATAACATTTTATGGTTGGAACTTGTTATAGTAATTGAAAAATGATATAGCTAATTTTGGCTTTGAAAGTATTATATTAATCCAACAATTGAAATATGAATTATAACCAACTGATAGAACATGAAAACAATATGGAAAACAATTTGTTTCTGAAAAACCATTTTGTATTCTTAAGGTTTGTAATTTGAGTAAATAGTTTCTTTGCATAATTATTTACTTTGAGGATTTAGGGTTTTAGAAAACAGAGGCATTTGGATTATCATTTCCAATAACATTGGAATAACATATAACATTTCCTTCGTGTTGGATTTTTATTTGTTTTTGGTGGCTTGCTTTGGTGGAAAACAAAAGTTTTTAAATTTTTGTGATTTTTGAATTCCTTCAAAAATCAGGGATGTTACACATACGCATTATCCCAAGGGCCATGCGTGCACCACCGCGAGCAGAAGAGCATAACCATGATTCCTTATGGTTCGCCACCTCTTCAATCGCTTCCGGAAGCTTGCTTACTTCCGAGAATTCTTCAGCTTTGTTTTGAATGTACTTGTTCATAAGTAACATCCCCGCATTCTTCAAGGCGGAGAAGATCTTCCCAAAAGCCCGGATTCTGTCAATACGGGTAAACAAGGGGATTCCCTTCTGTTCAACATAACAACGAAAAGTTAGAAAATTACAGAAGGAGAAAAAGAAGCATACATAAAAAGTATAAGGAAAACTCGGTAAAAGAAGTAAAAACTTACCGAGAATCATGTCCATCTCAACGCCTTCTTCAAGCCGTTGGTTGAGAGCATTCTCCAGGTTCTGGATAGTCGTTGCATCTTTCTCAGCTTGAGAAGATGCGTGGGACTCGGCAATCCCAACAACTAGCTGGCTGGCCTCCAGGTCGTTCTAGAGCTTTACATTGATTTTGTAAAGCTCCAAGTTTTCTTTGCAGAGGTTCTCGGTGTTGCTAGCATCTTCAGCTATTTGTTCGGCTTTCGCCAAAGAAGCTGAAAAGCAAGGAAAATGAAGAGTGTCAAACTCGGAGAAAGACTTAAAAAAAATAGCAGTATAAATGAAAAGACATTACCTGCTGAGTCCTTTAGTTGCTGCTGAACTAAAGCCAACTCCGAGTCCTTGTACTCAAGAATACTAAGGAGAGTTTTAACCTCCTTGTTCTTGATGGTAAGTTTATTAAAAACTTCCCTGTTGATTGTCTCGGCAGTTTGCTGAAACATAAACAAAGGAAAGAACGCTTAAGTCGAAAAACAAGCAGGAATAAGATGAAAGCATTCAGTCAAAAAGAATGCATTTGTCTAAATGCTTGGGGGCTAGAGGTATTTACCTGGCTCATTTTTTGGAGACTCGTCAAATTCTCGAAAACTCCTTTGCATATTCAGCAAAGGTGATTCCGACATGGTAAATGTCGTCTTGTATGACCTACCGAGGTGAGAACACGTAATTATTCCTAACTATAAGTCCTCCTTGCGGCCATGGACGGATTAAAGGAGCACGAGCGAAGTATTGTGTCGCCCACGGACGAATGTATCTGTGCTCGTCGAAATGTTCTTCTTTTACCTTGAACTCCTTATCATAGTTAGGGATGGGATCCTCCTTTGGAATGTTTGAAGGCCCATCTTCTTTCGGCTCCGCCCTTTCCATCGCATCCGAGTTGGATGCAATGGGATGGCTAGACGGCAACGGATGCTCGTCCTCTCTGGTAGCCGATTTATCTTCACCCGCCGATATCGGAGTAGGTGCAGCGGCGGGAGACGGTTTTGCTCCTCTGTGAGCAGCGACCTTGCTTTCCCCTTCAAAGTTGTAGGGGCAAGGCTAGAAAGGGAAACAGACAAAAATTCCGAGAGTTGAGATTCCGAGAAATAGAAAACATGCAATAAAAAGCATAAAAGTGAAAAAGCCAGAGTTTATTACCTCGAAGTTGCGACGGTAACGCCGTCAAGATAGATAATATCCTGAGTGGTGGATGGATTCTTGCGCTTCCGTCCTCCAGCCTGGAAGTTGGCACGAAGCGTGTCCAACTCGGCGTCGGTAGCAAGCTCAGCCTTAGAAAGTTCGAGAAGCTGTGAAAAGAAACAAAGTCCGAGTATGGAAAATATCCGAGAAGAGGAAAATGCAAGAAAATTCCCAAAGAAGACAAAACATTACCTTTGGAGCTGGGTTTCCCTCATGGTACATTTGTCGGCTCTCTTCATACTGGTCCCGAGTTGAAACCAGCTGATTGAGCCGCTTCTTGAAGTCCTTTTTCCACAAAGACTCGTCTGTCGCTCTCATCGTGTCGTCCGAGCCCGAATACTCGCACATGAGCCATTTCCCGCGGTAAGACAAAGGCTGAATACGCCTTCCGCGCCAACACAGAACGGTATCTGTGCCGGTAAGAGGAGGAGTGGCGAAAACAAACTTGGCGATTCGCCTCTTGATCCTCATCAGATCTGGAGGCAGACTCTGGACCACGTCCACTGCCCAATTTTCTTGGGGAGTGGCCGCGGAATTGACAAATGTCGTAATGCCCGTTTCCTTTCCAGGAAATGGGACATCCACACGACAGAAGAAGGAGCCCGTCCAAAATTTTACGAACTCCGAGGTTTTGATCTTCGGAAACTAATCCTCCCTAAACCTACAGAGGGTGAAGGAGATGGTCCCGCATGTCGGAAGGGCGCCTTCGGAGGGCTTGCGCTTTACCCTGAAGCAGTATTGCAAGAAATCTAATATAGGTTATTGAAACCCGACTAGATAAAGAATGGAATTAGGGGAAAGATTGTGCGGCTAGATCCTATAATGGTCTAGGATCTGAAGGAAGAAGGCGGATGGCGGAAACCCCATACCTCGATTTATGTGGGATGCAAGGAGATCCCGTTCGCTGGGTTCCGGAGACGGCTCGGTGTCGTCTTCGTCATACCGCCATTTTCCTTCCACCACAAACCCTTCCTTATCCAAAGCCGGAAGAAGGGACGGAACCACGTTGCAGTGGCTCCAATTCCCGGCGGTTTCTTCTCCTTCCTCTTCACCTCTGGCGGCACCGGAAGCGGCGACCTCCTCACCATCGAGAGTGAGGTTTACTTCCGCGGGCTCGATGGAGGGAGGCGGAGGAGGAGCGGTGGAAGATGATGGCGGCACGGCTCCGAACGCGGGAGGCATATCCCCGCGGGCCAGGTCGCTGGCGGTCCCCTCTGGTGTGTTCGCGGCGACGCGGCCGGGAGAGTCGATGAGGGGGTCAAGATGGTTGACAATGTCGTCCAGGTTCACGGCGGCGCTCGCCGCGTCCGAGGCGCGGGGAGATACTCCGTCGACCATGTTTGGGCGGCACAGTCGTGAGCTCGATCCTCCGATGGCGGTTCCGTGGAAGGGTTGTGGGCTAAGTGCTATGCGTTCTCTCGGGCTCGTGCTCTGGAAGCTAAGGCTAAGGACACTCGAGCTCGAGGAAGAAGAAGGTGTGGAAGAAGATCCGGAGGCACCGAGGCGGCTATTTATAGCTAAGCGCGCGGAGATTAGTTCCAACGGCTATTTTAGCCGTTGGATTATCGACGCGTGTTACGCCCGTAATTACCGGGAAATGAGGGGACGGGGTGATAATTGCTATCTCCTCGTTTCCCGCGAGAATCTGTCAGAGGATACGTATCAGGGTTTAGACTGAACCCAAACGTCCGTGACGTCAGCAGGATTTCATCGCTGACGTCATGAAGTTCCTTCTCCGTGATGGATCGTGGAAGAAAAAGCCGGATTTTAGTAAAATCCGAGTTATGGGTTATAAGTTTTTGGAAAAAGAAGAATAAGGACGAACGCCAACATTTCTCGGAAAAGAATGCTAATCGACAAAAGGTGGCAGAATGAAGTCTTAATCCTTCTTGGAGCTACTGTCGGATATATACCGATTAGGGGTATGTCCGACATTAGTATAAATAGCCGGATTACCAGGGTGGCTGTGATGCCCCTGGATCGGGTATATGGGGATTTCAGCGTTCCCGCGAGAATCCATATAATATATGATCCAGATTTGTCATTTCTGATACCATTACAACAGTTCACGAATAATCCGCAACAACAACAGAAGATACATACAACACGACTCCAACGAGTCAATAATACAACTGATACAATACAAAGATCCAGATAACAACGGAAAACGAAATCGTATCCGACTACGGATAAGATACAAATTTGACTAAGAATCCTGCCCAGGCCAAGCCGGAGGGAATCCCAAGCTAACGTCGTCAAACTTCAAACCCATCGACTGCATTGTGAATACAGCCCCGAATCATGAGGTCAGTACTTTGAATGTACCAACAAGCGGCAAGCAGTACTCACAAGATACCAATGCAACCAGTCATCACAAGATACAAATATTTTGGGTACAAAGGAAGAGGTTGTTGTAATGAAGTGGCAACGTACGACACTAAACAGTCTATGGAGACACTCTACAACTCTCGTCTATTAGAAACGGATAAGGGAGAGCATTGCAATAACTATAACTACTCACCAAGAACAATACCCATCCAGGGTTAACCCCCCTCAACCAATCGCCGGAGGTAACCCGAGGAAAACTCACACATGTTGAAATAGTAATCATTGTTATCGTACAGGTTAACAAATATCATTAGGTGTATGTTGTCTAACTCTTGTAATCCATCACTTTCTCCAAGATCGTCACATAAGCGCGGATGATACGCCTTTTTGAAAAGATTTAACCCTGCAGGTATGCACTACTATAGCCACACGCACCAAACTATCGCGAGACTGTCAGCACAACACTTCACCTCACCACAAACAAGTCCAGGGAGCCACCTAGCTAGGTTGGAACCGCCTCGAGAGTCCGGCCGATGCTTCGAAGCGGACCTAGCCGTGTGTGCCTACGTGCGAAACGGATCAAACCTAACCGGAACTGTCCGATTCACGTCATACCGCAGAAACCTATATATATGTACGCACATCGGTAACATACCATCACCATCCTCAATGTTGTCACCATCATACCTACAGAATTGGTGATGTGCGTACTCAAATGGAAAGCCCGAACTAAGTTGTGGCATCCTGGACAAGAGTGCAGCAGGGCTAATAGGTTGCGGGGAGTCCCATTACCTCCCACGATGTGGTTAGTGCGCTCAATCTTGGATCAACGGACAAGAATCATTTCCTAAAGCGACACCATAGGGACCAAAAGCCTCGAGGGGCCTCCCGTTGGTGCCTTATCTCGAAACAAATTTTCTTATTACCCCAAGCGTTAAGATCGTTTTTAATTAAGTTGAACCAACCTATCATACTAGTCAGGTGACAAAGAACCAAACTCGCCAAAGAACCTAAGTCTGCGCTACGACTCGCAAGGAAAACAAGAAAACAAACATGTCATAGGAGGTGGGGGATGAGGCTATATCATGGCTGCAAGGTAAACATATGATAGTATCGAGACACAAGCATCAAATCATAAGGCTAGAATAAAGAAAACGGAGTGCATCCGTAACAAGTGAGGAACGACAGCCATAGGTAGCAAGTGAGTAAAGCTTGCCTGAAATCCAGCTTGTTTTTTTGACACCAATACTGTGGGGGAATCCCCCATAGCCCCCCATTTATTAAAAGATTAAAAAGCTATTTACAATATTTACACTATTGACAAGGGATTCAGGGGAGTGAATCAATCCATGATGTCAAAAAAACAGAGAACTCTCTCTTCACCCTGTACTTAAGCATGGTGACTTCCTGAATAAACATGGCCTTCCAACACCTAAAACTGGGTCTGATGTTCTTAAAAATCCAACCATTCCTCTGTTTCCAAATGCCCCAGCAGGCCAGGATCACTATCTCATCAAAGCAAGGACCAGAGAAATGCCTCTTGGCAAACCTGATTGTAAAGATTGGAGAACCTGGAATCCGAGGAATTTGCAGGTAATTCCAAATCCTTCTACTGTAGGTAAAATTAAAGAACAAATGCCTCCAGTCTTCATAATCATGAGCAGAACAAAGAACACATTCAGAAGAATCACTAACATTCCAATGTCGTCTAATCAGCATATCCCTGGTGTTTATTCTATCATGCAGCAAAAGCCAGGCAAAAAATTTATGCTTAGACTGACATTTACTCTTCCAAATCCCATAGGATAACACATCATCAAGTAGACTACCAAAATGGTGTTTATAAAAAGAGCTTGGATAAAATTTGGCAGATGAAATAGAGCTTCTCCATTGATCTTTCTCACTTGACTGAAGTCTAAAATTGACAATCATACTTTTCAACACCATTAACTCATCATTTGCCTTGGTAGTCAATGGGAGAGAAAAATTCTGAATACAATATGTGTGCAAGAAGAACTCATGGACAAATTGAAGCTTATCTTTAGCAAAACAAAATAACCTTGGGAAAGTTATCTTAAGCAATTGGGGTTGCCAATTATCCTCCCAAAAAAGAACAGTGAAACCATTTCCCACAAAGCATGTTGTGATTTTTCTAAAGCCAGAATATTTTTCCACCAAAATGAACCTGACTCAACCACAACATGAGGGACAGACTGATGATAGTATGCATCAGTAATGAGCTGAACCCAAGGTAGATCTTCCTGGTTATAGAATTTATCTAGGTGCTTTAGCAGAAGAGCGGAATTTTGCACTTTCAAATTCAGGATCCCATGTGCCCCTTCTTTTTAGGCTTACACACCATAGACCAAGCTGCAAGGGAATTAGCTTTGACCTTCCCTCTTTTGCTCCACAAACAGTGTCTTCTTGCTCTGTCAATGACCTCAATAACAACGGCAGGAATAACCAAACAAAGCATGTAGTATGTTGGTAGGGAAGATAGCACAGAGTTAACCAGCACCAACCTATCACCATAAGAGAGGAAGGAGGAAGTGGCGGATATCCTTCTCTCAACTCTATCAATGAGAGGATAAAAATCTTTAATATTGGGTCTAGTAGTGCCATGGGAAATCCAAGATAAGCGAAAGGCATAGACCCAGTTTGAGACTGGAAAAAATCAGCCAGAGAAGTGGTTTCTTCAGAAGCAAGATTGATAGGAATCATAGAGGATTTGTGAAAATTGACTTTCAATCCTGTGAAAGCAGCATAAGTCTGCAAAATATCTTTGAAGACAGCCAGGTCTTTTTTACAGGCTGGCAGAACCACTATGGTATCATCAGCATACTGAATAATGGGAAAATATTTTTTAACTGGGATAGGAGAGGAGAGTAAACCATCATTGTAGGCCTTATTGACTAGGCTTTGAAGTAAATCAGCACCTTCAACAAAGACAAGAGGAGACAGTGGATCTCCCTGTCTAACTCCTCTTTTGCAGATAAATTTCTTGCCAGGAATCCCATTAAAAAGCACAGAGGAAGAAGCACAAGCAAGTATTTCTTTGACCCAATAAATAAATAATTCTGGAAATCCCTTCACTCTCAAGATTTGTAAAATGGCATCATGATCCAAGGTATCATAGGCTTTTTCAAAATCAATTTTAAGGACCACTATTTTCTTCTTGGATTGTTGGGATTGAAAAGGGAATTCAAAAGACCAAGCAAGACAACCCTGGATAGTTCTACCCTTAATGAAACCATATTGGTTATCATGAATAGTATCACAAATAATATTCTGCATTCTATTAGCAATCAGCTGGGTGACAAATTTGAGACAGGTATTAGTCAATGAAATTGGCCTGAAATCATTAACAGTCTGAGGGGAGTTAGTCTTTGGGATGAGAGTGATGTAAGAGTCATTTATACTCTGCAAAGACAGATTCCCTGAGTGAAAATCATGGCACAGTTGAGAGAAATCTTCTTTTAACACATCCCAAAAAAAATTCACAAAAAGGCCATTGAAACCATTAGGCCCTGGTGCCATCTCCTAATGGTTTATTTAGGTGGGATTTAACAATATTTCTGAAATTAAATTCAGGCCTGCTAAGACTCCTTTCCTCTTCCAAAGTATCCAAGATCAGAATGACTCTGTTGCAATTGGCAATTAAAATCTCCAGATTAGAGAGATTTCGACCCCATCTTTTGAGTTCATGCCTGATGTTTTTAAGTTTAGTAGTAATGATGGCAACAATGTTATTTTTCTTCACTGGCCATTTCCAAACTTTATCAATAAGGTCCATGAAACCTGGCTGATGGATCCAATGATTCTCAAACCTGAAAATCTGTGCTTTTGGAATGGTGGTTGAGATGGAGAGGACACATGGGACATGGGCATAACCATAGTATTAGGATAGTTTAAGGTCCACCAAGTGCTGGTAAAAAACCAATCCAGCTGCTCAAGAAGGGGTTGATCTTGCATATTGGACCATGTAAAGGACCTAGCTTTTAAAGGAAGTTCAATTAAGCCAAGATGGCTAATAATTTCATTAAAAATGAAAATATCATTCATGTCTGCCCCAGGTTTATTTCTATTTTCCACAGATCTAATAAAATTGAAATCACCCACCAACAGCCAATTTTCATGTGAGGGGATTATCAAATCATGAAGCCATTGGACAAAGAGATCCCTGTCTAACCCACTGCAAGGACCATAAAGAGTGACAAAGTCTAGGAGGATAGATTGTGCTTAGAAATAAAACACAATTTAATGGCAGACTTAAAGCAATCAATCAGTTCTCCATCAAAAGTAGCACTGTTCCAGAGAACAATAATGCCACCGGAGGCTCTAACAGATGGAGAGAAAACAAATTTATCAAACCTCTTAGGACAAAAAGATCTAATGAAACTGTGATCAAAATCTTCACATTCTGTTTCTTGTAAACAAACAATAGCACACTGGCTTTCCTCAATTTTGTTGTAGTCCAGTAGCCTTTTATTTTTATCATTAAGTCCCCTGACATTCCAGTCCAGCACTTTCCAATCCAAGAAGAGATATGATGTACTATCCATTAAAATAAAAGAGTAATGGATCATGCAGCATGTAGCAATACCAGACAGCTACAAGAATTAAAAGTGACACAGGATAGTGCTGAAATATTGCAGCAATACTTGGATGATTCACTGATATATCCACAAAAGGGCCCAAAAGCAAAAGTGACATTACAATAAAAAGCTCCCAAGAGAAAACCAAAGAGTACAGGAGCATCCAAGGATAGAAGTCATTACAATAATATAGACTTCCTAACATTATTACTTCTTCTTGTCCTTAGTAGAATCAGGGATAACATCAAGCTTGTCCTCAGTGAGTTCTTCATCTGCAATCTCCAGAGCCCTTCCAACATGTTGTAGAACATCAATTGGAGTATGAGGAGTGACAGGAGCATTATCTGCACCAGTCCTAGCAGATCTTAGCTTCTTCCTGGACTGTGGGTTGTCCTGCATTGCCACTAGCTTGAAACCATTGTGCAGGGCAGCTTGCCTGGTACTTCTTCTGATTGAAGATTCCACATAAGGAGTGCCCATTTTACCTTTCCTTTTTTTTCCTAGATAGGAGATCAGAAGAAGGAGAGGGAGTACATTTAATAATCTTGTGGGGAAAACTAGGGAGTGGGACATAAGAGTCAGGATAGCTTTCAAAGCACAATTTCCTAGCAACTCTCTAGGCTTTGAAGAACCTTCTGTGGGCATAAACTGAAAAATAGTCCCTTTAAAAGGAACAGTGGCATCAGTAATCAGCGAAAAAGGACTAGGAGTCAGAGATGACTGTAGAATTGGATTCCTGTAAAGGGAGGTGGTGGTCCCAGCCCCCAACTTACCCAGCATCCAGGTCCTGCTGCTGCATCTCAACATCATCATGTTACTTATTGGGAAACTCTGCCATTAGAGGAGGTAGATTCCAACCAAGTTCAGGGTACTGAGGCATCACAAAATTACGTAGATCCTGTTGCAGGTGACCAGGTAAGGGATGTGGGTTACCATCAAACGACATTGGGTCTTCATCAGGAGGAAGAACTTAATCAAATTCCGTAGACAAGGTATAACAGGGGGCAGTCCAGGATTCTTTCACTGCTCCAAGTGTGCTGAAATTTCCAAAGACAATATCTCGAGTTACTAGCTGAGGAGAGATAAAGGTAACAAAAATCATAGTTCTATCCAGGATACCATCAAGGTGATGCCAATGGTGGAATCTTCCAAAAGGAGACACAACATTAGCTAAATCTCTGTCATTACGGAAATCATAAGAAACCCCCAGCAACATAATCCATCCAGTACGAGAGCCAATAGCCGATTTATGCAATTGCGTGCGATTATCATGATTGACAAAGTGCACAAAAATATTCTCCTGAAGCTCATAAGGCCCGTTCTGAACCAGGGCAGTGCGCGCAGCAGGGCTATGCATCATTAAAAGACCAGTACCAAAGAGGCAGGGTTGTGCATCTTCAACAACACGCTGAAGAGTTTGTTCTATATAATCACGAACCTGCAATCTCTAGAACTGCTCTTCTTCCGGCAACTGCTCTGATTCCACAATTGCCACGCAGTAAACTTCATGGGCTCTGGTGGGGGGAACTGTAGGCGTGTAGAAGGAGCGAGGCAGTCTTGAAGGCCCTCCATCGACGATTTGGAAACCCTGCGGCACCCACCTCGCCGGATTGAGCTCGAAGGTCGCCATGGTTTTTGGAGTAACTGAGGAGTGCTCGTTGAAGACAGGGGCAGGGGTTAACCGACAGGTGGTGGTGGCCTTGTCAGGGAGAGGTGGGGCGGAATATGGAACGGCCCCGACTGACTCTTGGGTTTTCACGGAGAGACACGGAGGCATTTTTTTTGGAACCCAAATACGATAAGAGTTCTGATTACTAAAACAGTTTTTTTCAATGTGGCCATAAGAAAAACATTTACGACATCTAATATCATTAGTGCAATTATCTTTGTCATGTTTCATAGATAGGCATCGAGCACATTTCCAGAAACGTAAGCAATGTCATCAATGACTGATTTTAGGCCTAACTAACCCGTGTCCTCAGGGGGAGCAAGATCAACTTGATCCAAAATATTAGGAGAAGGCAAAATAGGAGCTGACTAGCATTGAAAGAACCAAAAGTGATATCCAAGAATTTGAATATGGGTTTGAATACCCTTTGCAAGCATCATAACTAACAGAATCAGAGAAAACCAATTTCTTGCTCACTCACGTTGAAGATTTGAGGCTATACCTTGGAACAGGTAATTTCAATGCGTCCAAGCCAAGTTGGACTTTCTTTTTGGTTGGACTAACCAAAATCCACTCCTTGTTACATTCCTCTTGCCAGGCTTTAAATTCACTTATCCAATGTGGTCCCCCTATGCCCCAAAGGTTAAAGGAAAATTTGAATTTAGCACAAGAGAAAAAATTTAGTTTATAAATATGAAATCCAACAAGCCTATTGGAAACATTAAAAGAAAAGATTCTATCATTAAGATGAGAAACTTTTAAGCTGCCACAAAAACCTCCAATAACAGCCTCTAGGGCAATAGCAACTGAATCTTCGGTTAGACGAAAGCACGCACGTGCAAAAGATACCACCATAATAAAATGTCCAGAATAATAAGTCGGGTGCACTGTCGATGAAAATAGATTATCAATCTCTCGAGAAAATTTGAAACCGTGAGAAAAATCGAGCCCCATAGAGATAGAATCATAGACAGCCGATGCACAATTATCCAAGGTATCTGTGTCGGGATTATCATCAATAATATCATTAATGGCTTGAGAAACCGATCCAATTAAACCAGGTGAGTTTGACTCAATGACTGAAGCCATAATCGTTGAAGTTCCGATAGTCGTCTCAGGTACCTGAGCATTAGGAGCAACCAAGCATTTGCCAACTAGGGCAGTGTGATCTGGGAAGCATACCTTAAACCCGAGATCAATTTTCTCATGGAGATCCACGTGTCTCCCAACCAAAGATGTACCCTTTGCATCCTTGAGGGAGATCCAATCACGAGTGTGCTCCTTGATCCAAAGATGAATGGATCCATCATACGACTTGACACGTCCCCGATCTAGATCCTTGAAGGTAGAATAGGTTACCTTCTAGATCCATGCAGGGGGGATAGGTGGTGCCATATGGTGAGAAGGTGAAGAATGAACGAAAGGTTCGGAGGGAAGGGGGAGTTGGAGGTCGGAGAAGGAAGATCGCCGGCGGCTAGGTCAAGGTGGGAGGTGGAAGAGAGTCGCCATCATATGGGAACCCCTCATGCTAGCGCTTCGACCATATTTATCATTAAGCTCATGAAAATCATGAAAACATGGAGAATATATCATAGGTGAGCTATACAATATTAAATGGAATAGGGCACAATTTAAATTAAGTACCCAACACATTCCATGTTTATTATTTAGGTCACAACATACATAACACAACTAAAATGCAACATGGAAGATGCAAACATGAGCTTGGATGGAAAATTAATATTACTTGCATTTTTCTGTTGAAAATAGACATAAAGTTTGCATTATTTGGGTTAGTAGAACAAAAGATATGAGCATTTGAAGTTTTGGGTGTTTTGTATAAAATTTGGGACTTGTTCGTGAGGAAAACAAAGCACTGAGGTACTTTGGTGCAAAAACAGGAAGGACAGGCTCCTCGGTGCAAAATTGCAGATCCAGATCAGGATCTGGAATTTTCTTACGCCGGGAGACAAGCTAGTAGGAGAGTGTGACGAGCGGACCCCGGCGCCACGCATCGCGGACAAGGCGAGGTTGGACTTCTCGTCGACCTCCACGTCAATGATAGGTGGGGCTACAAGCCGCGCGAATAAAATCGAAAAAAGGAGGCACCAGGTGCGAACCCACTAGGTTGTGAACGTTCTGGTGAGTGGATACGATGCGAAAGGAAGATCAAGTGTGACACTGCGATGGTTAACTGACGAAACTGAAGAAGGCTCTTCGTGTGCCTTCTTCGGCAGATCGACAACGGCGGACAGAAAACGATTGTGTCAACTGTGCCGCTCGACGGCGGACACGCAGAGCAATAGAGAAGGGCAAGGGTTGTCCCAGCGAACGGGAGGCTTACTGCGGGGCTTCCTGCATGGTCGTTCAGCGCGATGAGGAAGGAGACATCCGGTAGATGACCATGGAGTAAGCACGGACGGAGTTGGAAGAAGATCATGGCGGGGGGCCAACTGGGTCTCCTGGTCTTCAGCATAAACGACGGAGACAGCGCTATGGTTTGATTCCCGGCTTGAACATACCATGGCGAATACCATGGCGACTGCGTAGTGAGCTCCAAGCTTCGGCCATGGTGGTAAGAGGAGACAGCAACCTACAGATGTCGTTTTTATTTTTTCTTGTGGAAAACGAGGCAGATGTGAGGGAGGCCTGGTGGTGGCGGAGGAAGGAGAGAAGGCTAGGGTTTGTGATATCGGAGGGGGAAGATAAGAAGGAGGGGACCATGGGGAGGAGATGGGTGCGGTTGGTGGCATTGGTGTGGTGGTGGGTGAAGAAAGCAACAGGAGTTTCTCGCTTGGTGCGTGACTGTCCATACGGACGAGGAAGAGACTCAGTCGTGGGTTGGAAATTGGGGTTTTGAGTGGGCTCTTGCTAAGACGGTTTGGCCTAGCATCCCAAAACATTTTATTTGCGGTTTTTTATTATTTTACATAAAAAAAATTTGGTCACGGTTGGAAAAGATTATGCATCAAAAAACATTCCAGAAAATTATAGTTGATGAATTTTAAGTAGTTATCATGTTTTAAAATGCACGATGATGCATGATGTCATGACGATGCAAAAAAGAGAAGAAAGAAACAAATTAATTGGGTAAAACCCCTGGGTGTTACAGTGGCCTATTGGCAATGGATGACGGTCCATTGGGCGGCCCAGTAAGCTGATGCGCAGGAAGTCGGATTCTATAAGAACCCGGACCACAACGCAAAGTGGTGCGGCTTGGAGTAGAAGACAGATTCCTTACTTTACAAGATAGATGCTTTCCATAGTCTTCTAGGTTTCCTTTCTGTAATCCCTAACCCGGCTATCTATATAAAGCCGAACGGGAGAGAAGAAACACCCAGACAATTAGCTAGAAGCCAACTCGACGAGCCTCGCCGAGTTAGCGAAACCATACTCACATTTTACTTTGTATACTTCAAGATTCAGCCCTGATTTAGTGGGATTGCAGGAGTAGGAATGCCGCCTAGTCGCGTCGTACCGAACCTGGGTAAAACCTGGTGTTCTCATTTTTCGTACTACCACGTCCCCCATGTCTCTACTCGTAGGTTCATGGCACCGCCGTCTATGATCCTTACTACGATGTCTCGACAACGACGCTTCCGCGAGCCGGCCCACAGTGGGCACCAACTTTCGTGGTGTTGTGACGCAAGTGTCCTCATGCGAGAACTAGATTGTGAGGCCATAGCTTCTAGAGAAGTCCCAAAAGGGTTATGGTGGGAACGAGAAAAGTGAGTGTACCCAGGTTCGGCCCCTCTATTGAGGGTAAAACCTACTCATGCTCCTTCACTATTGATGATTCGAGATCTAGACTACAAGGAGAGATTTCAGCTTCCGATGTCTCGAGAGCTATTGCTATCAACTAGAACATGTATTTCTACGTCCTAGGAACTCTCTTTATATAGAAGACGAGTTCATGAGGTTACATGAGAATCCGGGTTACACCTATCCTCGGAGTTCTAGCAGGATCCGGCCTTCAGGTTTTCAGCCGGTTTACCCCAAGATCTGGGTTAGTCCTCGGGGTCTCGATCGCCCTGCCGGCCTTGGGCCGACCCGCCGAATCTTGGGCCTTCTGTATGGGTTATCACACTTCATCGAGTCTTCCTTTCAGGCCACCACGTCTTTAAGCTTCAGTAGGTTCTCCTTCCTCGAACCATCTCGGTATGAACAGGAATATTAACTATGAACCGGATGTGGCTAAATCCGGTTCACGGGGGACCATTCTGGGACACCCCCATTATCCATTCCCTGACCAACCCCTCTGCGCGTCTCGAAGGTCTTCAGAGTGGCGTACGGCGATATTCCGGTGAGCCTCCGCCTCGGGCTGTCGTGCCCTCTGATTCTCGCCGCTCCTTTTAGGTCGTCGTCGGTGCTTGACGACGTGGCGTCTCGTCGTGCGTCAGATCTAGATTTGACGGTCGGGTACCGTTTCATCCGTTCGTGCAGTTGACTGGTGGACCTGTCGGTCCTGCGCGTCATTTGTTTGACTTCCTCCACCGGCGGGAGAACTCCGGATGGGCCAGCCTGCCTCCTCTCGGCCCATCTCCGCGGCAGATCCAGTCCGTCAACATTTTTCTGCAGGTTTATTTCTTTCCCTATAGATCTGTTTCTTGTGGTTCACTTAAAATCAAAATAAAATATCTAAATTCGTTATTTTTTCCAAATCAAGAATCACAGTGGTAGATGTACATTTTCTTAACCACTCCCAACTTGTAAATCTATATTTTGTGTTGTAATTTAGGAGAACTAAAATAAATGCCAGAAGTACTCATTTTCACCATTTAATTCATAACTTGAGTTTTAGGAAGCCTTTTGTTGCAAACTCAATTGTTCTCCATAACCCTAGTTGATACCTAGCCATTGAAATTTGTCTTGCATGCAAATGAATCAGATTTTGGAAATGTTGTGCATGTCTATAAAATGACCAGAGAGCATTGTAGGATTTTCTACTTTTATCTGTGATGATTTTTGGAGTAAATACAACTGGGTTATCTTCATTATTATTAGGAGTACATGTTCAAATATTTTTCATGATTTTAGTAGTCACAGAGTGCCTTGGGTGATTTTTTTTTCTTGTTTTAGGCCTTTTCTGCCATTTTTAATGCGTGTGTTTAATTATTGTGTTATGTTTTTTTTAATGTAATTATGGTTCCTAGTATGCGTAGGATGTTTATTCTCTATTTTTATCTGTTATATTGTGGAATCGGAATGTTAGTAAAATTATTTGTATAACATGTGTTTAGGGATTTATTCCCTATGTGGGTGTTTTCCTAGTAATTAGGGTGTTTCATCGCATGTTACTTTTCTTACTAAATTTTTTGTGTGGTTATTCATGCATTCTTACAATTAAAATTATACTGATATTGTGAGATATTATCCTTGATTGAAAGATTTAGGAGCTCTAGATTATTTTTGACATGCAATGCAGGTTCTAGGTCTTTTCTGCCATGTTTGTTACTTCTTTGTTCATTATTGCTTAATTGTTTAAATTGTTGTTTTGATATTACTAGCATGCTTAGGTGTTATTTTATCTGTTATATTGATGTTATCTTATAGATCTATCATGTTAGAACAAATATTGTCTGAAGTATTGTCATGGTATGAGTGTTTGCATGTGTTGTAGATAATTGCTATTCTAGTCTTTTGATGCCTATTTTAATCTTTAGTTTTTTTTTCATGCCTTGAGTGATGTCATGGCATGATTAGTAAAGTTGTGTCTCTGTTATTATGTCATATTGCCTATGGTTAGATTATTTTTCCAAGTTTACAAAACCATGTGTTACTTTAGGCTTGTAGTAGTGCTTGTTATTATTTCCCAATGCATATTTAGGCGTTCCTAAGTTATTTTCTTGTTGTATTATTCATCCTCATGCATTAACGGAGAGTCATTTAACCTTATATAGTCATGATATGAGAGTGGCACACCCACTAAACTCATGACAATTTGGTTGAGGATCAATAGCCTCATTTCTAGTGATTATTTCCGATGTTTGAGAATGCATGTTTTTCTTGGTGTTCTGTACCCTAGTAGTATACCTTGGATTGTAATTATTTGGCGAATTGCTTGGTGTTTTTTTAACTTTAGTAGAAAGTTTTTGCCTTTTTTTTCTGATTGGGTGTTTTCCTTTTTATTTTACGACGTTAGATAACGAAGAAGGAATTATTCCCGAAGACGTTTATTGCAAATCTTGTTTATTTCAAGAGCAAGTACAAGACCAGTACCAAGGAAAGCCACTCTAAATGCTTGCTTGTTGTTTACTTATCATTATCTATCATGCATGTTTTAATTCTGAAGTTTTACAAAAGTTTGATTCAAAAACTATTTTTGAAGTGGAATATGCTACTATATATATTATGTACCCTATATGCTTTTGCCACTAGAAAATATTGGTATTACCAAGCCCTTTAGCAACCATAATATAAATATCACATAATCTAAAACAACACTAAACCCACTAGTCGACATATAAAATTGATGTTATTCAGAAACAAAGATCTTTGGAATAACCCCAAGGAAAGGTGGCACTTTGTCCACGGGAGAAATGTGATGGAGAAATGTTTTGGATTTGTTTTGTAAAAATGACACATAACCTAGTCTTCGCCAAAGAACCAATTCGTACTACCAGATTAACTCAAAATTGGCACAGGGTCTAACTAAAATCTTGTCGGTGTTAGTTCGTGCCTACCTTGACGAGCTATAGGGGTTAGAGTCCCCTGAACCGAATTTTTGCCAGGAGGAAGTAATGGGACATTCAAAGTGTGGGATTAATTTGACACCAGTTGTGATAGTTGGGTCTCCTATCATGGCAGTGTGATGTTAGGGGAAACCGGATCGATACGGATGACACACTCGGTGCCGTGGAGAACAAACCAAGTTGACGAGGTAGCCATTTACTAGCACTTGCATAGTGGATAGTTAGCACCAGTTATCTGACTTTCGCATACTATCACGGAGATTCCGTGGTTGTTCACGACAGATGTACTGGATCTTGTCGAATATGTACACCTCTGCAGAGTAAAAGTATTCAAAATAGCCTAGTCCTCACATATGGACAGTTGAATGGCCATGTAGCTAGCATTGTGTCGAAGTTTTCAAAACATGAGCTTTGATTTTGGTATTGTACCTGGGAGGTACTTGAAAAGGGAATTATTGTACCTTTGAGGTATCGGATATCGGTGAACTTTGAAGGTGTGTTCTTCCAAGAAGTTTTGCAAACAATTTTTTTTTTGTTTTCTTTAGAATTCTTTATGAAAACGTTGTGGATATGCAATATCTACAAGAGAAACTAAAATTATCTTTTGAAGTATCTTTTTCACAAAAGTGTAAAACCTGAGCAACCGTGATGGATCTTCCATTCATCGTGGCTAGATACACCCTAACTACAGCCTTCCTACCACCACTATTTAAGCATACTTGCATTCTTAAGCATTTATTTAGGGTGTCTTGCAAGTATAATCCAATGTACTCATATTGGTTTCGTCCCTGGCTATTAACTTGATCAGAATTTGAGGAGCACTTCGGAGAACCCGACGAAGATAGTGCCGCTGACGACTGTGCGAACTAGGAATGTCTCCCAGTCTACATCATGTAGGTAGCCAAGACATGACTTGGGCTTTACCACGAGTTAGTTTTTAAAGACTTCCGTTGTTTAATGTTATTCCTACCCTGCGTGGTAGTTTTTTTCGACTGAGTCATGTGACAATTGTGTAATATGTGTGTTCTTTGTCTTGGATGTGTAATCTGCAATGCCAACTCGACTATGTTGTTCATGACTAACTAATCATGGGATCGTGAATGTATGCATAGTTGAGGTCTCAGACTGCTAGTCTGGGTCCCCATATATAGTATAGACTTTGTTCTTCGTGGATATATTGATGCATCTGTAACGAGGATCCTCCATCTCCTTTATTCTCACCATAGCAGAAAATCAGAGGAACCTCCGCTACGGAAAATTGCTTCATGTTTTTCCATGATGGATAACGACCAATTTCTCCTACCATGTACTTGCTCTGAGCTCCGCGATGAATGTCTGATTGTCAACGTCGAACAATTGATAATCCTTTGGGTTTGGACATCATGTCAAAACACAATAACACGGTAGTATACCAAACATCACACACACTCTGCAAAAACAAGTTAGACGCCTCTATCGTTGTATTTGCAATTTAGCGTGGCTTGTAGGTTCTACGAACACTATAATCATCACCTACGCGATTCAAATTATGTTAATTCTCATTGTTAGATTAACTTTCCTGGTGATTGAAACACATACATTAAGAAAATGTCTATAGCCTCAATCTAAACTTATTCATAGACGTGACCTCCGTGTGCATCCTATCCACATTCCCCTTCCACGATGCCGTTATATGATACCAACCATGGTCATACCCAAAGCTACATAAGCACTTCATCAGATCAAACGGTATATGCTAGGGTAAACTCGAGCGTCCTAGCATAGCCAGAATTTTGTAAAAAGTCATACCATCCCGCCGGAAACAAACAAACATGGCTTAATGTTAAGCAACAAAAAGAAACTGAATATTAGAGAGTTGTATAATATACTTTCACAAGGTTATGCAATGCCCACACAACATTGTGCTCTAGATCCAATCTATCGGACCCACGGATACCAGGGTATCCTGGCCCGTCTGCTGTTGGCCCAGCCCATCGACTACGGAAGGAGTCTGTACCGGTCCATCAAGATAGGGAGAACCCCCTAAGAGTTCTCCACAGAGGCCGGCCCCTTGAAGAGGAGATCTCCAAGGGATCTCCGCCACGCATCACTTGGGAGGAGCCCTGCTCCGACCCCGCTCCTTCCCGGAAGGAGCCCCGCCTGTTGGGAGACACCCCATGCGAGGGTGACGCTCTGGCCTCTACACGGATGACAAAGCCACCGCAGGAGACATGATGGTTTTGGCAGCTGTCATTCTCGTGTATAAAGTGTGGAGCTCCACTGCACGCACAAAGGCCCTTTTTGCGCCTTTCCTCTTTGGTGCAAGAAGATCGAGTCCGCGCTAGACGACGAGGGCGGCATCACCAGGTCCCCCACCGTGACGCCATGTATGACGCAGCTGTCCCCCGGCGACTAGGACCTCGCAGGAGGCGTAGCGTATGGGACACTCCATCCCTTGGCATCTTGTGGTATCTGTTTCCCGCCAAGTGAGCAGGAAACAGGGCCGATAGCCAACATAAGTAGACCTCCCCTACCTCCACAAAGGGGAGGGGAGAAAAAACAAGAAGGAGAGAGAAGAGAGAAGACACCAAGTAGATAGGTCACTAGAAACCTCCATTGTACTATAACCTCCATAGGTCAATCAACCAAACAAGCAGGAGTAGGGGTTTAGGTGGCCTCTGGATGTGATGAGGGGATAGTAACCCGGTACACCAAGTCCCAGGTGTGATCCGGCCCAAACGGCAGCTGGACCGGATCAGGCTAAGGACAAGGAAACTTCTGGAAGGCCCAAAGCTTGTAAGATTCGTAACCCGGATTGTGGGTTGCGGTAAGGAAAGTTAGAGTTTGTATGCAGAGTTTGAGTAGGACTCCGGATGTGCTTTGTAGGGCAAGCCAAGGGGGGTATGGGCGCTATATAAACCAGCCCCTAGGCTTAGCCTGAGAGAGATTCAAGTCATAGTTGTAACACCTGTTATCGAGTATCCAGCATAATTCATATTGAGATCCGGCGAGTTATTTTCCGGCTCTTAGATTGCTTTTCGCCATGTCTTCCTTCGAGCTAAACCCTCTCCCGAATACCTGTGTCGACTTGCCCCAAGATCAGTTACCCCAGGTAACATCTGCCGTGATTATCCCACGACAGTTGGCGCCCACCGTGGGGCCTGCGTCCAAAGGTGTTTACATCACGGGAGAAGCTCGGAAAAGCATGGAGAACCTCGTCGTCGGTGAGATCTACGACGACCACGAAGGAAAGAAGATGGTGGACGATTCCGGCTGGGGGCCAGAGTCGGATCGCCTCGAATCCGGATCGGTCGTGACAATCGGCCGAATCAACGTCTTCATCGGCATGGTATGTACCTCTGGTTCGGTACCTGACAGTTTTTCTGATCCTGTATCAGGGGAGGCTACGTGCGCCCAACCCGATAGAGAAGAGTCAGTCGGAACAACCTACCAGGCAGAGGAGTCTACTACACGTTGGGAACAGCTGGAGGAGCCGGCATGGACTCCGCGCGACCCAAGCAATGGAAAGGATGATACTGAATCCATTAGGGACTTGCTGGAGGACCGGTACAGAGAGGAAAACGGCGAGGAAGAACATCACGAGTTTACCCCGGGTATCATGCGCCGGGTTGCAGTTTATGCGGCTCCCGCGACCAATCTCAATCAAGAAAATGCAGCCGCGGCGCCAGTCGGGGCGGCTCAGGCAGTGGCCCAGCAGCAAGGAACGGTTAACCCGGTCTTGGTCCAGGTCGATGGAGAGTCGGCATCCGTCACCAGTCGCCCAGCAGACGAGGAGCGACACGCAAATATGTTTGGGTTCCAAGCAAACCGAACACCGGGGGCGGGCCCCTCGAATCCGCGCCACCCGGCTCTGTTCGATAATAATTTGATCTTGGACCCCACAGTCCTAGCCACAGTTATTACCCCAGAAAACGCGGCAGAGCGCGTAAGAGACCTGGACGTGGCTCGTCGTGCATTGGAGCAGCAAAGAAGGCAAGTAGAAGCAGAAAGGCAGGGGATGGCCGCGCGGCAGCGCGAATTGGATGAGTTAGAGACCCGGCTCCGGGAGGAAACGACAAGGATGCACCAAAGGCACCGAACTATGCTGCCGGCAACAGGTGGGGTGATTAACCCGACTACCCTGGTGTTCACGCCTCAGGATCAGCCGATTCCACCGGTGAACCAAGGGACCATACCGCGACCGGCAACAGGAGCACAGCCGGCAAACGCGCCAGCCGGGTTACCCTTGCCACAGACGGGGGTGACAGCCGGCAATACCATGCCACCACCACCATCACGATTCCACACACCAGCAGGCCATTACAACAATCCCATGGACAACGTGTACGCAGCAACGCTCGCATTAAACCAGATTCCTGTAGGAGATTCGCCTCATGCAGAAGGAACCCGACGAGCGATCGATCTGCTACACACCGCGGTAGCACAGCAAGCCAATTATCCGGATCATAGAAGCGGAATGCATGGGACGCCGTACGTCAGTCAGCAACAGGGCAACGTCCAAACAAGTGCGGCACGACGAAGGGAAGAGCAACAGCAAATGCCGCCTCCACCGCGTATCCAGACAGTACCAGTAGTATCAGCAGCGAAGGCGGTGGTGGACAGTTCCAGGGCCAGAAGAGCCGGGGCCGGGTCTGTAGCGCACGAGTTACCGGTGGCGCCGCGCCCCGTGGCACCCCCAGCCGGGTCACATGTTTCCCGAGTAAGACTAGCCCCAACCGCCCTGGCGGGACCCAAGTGCCTCTCGGACAATATCAGAGCAGAACCTTACCCGGAGAAGTTCAAAGAGCCGGGGAAAGTAGTAAATTATGAGCCAACAATGGATCCGGAAACGTGGCTGAGCAGTTATGAGATGGCAATGTCAATTCGCAACGCATCCGAGAATCTCCAAGCCAAGTTCATGTACTTAATGATGTCAGAGGGAGCAGCAAAGTTATGGTTCACCAATTTACCGGAAAAATCGATCAAGTCGTGGGAGGAGCTAAAAACCGCATTTATCAAGCACTTCCATGGGACATGCAGAAAGTTATTTACTATTGACGATTTAGAAAGATGCGTTCAGAAGAAAGGAGAGTCAGCACGCAGCTGGGTACGTCGGGTTATGGAGATACTCCACTCGTCTACAGATATCCAGCCTAAGGACGCGCTACAAGCTATGGCGAAAACATGTAAGTACGTTCCTTTAGTGCAAAAGCTAACTCGCATGAAATCCAGTAGGAATGCAGCGGAGGTTATGATGGGAGAATTAATGGATGCGTGCAACAAACACGCCGCAACGGATACCACAGAGGAGGAAATTGATGACAAAAAAGCAAAAGCAAACACAAGTAGCAGTGGGAAAACCGGTAATGGATCGGCGCCAAATAATAATGGAAATAGCCAGAACAAGCGCCCGTTTGAAGGGAACTCCGAGTTTGTAGCCAACACGGAGGCCGGGTCTTCAAGACCTAGATCCGAAGGAAATTTTAATACTGGAAATCACAGTGGGGGACACTACCAAGGACCTCCAAGACCAAGCAACAGTTGGGACATGTTTAGGATGGCATGCCCGAAGCATAGCAGGAACGGTAAGCCGGCCAATCATTCATTGGAGCAAAGTGCCGACTTACAAAGGTGGAAGAACGAAGAAGTAAATAGAGCCATGCGAGGTGCGGGCCGAGGAGGAGGCCCGGGTCTAGGTGGAAACTTGGGCAATGGACCGCCCCCAGCCGGCAACCCGCCAGCTGGAAATCAAGGTAACAATCAAGGGGGAGCGGGAGGTTTTCAAGCTAACCCCAAACAGCTGGGTCAATATCATGTGCACACTACGGGAGGCTCTAACAAGGATAAGAAGATACTGAAACAAGCAGTTAATTCGGTCTCTTCCGCTGTTCCAAGGTATTTGAGGTGGTCAGAACAAGAGGTAACGTGGAGCAGGAGGGATCACCCGGACAGAGTTGATCACCCGGGAGTCTTAGCTTTGGTAGTAGCACCACAGGTCAACGGCTACGAACTGAAAAAAGTCTTGATGGATGGAGGAAGTAGTATCAATATCTTGTACTGGGAAACCTTTCTGCGCATGGGCTTAAAGGAATCGCAGCTGCAAAAGAGTACAACTGTTTTTCACGGGATAGTGCCGGGTCATTCGGCATGCCCCGAAGGAAAGGTAGCACTGGAAGTAGCTTTCGGAGAATCAAAGGACAATTACCGAGTCGAGTGGCTTACCTTTGAGGTAGTTAAATTGCGCAGTCCCTATCATGCATTGTTTGGAAGGCCGGCTTATGCCAAGTTCATGGCAAGACCGTGTTATGTGTACCTGCAGCTGAAAATCCCGGGTCCGAAGAAGACCATTACCATACATGGGAATCGAGATATAGCAGCTGAATGTGATGAGGGAGATGCAGCAATGGCCGAGCAAGCCTGCAGGAAGGAAGAGCTCAAGCATTACCGCTCTCAGGTGGACCTAGAAGAAAGGACAACGTCAAAAAAGCCAACTTCTGAGGGAGACAAAGCAAAAATTAGGGCAGAACAAGACCTTAAGATGGTAGGCTTCATCAGGAGCGATCCTTTCAAACCCCCCAGCAGGGAAGAAGAAGACGTACTGCCATCCGCAGATGATCACGCTTCAAGGACGATATACCCGGATTGGCTAGCAAATCCGGTACTCATTATGAAAGGGCCTAGCAAATGGAGAATGTGCATCGGCCATGCAGACGTGAGGCCGATTCTCGAGAATAACTAAAGCAGTGTAATGGACGGCAGGTTTCATACGCGCTCTTTTCCTACCCAGGGTACCTAAGGGGACTGGAAGGTTTTTAATGAGGCGGCCTGCTGATTCAAAAAAGAAATTTTTATCAATAAAAGAGGATGATTTCAAGTCTTATCATGGTCTTTGCTTCAGTTACAAGTAAGTAATGTTTGTTATTATCAATACGTCAATATCATCGGAATACGTCGCGTGCATATAGGCCTTCGGGGGTTGATCTGCTTGAATAAGTAGTCACAAACCCGGAGACCCGGCCTTGATGCCTATGAGTTATGAGGGCTGATTACTCGTAAAAACGGGTACGGCTGCAATCTTATAACCGGACAAAGGAGCCAAATTTCTTGATTATTCTTACTTAAGATCGATGTGACTCGCGCTAAAGTGGCATGATTTGTTCACTTACGATTACAATCAAACTATGCAGCCCAATGGGACTTGCTTGACCCTGTTTTTCGTATAGATGTAACAACATGGTATCCACGCGAAAGCCGGCTTACAGTATAAGATAATCAAAAGGGTCATCTAAACCACAAGTCCATGCAGAGTACAAGGCTAAAATAGCCGGAAACTCAACAAGTATTAAGCATGACTTCAGTATTTATGTGAATAGCCATTGGTCTTCAGCTTGGTAAAGAGCAGTTTGTCATCTGAGAAAGGCCACGCCCCCTTAGCTCGTACTTTGGGTCATGGGGACTGGGGACTTCGAAACAGAAACAAACTGTTTAACTACTAAAGCTCGAAAACCTTAGTTTCCGAGTCTTGGGGACTTAAAGAAAAGTCCGTCTATCAAAACCTACGATACTCGGTTAGCCGAGTCTCGAAAGGGAATCAAAAACAAGAGTTCAAAGTATCGAGAATAAGCTTATAGGTAACACAAGGATCGAGATTATCAAAAGCCGGGAGAGGCAAAGAGTTATCATAAATTAACAAGCGCAAAGTCATAATATCAGTATCAATGGCGCACAGGCGCACCGCTAAAAAGCATATCAGTCTCGAGAAACGCAAAGCACTAGATATCATCCTACTCGGCATCCTGGGAGTGGTCCTCCGGGTCTTCATCTCGGACTTGCTCCTTGGCCTTGCCAGCAGTTTTACCCGGACTCTTCACGACAGGGCGGACAGGCGGAGGAACGGCTGGTGTAGAGGTAGACGGCTTTACGCCTAATTCGGCTTCTCTCTTCGCAGCCTCTTCTTTCCTCCTGGCCAGGTCAATCGACCATTTTTCCAGCATATCAAAAGGAGGGGGTGCTTCCACCAGAATGACCTTGCCCTCAGAGTCATATGAGCTCATAATTGTGTTTAGATCCATTTTATCGGCCAAAGTTGTGGCCGAGTGACGTACCGCAGATTGTATAGCTTTGAAGTCCTGGGGTTTAAATTTGGATCCGTCAGCCTTGAATTCTGGAAACCCGGATACTACCTTGGCCGGGTCAAGCTTAGGAAAATAAGCCTTCGCCAGCGTCAAAGCCCGGGTCATCCCAATCCGGCAAGATGAGCGCTTCAAAATTTCAATCCATCCAGGCGCTGTGGAAAAGGCCTGCATAAGATTCTCTTCGCCCGGGTATATCTCAGAAGGCCACTTTATAGCGTCTAGTAAAAGTTTGGTGCCGGCAAAAAACGTCCGGAGCACGGTCTTCAGAGTTTTAGCCTGAGTAACGGTGTCCTCCTCTGGAGCAGCAAGGTTAGCACCTGCAATCGAAACGCAAGAAAGCATATCAGTAATCTTGATTATTACAACGACAAAGATAGAGATACGCAAGTTAATTACAAATAACAACTTACTTAGCAAGATACGGTAAGTGTCCGCAATTTGAGTTGACAAGTTCTTCAGCGAGGATTGGGCAGCATCGTATTTCTTCTTGTATTTGGAGACATCTTTTTTCAAAGCTTTTACCTCCGTTTCAAGGGTTTCTCTACGTTTTACCTCAGCAAGCAAGAGCTGCTCAGTCTTAAGTAATGTTTCATCCGACTGAGTAATCTCTGCCTGCAAAGAACGAGTGAAACTGTAAGCCGGATATCACGAGAATATCTCCTTCTGAGTAAATAATTACAGAAAATTACAGAAAATTATTGTGCGAAGTACCGCAGAATAATAACGAGTGAAACCGTGAGCTGCTCAGGCCAAGTATTATGCGAAGTACCGAGAATAATTACAGAAAATTATGCTCGGAACTTGGGGACTGGATGTATAGTAAGAAGTATCAAGTAAAGTTACCTGATGTGCTGCGGCCATACGCTCTAGGATTTTTCCTTCTGAAGCTTTCATGGCGAGAAGAGCGCTCATCAGCTGGTTAAAATCAGCGTTATCCGAGTTAGATGACTCGGGTACCTGGAAAGTGGGAAAAGGAGCTTTTCTTGTAACAGGAGGTGGCACCCGGGTCATCCGAATGTCGGAGTCTGGTCCCCCTCCCGCGCTCGAAGCTGCTCCCTTCTCCTTCTCGCCTGCGTGCGAAGCGATTGGATACTCGGTGTCATGCCTAGCCAGCTCCGGTGGCGACGCTTGCTCGTCGCCAGTTGCGGTGAATGCACCATCAGCCGGCTTGTTCTCGACCCGGACCTCAGCCTCCATGTCCTCCTGGTCGCTAATAACAACCGTGGCTCTGTAGAAGGTACGAGGGTACAATTAATCTTTGGTTATGGAAAAGGCGATAAAAGCTCAGTATAACGTCAGGAAAAGGCGTTTACCCGGTGTTCACCGGGAAGTCCGAAGGAAAGCCGCTGCTAGATCCGGAAGATACTGAAAAATGTCAAGCAAGGTCTGAGATTACGTTGCAAAGGAATGTTCGGAAAGAGTTTTTATTTATAAATACCAGAGTGTCGAGCCGGGGGCGACGAAGTGCCCGGGTTAAGGGCCTCGTTGCCCGGATGGTTCCGGGTTATTCGGCGCCTAGTCGCGGGTGGCTCCTTCATTCATGGTCAAAAGGGATAAAGGTGGGGTTAGCCCCGAAATAATGTTATGGGAACGAAAATTAAAGTGCAAGGAAATGAGATAAAAACCTGGAGGGCGATTCTCTGGGATTTCCTTTTGGATCCGGCTTTGGTGGCCGGCTCCGGCTCGTCCTCCTCGCTGGCGGACTCCTCCCTGCCGTCTGTCTCCTCTTCCTCGTCTTGATCCTCTCGTTCTGAAAGATATCAAAGTTATAGTATAAGGAAAAAGAGGAGGCATGGTATAATGCGCGCAAGGGGATTAAGTATGCACCTTCGTCCGAGTAAACGGCATCGTCTTCCTCCTCCGCGTCTTCGGAATCAGGAGGAGTGTTGACTGTCCAAAAGTCATTATCGGCCTAAGGTGAAGATGCCAGGATAATGGTTAAGTATTGAGCCAAGAGAGTCAGATAAAAATAAGCTTGTTAGAATCCAAAACCAAGAGGTAGAAAACTTACTGCGGGGGCTGGGTTCTCGAGGGTAAAAGGTTCTAATCCGGCTATGTTCCGGATTACCTCGAGCTTCTCTGTCAAAAAACCCTTAATCGTTTTGTTTGTGTCGCTAGGAGCGAAGGTGCTGGTAGAGTATCGGATCGGGTCTGTGGTTTGGCCCGAATATTCGCACATCATGTTTTCGCGAATGGAGTTTGGTTGGATGCGGAAGCTAACCCAGGTCTTCACCAGGTTTAACCCGATGAGGCCTCAGGCTGATAAGATGGAGATCTTAGCTAACAAAGGCAAGATCGCCTCCCTGTCCGAGTCAGGGGCGAAGGCATTGAAAGTTTCGGAAATGTCAAGCTGACCCTCCGAGTAACCCGGCAACTTCTTTTCGCCGGGTGGGGAAGTATCCTGGCAGTAGAAGTATGAGAGCTGCCAGTGCTTTACATGAGAATTGAGGGTGAGAGGAGGCATCAGGGAATTCTTGCGGCGCTGGATAGAAACCCCGCCGCAAGTAAGAAGTGCGCCGTCGCCGGTTTCGCGGCACGGCTTGCACTGGAAGAGTTCAACGAAGAGAGCCAGACTTGGCGGAGTGCACAAGTAAGACTCGGAAAGAACGATGAAATTGGAGATGTTTAGAATGGAGTTTGGGCCTATGTCGAAAATACGGAGGTTGTAATGATTTAGGACATCACGAAAGGAAGGGTGACCCGGAGGCCTGAAGCCCCGGGTCACATGTTCGACGAAACATATTACCTCGTCCGTTGCTGGAGAAGGCCGGGTTTTGTTGCCTGGTACTCTCCAGCGGATAGATTCCTGAGGAGGAAGGATTCCAAGCTCGACCAACTCCTCCAGTTTGGCCTTGGTAACGGAGGATTTCCCCCAATTGGCTGATATGGAGTTCGTGGATTTAGCCTTAGCCGGCTGTTTCCCCTGCCTCTTGGGTGCCATGGGGTTGACCTGTTGAAACATCAAAGGAGAGGACGTAAGAAGCGAAAACTCGGAAGTTAGCAGATAAGCAATTATCGATAATTTAAACACGATCCGGGTATTGCCTTGCTGGGTCAGGTACGATTGTTCCGGGTATTATATATCATTACAAAACCTGTAGAGTTTTCCGCAAAGTAAGTGTTTGGGGAAGTTAGAAGGATACCCATATGTCTACTATCTGCAAGTGAGCCGGAGAAGTGGGATTTTCTGAGGGATAAGAGCAAAGGCGGAAATTTTAGACGGCTTGAGCCTAGATTGGGAATCCCATTTCTAAATTTGTGGCCAAGTTAATGATTGCTAGCGTTAGGGGAGTAAGATAAGCAATGTACCCTATCTATGGGAATGGTTATGGTAAGCGCTAGTGAGTTAATTCGGTAAAGGCCCGAGAAATTGCGGACGGCCCGATTTAGATCTAATTTAAGGAAAAGCTAAGAAGTTGCAGGGGTGAGCTGGGGGAAATGAGCCGTTAGAGTTGAGGTTGCTCCCTGGGGTCTATTTATAATAGCCCAGGTGGAAAAGCTTAACCTAACGGGCGAAACCCGGGAGGTGCGGAGTAATAGTTGGCTATTTTTGAAATTTGAAAGACGCACTTTATGCGTAGACAGATATGATCCAGAGAAAAAGGAAGGGGAAATCTCCTTCCTGGTATCAGCGATAATTATCAAGGAAAATGTGAAATCATGGAGTTTCCTATTAAGACTCGAGTCTGGAAGGTTAAGGGGGAGCCTTTAAGGGAGAGCCGGGTCACTACCTGATCCCCTTGGTGCTAATCCCAGCCATTCGTCAATATACTGTATCTTGATCTTCATGTGTTTGTGTGTCTAATATTTCTGCAGGGAATAGCCAGCACTTCGAAGAGTAAATCTTGGAAGCCCAGGCTATTCTGGGGACTACTGATGAGGGGATAGTAACCCGGTACACCAAGTCCCAGGTGTGATCCGGCCCAAACGGCAGCTGGACCGGATCAGGCTAAGGACAAGGAAACTTCTGGAAGGCCCAAAGCTTGTAAGATTCGTAACCCGGATTGTGGGTTGCGGTAAGGAAAGTTAGAGTTTGTATGCAGAGTTTGAGTAGGACTCCGGATGTGCTTTGTAGGGCAAGCCAAGGGGGTATGGGCGCTATATAAACCAGCCCCTAGGCTTAGCCTGAGAGAGATTCAAGTCATAGTTGTAACACCTGTTATCGAGTATCCAGCATAATTCATATTGAGATCCGGCGAGTTATTTTCCGGCTCTTAGATTGCTTTTCGCCATGTCTTCCTTCGAGCTAAACCCTCTCCCGAATACCTGTGTCGACTTGCCCCAAGATCAGTTACCCCAGGTAACATATGCCGTGATTATCCCACGACAGGATGTGTTGTTATTATCTTCCTCTGAGAGCTCCCCTCTTGAAGCCTCTAGAAGTGCGATTGAACGTGGTTAGCCCCCATTGTTCGAACCTTTGATTCCTACCATGTCGTTGACATAAAACAACTCCGACATTTGGTGTGCCAGGTAGGGGTCCAAGTCATCTCTCCCGCATCTCCGTCGCCATGGTCGCCTCCCGCACCAATCGGACCAGCCGCCAGGCGCGGTCCTAGAGGCGGAACAACCTCGGTGACCACGTCACCGACTTCGCCCACATTGGGCTCTCCCATTCTCAAACCCCCCCCCCCCTCCTCCGCCGCGTCGTCGCACAGGCGTGACACGACGCACGCAGGCGAGTTCCGCGTGAACTCGATGCGCAGTCGCAGTCCATCTGTGCTCGACGCAGATGATGCTCGGTTGGTATACACCACCGAGCTCACCTCAGCTCTGTCAGCCGACTGGGAGCACACTGGCTTAACTGCGGTGGCCAGGCCGGAGGAACCCTGCACGCGCAGGGCGCGCCACTATCGAGCGCAAGGCACGACATTCTTTGCCCCGGGAAACGCCACGACCAACTCAGAGTGGCCTAGATACCGAGAGCGGCGGGCGAGCGCCCAGGCAGGGTGCTGCTACGCGTTTAACATAGACCTGTGGGAGGCATTGCGGCCTTGAGCCTTCCGTTCTCACCTCCCACCATGCTACACAGGGGACATTCCCCGACGGACTACCTACGGCAGTACGAGCCACGAGTCAGGGCTGCTGGGGGGAGGCTACGGGTGCCTCCTAAGGTACTTTGCACTGGCTCAATGCGGCCCTGCGATCGCATGGTTGCTAAACCTCCCGGACAACTCCGTGAACTCGTAGGAAGACATCCGCACGTAGTTCCTCCGACGCTTCCGCCACTGCGGCAGTCTTCCTCGTGGCGAACCCGAGGGTCACGTGACTCTCTGTCATTTCACCATGGCATGCGGCAGCCACTGTACGACGGAGGCGCACGACGCCACCCTTCATGCCGCATGCATACTCTGTGGATCTCTCGCCCCTTCTCTCGGGCGCCAGCTCAAGAAAGCCTCACGGGAGGTCAACACCCCCGTCGTGGGGGCGAAACGTCTACCTTGCCACTCAAGTGGTCCCAGCAGGAGATCTCCTTCGACGCCACCAATCACGCCAAGGCTGTTGGCTCAATGGGAGCCATTCCTCTGGTCTGTACCCCCACGATCAACCATGTCGCAGTATCAAAGACGCTTGTGGACGGAGCCGCCGTCCTCAACGTAATCTCCCTCGGGACCTTCGAGAAGCTACGCATCCTGCTTGACCGCCTCAGGGCCACTAGGCCATTCACCGGAGTAACCAGCGGTACGACCGTGCCGCTGGGGAGCATCAAGCTGGGAGTCACGTTTGGGACCCACCTACAACGCCATACTCGGCTACCCAGCGCTATCCAAGTTCATGGTCGTCACGCACCATGCCTACAACCTGGTCAAGATGCCCGGGATCAGCGGACTCCTCGCTGTTCACGAAGACGTGAAGGACGCGGTGTGCTGCATGGAGGACGCCTACAAGGAGGCGGCAACATTGCACCCCATAAACGAGGGAAACCTCGGGGATGCTGTCGAGCCTCCAAATAAGAAACAGTCGTTCTCTCACGAGAGGGCGGCGACAAAGAAGGTCTCCATGAACCCCGACGGCGCAGGGCCGGCACTTATCATCGGGGCCGGGTTGCCTCCATAATAGGAAAGCACGCTCGTCTCCTTCCTTCGAGCAAACGCGGACATGTTTGCACGAACAGCGTACGATATGCCCGGCGTACCAATGGAGGTGATTGAGCACCATTTGGAAGTATGCCCGGGCGCAGTCAAGCAAAAGGCCTATCTCCAGGGCACGGAGAAGCAAGAATTCATTGTCAAGGAGGTGGAGAAGCTCCTAGATGCCAAGATTATCTACGAGATCATCCATGCCGAGTGGATATCCAACCCCGTCGTCATCTCCAAGCACACGGGTGGAGGACGTCTCTGCATGGACTTCACCGACCTCAACAAGGCCTGCCAGAAGGATCCATATCCTCTCCCAAGGATCGATCAAATAGTGGACTCCACCGCTAGGTGCGACCTCCTCTATTTCCTGGGCGCCTTCTAAGGCTATTATCAGATCAAAATGGCTAAAGAGGATGAAGATAAGACCGCCTTCATGACGCCTTGCGGGGTGTTCTTCTACGTCTGCATGCCCTTCGGTCTAAAGAACGCATGAGCCACCTTTCAGAGGCTCATGTGCATCATGTTGGGGGAACGGATAGGAAAGAATGCAAAGGCATACGTCGACGACATCATCGTCAAGACTCGCGAAGAGCGCACGCTCGTAGATGACCTCGCGGAGATGTTTCACAACCTCCGCAGGGTCAACATCATGCTCAACCCGACAAATGTGTATTCAGGATTGTGGAAGGGAAGCTATTGGGTTTCCTGGTGTCTCAAAGGGGCATGAAGGCGAACCCCAAAAAAATCCGAGCAATAGATGCAACCTCCACGACGATTGAAGGATATGCAGCACCTCGAGGGATGCGTGGAGGTGGTGGGGCGCTTCATTTCCAGGTTCGGCGACATGGCTCTGCCATTCTTTAACCTCCTGAAGTGTTTGGGTCCATTCAAATGGACTGTCGAGTTAGCTGCTTCATTTGAGGAGCTCAAAAGGTATCTGGCAGGCCTTCCTATACTCGTCGCTCTGCGACCACGAGAGCCGTTGCGCCTGTACCTTGCGGCACCCCTCAGACAGTCAGCATAGGTGGGTTGTCAAGCTTCAACACTTTGAACTCGAGTTCCTCATGACCAAGACCATCAAGGGAGGAATTCTGGCGGAATTCAACGCAAAATGGACAAATCCACCACCGAAAGAAGACCCTAAAGAGGAGACAACCGTCCCCGGCAAGCTGGCTCCCGGAGAATGGACCATGCACTTCGACATCGCTTTCTCCTCCAAGGCTCGGGGGCTGGCATCATGCTCACGTCACCCGCGGGAGACAAGCTCTACTACGCTGTCCAACTCCAATTTGGACACAAGGCCAAAGTCTCCAACAACATGGCCGAGTACGAGGGGCTCCTTGCAGGAATTAGGGCCGCCATATCGCTGGGCTTTAAGCGCCTCGTCATCAAGGGAGACTCGCAACTCCTAGTAAACTTATCCAATAAGAGCTACGTCGCCAAGGACAAGCACGTGGCGCTATACCTCGACGAAGTTCGCAAGCTCGGAAAGTGCTTCCTTGGCCCAGAGCTACAGCATATCCCGCGTGGGAACAACCAAGATGTAGACAACCTCGCCAAGCGAGCATCAAGAAACTGGGTGCAGGCACCGGTCGTCTTCGAAGAAAGGCTCACCAAGCCATCCATCATACCTCCCGTCAAAGGCGAGGAGCCACAAGGCCACCAGCACCTCGAAGAGGATCCACCACCCGCTCCCACCCAAGGCGCACTTAACTGCGGTACCCCTTCGGGGAACTTCTTGGTGCTCGCCTTCACTCACGAGGAAGCTGTAACACCTGGGGTGTTACCCCTTAGTAGAATTGGTTGTTTCTTTTTGCTTGCATCACATGCATCACATAAGCATGGCATTCTGTTTTCACAACAACTCAAAATTCAAAACCACTTTAAACTTTCACACATGTCCAAATTTTTCAATTCAAAAATTGCAACCAAACAACTCCAATTGTTTCCAATAGTTTGAAGTTATTTAAATTGCCGACTCACTAAAAATTCCTTTTTATCAAACACCCTAATGGCAAATTAAATTTCAAATCAAATCATAATTGACATGATTCAAATTGTGGTTTAACAATTAACAACTTGCAAACTTTTAAGCTCACTAAGTTTCTTAGTGTTTGGGCTTAGTAAATAAAATTTGTCTATTTTAAAAATCAACTGAAACCCTGTATGAATTTCAAACACCAAAATTCAAACTATTTGTCATCTTTCAAATTGTTGAACATAATTTAAACTACCTTGTTATTTGATGTTTTGTTAATCAATAAAAATATTTTATAAAATAAAAACACCCCAAAACCCCCCCCAAATTCTATTCCTATCTCTCTTTCATCCTTTACAAAAAAAAAATTATAAGGAAAAAATAAAATTAAAAAGAGAGGAGAGAGGCAGCCAGCCTTCTCCCTTTTCCCCTCAGCCCACCTGGTGGCCCAGTCCACCCCCCCCTCCTTTTGGCCCGTCCCCCTGTTCTTCTTCCACCGTACGGAGAGACAGAGGGAGCAGGTGAGCGCGCTCGTGGACGAGCGGCCTCCACGTCGCCACCCTACACGCTCCCCCCTCCTATTTCTAGCCAGGAGGCGCCCACTAACCCTAGCTGCTCGCCCTACCCCCTCTCCTTCCTCCTCCAGCCACCGATTCCCTCCTTTTTCTTCTGCTTCTCTCCACCGAAACCAACGCGGCCGGCCACCGGAATATTCACCACGCCGCCGCTACGGAGTGCCGGGAGGACAGCTTGGCGCGGGAATCGCACTGAGAGGTATCCGTCGTCGTGTACGCGGAAGGATCGGCGTCGGAACTGCCCGAATCGGTGCCCCCGTCAAGGTGTTACCGTCAACGACCATGGTGGCTTCTTCGTCTTCATCGTGTACAACGCGGCACCGTCGTCCTCAGGCCCGTACGACTCCGGCAGCACCTCCGCTGTGAGTCCCTCTTCCGTTTCCCCTCATCCTCGGCCTCGTTTACCTTCTGCACGTGCTGTTCCACTGCGAGCAGAACCTCCGGTCACCATGGATGGATGTTGAAGCTCATGTACGAGTCCTCTACTGCGATCTTGTCCACCCCTGTGCGGGTCACGCACGTCGTGCACCCACCATGTCAACCACGCCAGCAGCCCCGTGGTGAGCCGCTGCCTCCGTTACATCTCCCTGCCCCTGTTGTTTTCACGGTAGTGGTCGTGCCATGCTCGGCCTGCTCGCATGATCGCCAGGGACACGCGCTGCTGCTCCTTCTCCTGTGTGCACACGTACACGCACACACCATGCCGCTCCCTGGCCTCCCATACATGCATCTTGCACGCACCTGAACCCACAGGCACACCACGCCTTAGTGCACACCCGCCGTGATCAAGTATCACGCTAGCAAGGCCGCTCGTCTCCGATGCGCTCCTCTGCTTACAGAAGTCTGAAACTTTCAGATTGGAAAGTTCAGTTAACATCGTCTATAGCTATCAAAATAAGTCAGACCTGTATGCAATCACAAAACCTGCAGTAGCCCAGTGGTTGGCTCATTTGTCCGCGCAGCGCAAGCACCCGATATCGAATCCCCCTGGAGGCAAGGACCTCCCTTTTTTTGCGATTTTCAGCACAGGATCTGGATCCTTTTTCGTCCAGCCCCCTGGCTGTCCTCATTTTGCACCGGAGGACTTCCACACGCAATTTCTATCACAATCCCGCCCCTGCCTTTTACAGAATAATACCTAAAACTCAAATGCCCATATCTTTGTCATCCAAAAACCAAATGTGAAAAGTAAAATATGTATATCACTCAAAATTCTCTGAATTTTCCAAATATGCCAGTTGTTCTCTGTTTTGGGCAAATAAAAATTATGCAATATTCCAATACTTTACTTAAACCTTTTAAATTGCAAAATTCATAACTTGCTCAATTAAATTCCAATTTCAACAAACAAAATATGTTTTCCACTCAAAATGAAACCCCCTTTCTGTTTATCAACTTTGTTTTGCATTTTGGGCAATTAAAATTAATGTTATTTAATAATCCTTAAATTGGTTAATTAAATGGCATAATTAATAACTTTCAAATGGTTGCTCCAAATTAAATACTCAAAACATGAAATCCATCCAAAATAAAATGCCACACTTGAATATCAACTTTGTTTTCTGGTTTGCAACATCTAAATTGAATAATTGTTTCACCTCTTATTTAATGCAATTTAAATTGCCAAAATTCATAACTAATTCATTTTAATTCCAAATCAAACAAATAAGATATGTTTTCCAATCAGAAAATTGCAAGGAATCTGTTCATGCCATTCATATCTCTGTTTGCATCTTATCTTGTGCATTTTAGCTTTTGTTATGCATGTCCATCTATATGACAACATATGAAATGAGTGGGTAATTAATTCCAACTATTGCCCCCATTCCATTTAAATTGTCTAACTCATCTACTTTATTGTTTTCCATGCTAAACAACATTTAACTTGATGGTTAGATAAACAACTTGAACCAATTCCAATTTCTCCGGACTCCGGTTCGGATTAAATTGCTCAAGTTGTTTCCCCGTTGCATCTTGCCATGCCATGCATATAAAATAGGATCATGCTGGATCTTTTGCCGTAGTAGTAATTGTTGCATCCGGTGTTTCTTTTACTTCGTTGCTTCTTCGCGGATAGGACGCTGAGATGATGTGAGCAACGACAAGTTCTGCTACCTTGCGGGATCTCAGGCAAGTATACTCACTTGCTGCCTATGGCTGCCTTTCATCACTTGTTACCGATTCTTCCCGTTGTTCTTATTCTAGCCTGTTGATTTGATGCTTGTGTCTCGATCCTATCATATGTTTACCTTGCAGCCATGATATAGCCTTTCCTTCCACTTCCTATTAACTGTTGTTTGTTTACCGTGTTGGCCCCCCGTGTCGTAGTTGCATGCTTAGTGTTGTTTGCGCTCAAGTCCTGTTGTCCGTCTTATCACCTGTTTAGTTGATAGTTGGGTTTCAATTCAATCAACAACATGTTAATGTTTGGGGTAATAATAATTTGATGTTAAGGCACCGGCAGGAGGCCCGGGTTAGGGTTTTGGAGCCGGCTGGTGTCGAAACTAGGAAAAGAGTCTTGTCTACTGATCCATGATGAGCGTGCTCACCGCATCCGGGTGGTAGTATGGGACCCCCCCTCGACTTAGACCTGATCTGCAGCTTGTCCGAAGAGCCACACTTAGTTCGGGTGTTCCATTTTGCTCCTTTGCATAATGGGTGGGCCCTCCATGGTTACTGGTGATGATGATGATGATGCATATAGGGCGAGGCCTGTAGTGCCGGGGTGTTGTGTCCTGTGGGATTTTTGCACACCTGCGCTGAGTATTCGGCTGCGTGGCTGGGACCTTATAGCTCCGTGGCTCCGAGGATGGGTTGTAGAGACGGTTTGGGTCGTGTCGAGCCAACCTGAGTTTTAGTTGGTGGCTTGAGTGTATACGGGTACTGGAGCACACCCTGCAGGGATGAATCTTCTCGAGAAGCCGTGTTGTCCGCGGTTATGTGACGACTTGGTGAAAGTACTGGCTAACAAGTACTCAGAACAACTTACACCTAACTAATACTAATTTCACTAGTAATAGGCTTATTGACACAATAACCTGAATCATCATTAATCCAACTGTGTGAGTTATCCTTGGGTTGTTTCCTTAGTAGGGGGTGACATTGGATGGGTTTGTTTGAAGTTATCTTTCAGTTGGTTACAATACGCGATCTTATCTTCTTTCTGTTAGCCGGAAGTTGTAGCGTGGTTCTGTAGTTGGTTAGTGCAGCCCGCTGCCGCTTATTTGCAATAATCCCTTCCTTTCCGTTGAACCCAAAGTATTTGTATCTTGTGATGACTGGTTACGCCGGTATCTTGTGAGTATGGTTTATCCCCTTGCCAGTACTTAACCGTACTGACCCACGAATCCTTTTTCGTGGCTGCATATTCAACCTTGCAGTCAACAGGTTTGAAGTCTGACGACGTTAGCTTGGGAATCCCTCCGGCTTGGCCTGGGCAGGGATTGGACGCTCTCGGTTATCTTCAGGACTCTTAGTCCAATTTTTATCTTGTCCGTAGCCGGACGCTATGTTGTTTCTTCCGCTGTTATTTGGATCTTTGTATTGTATCAGTTGTATCCTTGACTCGTTTGAGTCGTCTTGTATAAATCTTTTCTGTTGTTGTGGAATATTCGTGAACTGTTGTAATGATTATCACAAGTGGCAACCTGGAATCGGTTATTATGCGGATTTGGCGGGAATGCTGAAATCTGCATAGTGCCCGATCTCGGGGCGTCACAAATGGTATCAGAGCCAAGTTTCCTATTCCCGAGATTGTTTCGATACGAATGGTTATCGAAGCAACGGGTCCGCAAAGCCTGTAGGATAACCTCGCTAACGGTCGTTGTTTCTACAGTGTCAAAAACTATTTCTGCTAAACTATTTTGGAAAACATCTCAATAGGATTCTTGTTTTCTCCTTATCTCTATTCTACCTCTCCTTCTATCTCATTTGTTTTGGAGTCTACTCTCGTACTCAATCTTTCAAAGCGTTAGGATCCTACGTGGGTGGACGTTTTCTGAGCCGTTAACCTAATAGGTTCGATCATCGGAAGATTTCCTCGTGGAAGAACATCGTCGTCACTCCGAGCAAGAATCCCTTGTTAGTGGTGTCGAGGAGATCAACTGGAAGCACGAAGAATCGATAGTTGAACTTCTTTCCCCTCCCGGGTTAGCAGGTGGATTGCGAGGGCGCAATCCCTTGTTAGTGATGTCGTCTGTAACACCTGGGGTGTTACCCCTTAGTAGAATTGGTTGTTTCTTTTTGCTTGCATCACATGCATCACATAAGCATGGCATTCTGTTTTCACAACAACTCAAAATGCAAAACCACTTTAAACTTTCACACATGTCCAAATTTTTCAATTCAAAAATTGCAACCAAACAACTCCAATTGTTTCCAATAGTTTGAAGTTATTTAAATTGCCGACTCACTAAAAATTCCTTTTTATCAAACACCATAATGGCAAATTAAATCTCAAATCAAATCATAATTGACATGATTCAAATTGTGGTTTAACAATTAACAACTTGCAAACTTTTAAGCTCACTAAGTTTCTTAGTGTTTGGGCTTAGTAAATAAAATTTGTCTATTTTAAAAATCAACTGAAACCCTATATGAATTTCAAACACCAAAATTCAAACTATTTGTCATCTTTCAAATTGTTGAACATAATTTAAACTACCTTGTTATTTGCTGTTTTGTTAATCAATAAAAATATTTTATAAAATAAAAACACCCCAAAACCCCCCCAAATTCTATTCCTATCTCTCTTTCATCCTTTACAAAAAAAAAATTATAAGGAAAAAATAAAATTAAAAAGAGAGGAGAGAGGCAGCCAGCCTTCTCCCTTTTCCCCTCAGCCCACCTGGTGGCCCAGTCCACCCCCCTCCTTTTGGCCCGTCCCCCTGTTCTTCTTCCACCGTACGGAGAGACAGAGGGAGCAGGTGAGCGCGCTCGTGGACGAGCGGCCTCCACGTCGCCACCCTACACGCTCCCCCCCCCTATTTCTAGCCAGGAGGCGCCCACTAACCCTAGCTGCTCGCCCTACCCCCTCTCCTTCCTCCTCAAGCCGCCGATTCCCTCCTTTTTCTTCTGCTTCTCTCCACCGAAACCAACGCGGCCGGCCACCGGAATCTTCACCACGCCGCCGCTACGGAGTGCCGGGAGGACAGCTTGGCGCGGGAATCGCACCGAGAGGTATCCGTCGTCGTGTACGCGGAAGGATCGGCGTCGGAACTGCCCGAATCGGTGCCCCCGTCAAGGTGTTACCGTCAACGACCATGGTGGCTTCTTCGTCTTCATCGTGTACAACGCGGCACCGTCGTTCTCGGGCCCGTACGACTCCGGCAGCACCTCCGCTGTGAGTCTCTCTTCTGTTTCCCCTCATCCTCGGCCTCGTTTACCTTCTGCACGTGCTGTTCCACTGCGAGCAGAACCTCCGGTCACCATGGATGGATGTTGAAGCTCCTGTACGAGTCCTCTACTGCGATCTTGTCCACCCCTGTGCGGGTCACGCACGTCGTGCACCCACCATGTCAACCACGCCAGCAGCCCCGTGGTGAGCCGCTGCCTCCGTTACATCTCCCTGTCCCTGTTGTTTTCACGGTAGTGGTCGTGCCATGCTCGGCCTGCTCGCATGATCGCCAGGGACACGCGCTGCTGCTCCTTCTCCTGTGTGCACACGTACACGCACACACCATGCCGCTCCCTGGCCTCCCATACATGCATCTTGCACGCACCTGAACCCACAGGCACACCACGCCTTGGTGCACACCCGCCGTGATCAAGTATCACGCTAGCAAGGCCGCTCGTCTCCGATGCGTTCCTCTGCTTACAGAAGTCTGAAACTTTCAGATTGGAAAGTTCAGTTAACATCGTCTATAGCTATCAAAATAAGTCAGACCTGTATGCAATCACAAAACCCGCAGTAGCCCAGTGGTTGGCTCATTCGTCCGCGCAGCGCAAACACCCGAGATCGAATCCCCCTGGAGGCAAGGACCTCCCTTTTTTTGCGATTTTCAGCACAGGATCTGGATCCTTTTTCGTCCAGCCCCCTGGCTGTCCTCATTTTGCACCGGAGGACTTCCACACGCAATTTCTATCACAATCCCGCCCCTGCCTTTTACAGAATAATACCTAAAACTCAAATGCCCATATCTTTGTCATCCAAAAACCAAATGTGAAAAGTAAAATATGTATATCACTCAAAATTCTCTGAATTTTCCAAATATGCCAGTTGTTCTCTGTTTTGGGCAAATAAAAATTATGCAATATTCCAATACTTTACTTAAACCTTTTAAATTGCAAAATTCATAACTTGCTCAATTAAATTCCAATTTCAACAAACAAAATATGTTTTCCACTCAAAATGAAACCCCCTTTCTGTTTATCAACTTTGTTTTGCATTTTGGGCAATTAAAATTAATGTTATTTAATAATCCTTAAATTGGTTAATTAAATGGCATAATTAATAACTTTCAAATGGTTGCTCCAAAGTAAATAGTCAAAACATGAAATCCATCCAAAATGAAATGCCACACTTGAATATCAACTTTGTTTTCTGGTTTGCAACATCTAAATTGAATAATTGTTTCACCTCTTATTTAATGCAATTTAAATTGCCAAAATTCATAACTAATTCATTTTAATTCCAAATCAAACAAATAAGATATGTTTTCCAATCAGAAAATTGCAAGGAATCTGTTCATGCCATTCATATCTCTGTTTGCATCTTATCTTGTGCATTTTAGCTTTTGTTATGCATGTTCATCTATATGACAACATATGGAATGAGTGGGCTAATTAATTCCAACTGTTGCCCCATTCCATTTAAATTATCTAACTCATCTACTTTATTGTTTTCCATGCTAAACAACATTTAACTTGATGGTTAGATAAACAACTTGAACCAATTCCTATTTCTCCGGACTCCGGTTCCGATTAAATTGCTTAAGTTGTTTCCCCGTTGCATCTTGCCATGCCATGCATATAAAATAGGATCATGCTGGATCTTTTGCCGTAGTAGTAATTGTTGCATCCGGTGTTTCTTTTAGTTCGTTGCTTCTTCGCGGATAGGACGTTGAGATGATGTGAGCAACGACAAGTTCTGCTACCTTGCGGGATCTCAGGCAAGTATACTCACTTGCTGCCTATGGCTGCCTTTCATCACTTGTTACCGATTCTTCCCGTTGTTCTTATTCTAGCCTGTTGATTCGATGTTTGTGTCTCGATCCTATCATATGTTTACCTTGCAGCCATGATATAGCCTTTCCTTCCACTTCCTATTAATTGTTGTTTGTTTACCGTGTTGGCCCCCCATGTCGTAGTTGCATGCTTAGTGTTGTTTGCGCTCAAGTCCTGTTGTCCGTCTTATCACCTGTTTAGTTGATAGTTGGGTTTCAATTCAATCAACAACATGTTAATGTCTGGGGTAATAATAATTTGATGTTAAGGCACCGGCAGGAGGCCCGGGTTAGGGTTTTGGAGCCGGCTGGTGTCGAAACTAGGAAAAGAGTCTTGTCTACTGATCCATGATGAGTGTGCTCACCGCATCCGGGTGGTAGTATGGGACTCCCCTCGACTTAGACCTGATCTGCAGCTTGTCCGAAGAGCCACACTTAGTTCGGGTGTTCCATTTTGCTCCTTTGCATAATGGGTGGGCCCCCCATGGTTACTGGTGATGATGATGATGATGCATATAGGGCGAGGCCTGTAGTGCCGGGGTGTTGTGTCCTGCGGGAGTTTTGCACACCCGCGCTGAGTATTCGGCTGCGTGGCTGGGACCTTATAGCTCCGTGGCTCCGAGGATGGGTTGTAGAGATGGTTTGGGTCGTGTCGAGCCAACCTGAGTTTTAGTTGGTGGCTTGAGTGTGTACGGGTACTGGAGCACACCCTGCAGGGATGAATCTTCTCGAGAAGCCGTGTTGTCCGCGGTTATGTGACGACTTGGTGAAAGTACTGGCTAACAAGTACTCAGAACAACTTACACCTAACTAATACTAATTTGACTAGTAATAGGCTTATTGGCACAATAACCTGAATCATCATTAATCCAACTGTGTGAGTTATCCTTGGGTTGTTTCCTTAGTAGGGGGTGACATTGGATGGGTTTGTTTGAAGTTATCTTTCAGTTGGTTACAATACACGATCTTATCTTCTTTATGTTAGCCGGAAGTTGTAGCGTGTTTCTGTAGTTGGTTAGTGCAGCCCGCTGCCGCTTATTTGCAATAATCCCTTCCTTTCCGTTGAGCCCAAAGTATTTGTATCTTGTGATGACTGGTTACGCCGGTATCTTGTGAGTATGGTTTATCCCCTTGCCAGTACTTAACCGTACTGACCCACGAATCCTTTTTCGTGGCTGCATATTCAAAATTGCAGTCAACAGGTTTGAAGTCTGACGACGTTAGCTTGGGAATCCCTCCGGCTTGGCCTGGGCAGGGATTGGACGCTCTCGGTTATCTTCAGGACTCTTAGTCCAATTTGTATCTTATCCGTAGCCGGACGCTATGTTGTTTCTTCCGCTGTTATTTGGATCTTTGTATTGTATCAGTTGTATCCTTGACTCGTTTGAGTCGTCTTGTATAAATCTTTTCTGTTGTTGTGGAATATTCGTGAACTGTTGTAATGATTATCACAAGTGGCAACCTGGAATCGGTTATTATGCGGATTTGGCGGGAATGCTGAAATCTGCATAGTGCCCGATCTCGGGGCGTCACAGAAGCATGTTGGAACAAGAGCAGGATCGACTATCTCCAGAAGGGGGACCTTCCAGAAGACGAACTAGAGGCCGAGCGGGTCGCCCGTCGAGTCAATATGTACTGCGTCATCGACTCTAAGCTGTACCGGAGGCGCCCCAACAGCGCGACACTGATGTGCGTCCCCCCCCTCCCCCGAAGACGGCGTGGAACTCCTAAAGGACATCCACCAAGCAACTACGGCCACCACTCCTCATCGCTTACTCTCGTCGGCAAGGCCTTCAGGTATGACTTCTACTAGCCCACGGCTCGCAATGATGCCACCGAGCTCGTCAAGTCCTACAAGGCGTGCCAGTTGCACGCCAAGCAAACGCATCAGCCCGCACAAGGGCTCCAGACCATCCCTCTCTCATGGCCGTTCGTGGTCTGGGGCCTGGACATCCTGGGACCTTTCCCTCGAGTCCTCGGGGGATACCGCTACCTCTACGTTGTCGTCGACAAATTCACCAAGTGGGTGGAGGTAGAAGCTGTCCGGGACATCTCAACAAGAACAGCGGTGAAGTTTATGAAGGGGTTGTTCTACCGCTTCGGCGTGCCTAACCGCATCATCACCAACAATGCCGCGCAATTCACCAGCGGCCTCTTCAAGTCCTACTGCGCCAACCTGGGCATGAAGATCTGCTACGCCTCCGTCGCGCACCCGCTCAGCAACGGCTAGGCAGAGCGCGCCAACACCGAGGTCCTCAAAAGCCTCAATACGCGGAGCTTCAACAAGCTCAAGGCCCACGGAAAGAAGTGGATCAACGAGCTCCCGCCGGTCCTGTGGTCAATCCGAACCACCGCAACCAAGCCCACGGGGGCAATGCCTTTCTCCCTAGTTTATGGGGTCGAGGCCGTTTTCCTGCCGAACTCCAGCTTGGATCTCCCCGAGCCATGGCTTTCAGAGAGGATAGGCACGGGGAACTCCATGTCGAAGACTTGCTGCTTGTCGAGGAGGCGAGAACCCGAGCCGCCACCCGTCCTGCTCAGTACCAGCAAGGCCTCCGGCGCTACCACAGCATCACCATTAGGCCACGCACACTGGAGGCGGGCGACCTAGTACTGAGGAGTATTCTCTCCCGAGAGGGATTGCACAAGCTCTCTCCCATGTGGGAGGGGCCGTACCGGGAACCCATGTTGCGAGACCTAGTGCGGCACGACTAGAGACTAAACACGGCACGCCTATGCCAAACCCGTAGAACATCCAACATATGTCGAAGTTCTACCCTTAGTAATTAGTTCTTGCTCGCTCCACGTGCCTCCCCTAGGCCATGGTGACGCACCCTCGAGGGGACCACGTGACGCCACGGTAAAAATGACGCCAGGACCTTCGTGAAGGTCTCAGGGGGCATCTCATCAGGCGAACGCTCGGCCGTAGAGAGCCTCTACCCATACAAGTGGGTAGCCGCATGGCAAATCTTTGCACCTGAGCTCGCGCGAGTCTCAGCCCCATGATGATGGGAGTTCTGTTTCCGCACGGGGTGTCAAGTGCTACTTTGGGGACCACAGGGTCATGACATCCCCAAGCGTGTGTTGTATAACCTCACCCTAGAAGTAATTTTTTTATCACTTCCATTAACGCTTGTCTCTCAGCAAACCTCTCTTTCTTTCTTTGGAGCATGCATCTATCACTCCTTCTCGAGGACTCGCGAGCGGGGGCTGGGATCGGTACCCGTGCATGGGTGAGACCCAATCAGAATAAATCCAAGTTGTACAACTCTGTCTAAATGGGTCACTACCGTGCACGACACCTCATCTAAGCCCTTGATGCTGACTTTGTCTCGAGGTGTCCACGAGAACAGTGTCAGGCACGTACTCTTGCTCACTGCAGAAACAAGCACCTACCTCCTGAAGCAGCCAAGCACGGACTTTTTGCAAGAAAAAGAAGGATGCCTCAAGAGGGGCAGCGGCAAAGACATTTGCGGCAAGCGGACGACCGCGACAAGGACTTCGAAACTCCCAGAGCTAAGTCTAGAAACTCTCTGCTAACTCTCCAAAGGATCCATTCACAAATGATAAGACAAAAAACACATTTCCTCCATATTTCATACATGAGATACATTCGAGTACATGGAAATGCTGCATATCCATCGCGAAGACAAAAAGATGCTAGGACCAGGAAGGAGCTATCCCCTTCCGTTACTATCAAAGGAAGAAAACCCGTGACCAACCTCGGCCGAACCTGTCTTCGCCACAGCTGCGAGACATGATCGACCGAGGAGGAGCGATGGAGGCGACAAGGAGAAGGAGGAAGAAGAGGAGTCCAGACGAAGGCTGACTGATCAGTATCGTCATGCCCTCCATCTGGACGAAGGCAAACAAAGGCCTTCAGCACCTCGCCGAGTCCAGATCGTCGCTCTCCTCCTTGACGCCCGATGGATCTTCCTCATCCTACTCTTCAACAACATCATCTTCATCATCTCCGTCGTCATCCTCCTCGCCACTTCTTTCGCTCTCCATGCAGCACTCCACACATTCGCCGCGATGCCCGAAGATCTTCATGAAGAGGTGGTCCACCCCGTCGAAGCGGAGGTGGAGGACTTGGCTCTCCTCCAGCCATTGGGCGCGGGTGAAGGTCTTCCACCCTCTCGCCAGCGACAGGTGGACGGCGGCGCAAAACTCCACCGACGCCCACCAGGACCCATTAATGCATCCACAACATAAACCAAAAGCCGCGAGGCGGGTTGCGCTTGACGGAGGCGGCGAAGGCGTCGGGGAGCCTCGGCCGACTTTGGAGGCGACCATAGAGGGCTACCAGAAACTCGTGCTCCGGCACGCGGGTGTCCTCCGCCCAGCGAGTAAGGGAACTCCCCATCACGCTACGACCGCGGGGAGCAGGGCCCCCTCGACCATGATGGCTCCCCGCATTCGCTCTCGCCCGGGCAGATGACCCCTCCAGCAAATCCACGGCAACCACGATATGCCTCGCGCTCCGTCGGTGAAGGCGGTGTTGGAATGGGAGAGGGGCGTCCCCCTCCTATTGATGCCGAGGCCAAAAGATGGAACTACTCTCACTTGGACTTCCGCCAGCTCGAGGACCAAGGCAGAGGGGGCCATGTCCCAAGGGGGGACGTGACCAGACAACGAGGCGCCTGCTGCTCTACGCCATCCGGTTAGAGAAGTAATTGCAACAAGACGTTTCTGCCACGCAGGAAGATCATGGGATTTCCCTGCGAACCGTCGGGCCACGTGGGAGGCTAGGCCCGCATCCGGTGGGTCCAAGCTGCTCTGCTTTCCCTAAGAGCGCGCATCATGGGCCCGAGGGCCACTGTTGGACCCACGGATACCAGGGTGTCATGGCCCGTCTGCTGCTGGCCTAGCCCACCGAGTACGGAAGGAGTCTGTACCGGTCCATCAAGATAGGGAGATCCCCCTAACAGTTCTCCACTTAGGACGGCCCCTTGAAGAGGAGATCTCCAAGGGATCTCCACCACGCATCGCCGGGGAGGAGCCCTGCTCCGACCCCGCTCCTTCCTAGAAGGAGCCCCACCTGTTGGGGGATAGCCAATGTGAGGGTGACGCTCTGGCCTCTGCACGGATGACGAAGCCGCCGCAGGAGACAGTATGGCTTTGGTAGTTGCCATTCTCGTGTATAAAGTGCGGAGCTCCACTGCGCCAACCAAACCATAGTCTGTGGCTTTCCTCTTTGGTGCAAGAGAACCGAGTCCGTGCTAGAAGACGAGGGCGGTGTCACCAGGCTCCCCCACCGTGACGCCATGGACGGCGCAGCTGTCCCCCGGCGAAAAGGACCGCGCATGAGGCGCAGAGTACGGGACGGTCCATCCCTTGGCATGTTGTGGTATACGTGTTCCGCCAAGTGAGCGGGAAGCAGGGCCAATAGCCAGCATAAGTAGACCTTCCCTACCTCCACAAAGGGGAGGGGTGAAAACAAAAGAAGGAGAGAGAAGACACCAAGTAGATAGGTCACCGGAATCCCCCATTGCACTATAACATCCATAGTGCATTAAACTAGACAAGCAGGAGTAGTGTTTTACACCATCACAGTGGCGTCACTACTAGGGAAACCCCTACCGCCGGCGCCCTGGCACACGCCAGCGATGATCACGCCGGTGGTAAAATACTACCGCCGGCGCCCCTGCCCAACGCGCCGGCGGTATTGCTGGCTTAGCCCCGGCGCACGCGCCGCGCCGATGATAGGTCCACCCAGAGCGTCGGCGCTAAGTATTGCTGTTTCAAAAAATAAACAGAAAACAGTATATACAGGTTTTATACTGTTACAGGTATATACATAAAAATAAACATAATATATATCTCACAAAACAGAATTTATACGGCACAAATCAAGCAGCTAATAGTCAGATGTATCACACACGAATATAACAAGTCTCAAACCCGAATACAAAGTATCGAAGTGAAGCATAGACAAATCAAGTAGCTAAGACATCCATCATGAAATACAAAGTTATGGATCCAAAGTGTCGGAAGATATCTAGCTAAGGAGACATCGATCTAAACTAGACGGTAGAATAGAAAGGCGGAAACGATGAGCATCATCGTGACGAAGATGGTCTTCATCCGCTTCCTTCTCTTCTCTCCCGCTAGATATGTCTCTCCCGCTAGATAGCTCGCATATCGAGCTTGTTCCTCCGCCATAGTGGTGTACCCCTTGTAGCTATTGCCGCTGAATCGGTGCACCTGTCTCCGGCAAGCCTCCCAGTCGTCGTATACTCCGGGAACATGTCCCCAGTACACGACATGGAATGTCATCTATTATTTGGACAAGACAAAATAGACATCAGTAGCCAAATCATATATGCAACAAGTATATGCAACAACGTAGCAAAATCAAATATGAAACAAGTATATGCAACAAGGATTCGGCTGCCACAACAAGTATATGGGCTGAGAAATAAGTTTTCTTACTCTAGGTATTCGGCTTTGGCGGGAAGGGGCGGATGCCGTCTAGCGAGTTGAATGGCTGCTTGTCGCCGCATGCCTCTAGGCGGGCTTCTAACTCGTCATTCATCGGTGGTATGTGACCCGCGAAGAAGCGGCCACCCTTAGTGACGACATCGTGATGGAATATTGTGGCAATCTGTCGTTGGATGTGACGAAACTCATTTCTCACCGTATCGCTAGGGCTGTTCGCCATGTCGATGCACCGTCTTTGGAGACTAGATAGCAACAAGAGGTCGTTTGCATCCTTCACAAAATCCCTCATATGAAGGATGGTGTACCAGGTGTCCATCCCACTCTCTGGGTGCAACTGATTCATGCAGGAAAACGTGGTTGTGTGGACGCACCGGAGGCAACCTCGGCTGGTTTCTTTCCTTGCCTTGAGGGGACCTGCCTTGGCGGCGAATCCGGTGAGAGCTGCGTCGAGAACAGACTTGAGGGTTGTGTAGTTCTTCGGCTTGGCACTCCCCGAGTTGAGATAAGTAACGTGCGACTACCGCGGGTGCATGACCAAGAGGACGCAGTACATGTCTCTGCACAAAACAATCCATGCGCCATCCTCAGATTAATCTTCTCACGCACGCAAAAGAGTGATGTAAATATACTAAAGAATGTAACGAGGGCTAGCGGTCGATCATAAACTTACTTGGGGAAATATGGCATGAGGAAGGTTTTCTTAGTATGATTCGCCACCAAGAAATCCTCCATATGCTTCGTTGCAATCACTCGGTCCCGTGGGTTGGCCAAGACGCTTTCACGCATATAGTAGGGGTCCATTATCGCTACGTCCGGTGTTCTCTCTTTTATGATATTGTGCGCCATTTTGAGAGCTACGAGACACACGAAGGGTGGGAAGAGCCGTTTCAGATGGAAGACGTTGATCATGTCATCAAAACTGAGAAAGAACTGCTCTGCGGGGTATTTCTCCACAAAGCCCACGCCGAGGGGCACCTTGACCACGTGGAGCGGGTACGAGGGGGAACTCGACTGCATAAGTTCCCTCTCCTTCTGCAGAACACCATCATGACAGCTCCTCATGTCCCCGGTCAAGAGTTTGACAAGGTCTGGCGGTAGCATCGGCTGGCCCAGAACATAGTGTTGGCGCCACTGGTCGGGTAACTTGTCCAGAACCCGAAGTGCTGGCTGGCTGGCGGAGGCGGCGGCCGCTTTTTTCTTCTGGGGCCTTTTCCTGGTGGTCTTCCTCGTCTTTAAGCACGGGGGAGCACCGTCGCCTGCTATTATCGCGTCGAGTGTCGCACCACGACAAGTGTTTGGGCTTAGCAAAGCTTTCGCCGGCAGATCACGGTGGTCACCGAGCGCTGGAGCGCTGAAGCCGACATCTTCCTCGGGGGTTTCTTGAGAACCAAACAACTTCTTCTTCAAGCATTCCGCTTTCCCCGCTGGGAGATCACGGTGGTCGGGTGAATCACGAGGCGACTGGTCCATATCAGCGAGCTGATCCAGATCGAGGTTAGCAACAGGCTCGAGATCATCATAATGATGGTCCATATCGATATTAGCGATGAATTCATCAATGGGATCCTCGCTTCGGTGTTGTGTCGCGGACGATCAACGACAGGTGGAGGAGTTGGAGCCGCCGGCGCAGCCGATGGAGTGGCCTTGTCTTGGCTTGCCGTCGTCCCTGATTTGGCGTTCAATCGAATTAGTCGCTTCGGCCATACCAATATTTCATTCTTTAGTCCTGATATCGTCAGCTCGCCGTCGGCTTTCGGGGGCTGATAAGGAGGATAAATCTCTCCGCATCCCGCTAAAGCCTGATCCACGCGAACCCGATGGACATCCTCAGACATTTGCTGGCAATGGAACCTCCGGTTTTGTTGCCAAAGGATTATTCCCTTCGCCACATCCTTCAACTCATTCTCCACGTCCAATAGCAAGGTGCAAGGAACTTCGGGGTCCTATAAGAAATTATGTAGGTTAGAGGGGGCGGTGACGAAGTAGTTAAGTAACGAGTTCACGCTTTAAGATTAATTACCGTGAGGGCGTCAAGCTCGGCGCGTGTCGACGGACCGAGGGCGGGCTTGGGAGTGACAGAGGGGATCTCGGCGCGTGTCGACGGACCGGTGGGGGGCATTAGAGTGACAGCGGGGAGCTCAGCGCGTGTCGAAGGACCGGGGGCGGGATCGGCCATGCAGGTGACAGAGGGGCTGCTAGCCGGCATTGACGGCGACACCCGCCTATTATCACCTTTGTTTGCCGCGCCAGGATTCGCAAATATAACAGGTCGAGCTGCATCCTACAGCGCCCTATTGTGAGAGTTTCTTCCGCCTAAGCGTATCAACGGGAGCGGCCCTTGCCCGCCGGCTTTGAAATAGTTCGCCCACGACTAAAACATGGAAGGCATGATTTCATTTAACGTGTTAGCCACCCTGTCATTAACCTTCTCTTCCATCATGGATTCCAATTCAGTCAACTTGTGCCTTAGCACCCCTGTCTCTTCCCTTAGCTCGGACGTCTCCACTAGTAGTTGGCTAGTCTGGCTAGTCTCATGCTTCCTCTTCTGCGCTCGCGCCGCCATTCGCTCCTCTTTGGTAGTTGCCACGGCGAAGCCATGGTTAACATGCTTGCGACCTCCTCCGTGTGCGATCATACGGCCCTGATGCGGCCTTGTCAACAGTGGCAGTTCCTTCACCTTGTTCAATGCCCTAACAAGGGGTATGTACCACGGAAGCTTATCCGTCCACGCCTGAGACGAGGAGGCAGCTTCTGTCGTTTGTTCTGCTATCTGCAGAAGTAACGTGAAGCATTAAGAAATGCCAATACTAGAATTTAATCGAGAGTAGGATCTAACTAAGCTGAAACCGGTAAATTTGCTTACTAGTTCTTTCTCAAGTGCAAGCACCTTCTCGTCCGTGGCCAACTTGAGACCAACCACCTTCCTGGGGTCCGTGACGACATCCCCAGTATCGGTTTCTTTATGGTACCGGGACCTCAGAAATCTCCGCATCTCCGGGTGGGGGTACTTGTGCCACGGGTTCTCGATGTCGGCTTCTATATAGGCCTGGTCCTCCTTCGCCCATATCTCCTCCTTGACGGCGTAACCGTTGCTACCCAGGCGGTGGAATCCGATGTTCTTGTTTCCCATGTCCACTCCCCACTTGGTGTTAGCCTTGGTTTGCTCTAGATCTTCACTGGACACGAAAGAATCGAAGTCTTCTTGCGTAATCTTCGGAAAGTGGTTGTGGATCTTCTCGAAATCGTCACCCGCGGCACGCATATCCCTCACCATATATTTATAACCGCTCAGTGCTTTGGTGAACTTGGTCATGGCATGAGTGTTCACCACATTACCTTCGAGATCCTGGTTGTTGTACTCGCCAGGAAACTCCTATCGGGCGTTCAGCCTCGAAATAAGTTGAGCGCGCAAATGCTTCTTGTCCTTGTGTTGGAGGTTAGTTTCGTTGAGGTTGACGACGTCCCGAAGGATTGCTGCCAATTGGATGTCGTAACCCCTCGCGCGAGTTTTAGGCTCCCGGGGCACACCATCGGTGTCAACCACCGTGAATGGTTCTCGGGTGGCACCGACCTGGTTTGGGCGCCGCTCCTGACGCCGTTTCCTAGCTTGGTTACTGGTTTCGGAGCCACCACTCACGCCACTATCGGTGGTTTCTTCTCCTCTACCACCTTGCTCCTCGGCATCCTCCCTTTCCTCGTCCGCGGTAGGGTTATAATCAGCATCATCGTTTCCCCTTTGTTCATTCTGCTCCTCTAAGAACATCAGATGATAGTGCGCCCCCAACTCTTTTTCAGAAGTCTCGGCGCCTGTGTCGTTGTTCTGGTCTCTGCGAGACGACATTACAACCGTGTTTCAAGGGGGTCACTCTGTCATTTCAGAGAAATAAAACAACAAAACAATTGGCAAGTAAGCCCAAGTGCACTATACAATTGTTGCCTATTCCTTGATAGTAGTAAAAGAAAAGGTAACTTTTTGCATAGAATGAATGCATAATTTTTTAAAAAAGTTCCATCTGAAGAAATGCATTAGATTAGTAAATGAAATATAAATGTTCTGAAATGATTAATTGGTTATGTTGTTTCTTACTAAATAGGAAAAAAATTAACAATCACTTATGTCATGTTTGTCCCGAATTGGTGTATCTTTGTAAAGAAACAATAATTAATTCTAATGACATCATGACATCAGTGCTGCAAATACAGAGCACTGGATTTGATAATCTAAATGTATTTATTTGCTTCCCTAAAGCAGCCTCCATACGCTACAAAATATAAAACATTGTGTGGCAGGCTTGAAGAACCATTCAGCACTTAAGCATGTTTAGGCCTTCAAGGGAAATAAGGGTCGTTTACACAAAGTTTATACAGTTGCATCTTATAGAGTACGTAACCAAGGATGTGGTCTACAAGTTCTCTGAATACTTAAGTTGCAGATTATCTTGCTCCACTTAAGTTACAGTTGCTTTCTCTTTTGTTTGTATAAGAACAATGAACGACCCTCTAACTCTATTCGTATAACAATGCCCGGAACAATGTTGTGATCACACTCAAAGAACACAACCACACAGGAATGAGCAGCAGCTGGGCCTACTCAATCAACAAGCAGCGGCTTGATTGATCTATCTTGATGTATAGTACAAGTGGCATCAATCACCATCCTGTAGCGGATCAATGTCATAATCTCCTTGAGATCAACTGTGGCAGCAGCAACAGCAGTAGCTGCAAACGCCAAAAATGACAGCCTTGTGTGGAAGCACAAGAGCGGCAGGTTGCTACAGCTGCTGGAGTCTGGCTCTATTGAATTGCCAGTTAGAGGACCGGTAGTTGTTTCCATGCCTGCAATGACCACCATGCGCTCTGCAAGTTGGGGAAGGAACTAGTGCTTTCGAGCTCTAGTCTAGATTATTTGTATAGTGCTTCCTTCTCCCAAACTCAAACCAAAAACCTCCCTCTATTTATCTTGGATTTTTTTGTTGCCATTTAAAGATGATGCAACTAACCACTAGTAGAAAAAAGGCCTTCCATACGCCCCCATTAGTCCCCAAAATAATCGACCCGCGACCATAGGGGTCTTTAGTCGCGGTTCGGGACGAGACCCGCGACCAATAGTCTGGGCCCAGCGCGCTCGGTCCACAGCTGGCGGAGGGGAGGGGCTTTAGTCCCGATTGGCCAGACCAACCGGGACTAATAGTTCCTCGGGCTGGCCCCAAGGCCTTTAGCCGCGGTTGTCCAGGTGAACCGGGACTAAAGGTCCATCCCTATATAGGACTCAGCTCGCTGCACTTAGCCACATTTGGTGTCACTTTTGCTCACAATATTCACAAGGGGTGGTGGGTATGCTTTTGGTTCCTACTATGCACACAAGGTGTTCGATGAAATGCCCGATAGCATGAAACACACATGATATGAAGTGTCCGAGCCGCACTTGAGCGTTTTCATTTATTTTACCTCCGTGATCGCGGTTAGCAACTTGAACCTTTCATGATTTGTATTATTTCCAGCTAGTTAGTTTAACAAATGCATGATGGTTAATTATATACTTTATATAATAATAATGCAGATGAATCGGCAATGGATGTACGGTAACCGACTCTCCGGCGAGTTCACTACGGGTTTGAAAGATTTCCTCGTAGTGGCAAATGCGAACAAGCAGCGAGGTTTTGTTATCTGTCCATGTGCTGAATGTAAGAATGAGAAGGGTCACTCCTCCTCAAGAGTCGTTCACATGCACCTGCTTCGGCACGGTTTCATGCCAAGCTATAATTGTTGGACCAAGCATGGAGAAAGAGGGGTTAGAATGGAAGAAGATGAAGAAGAGGATGATATCGATTTCAACTATCATGACGTTTTCGGTGATACTTTCATGGAGGATGATGCTGAAGGTGGGGAAGGGTTTGGTGAAGGTGAAGAAGAGGTACATGATGAGCCCACTGATGATCTTGATCGGACCATTTCTGATGCACGGAGACGCTGCGAAACTGACAAGGAGAGGGAGAATTTGGATCCCATGTTAGAGGATCACACGAAGTCGTTGTACCCAGGATGCGACAATAGTCTGAAAAAGCTGGGCTGCACACTGGATTTGCTGAAATGGAAGGCACGGGAAGGTGTAGCTGACTCATCATTTGAAAATTTTCTAAAAATGTTGAAGAATATGTTTCCGAAGAATAACGAGTTGCCCGTCAGTACGTACGAAGCAAAGAAGGTTGTGTTCCCTCTAGGTTTAGAGATTCTGAAGATACATGCATGCATTAACGACTGCGTCCTCTACCGCGGTGCATACAAGGATTTGAATGAATGCCATGTATGCACTGCATTGCGTTATAAGATCAGAGGCGATGACCCTGGTGACGATGTTGAGGGCGAGAAACCCAGGAAGAGGGTTCCCGCCAAGGTGATGTGGTATGCTCCTATAATACCTCGGTTGAAACGCCTGTTCAGGAACAAAGAGCATGCCAAGTTGTTGCGATGGCACAAAGAGGACCGTAAGTCCGACGGGGAGTTGAGACACCCCGTTGATGGAACGCAATGGAGAAAGATCGACAGAGAGTTCAAAGATTTTGCAGCTGACGCAAGGAACATAAGATTTGGTCTAAGTACTGATGGCATGAATCCTTTTGGCGAGCAGAGCTCCAGCCATAGCACCTGGCCCGTGACTCTATGCATCTACAACCTTCCTCCTTGGTTGTGCATGAAGCGGAAGTTCATTATGATGCCAGTGCTCATCCAAGGTCCGAAGCAACCCGGCAACAACATCGATGTGTACCTAAGGCCATTAGTTGATGAACTTTTACAATTGTGGGGCAGACCTGGTGTACCTGTGTGGGATGAGCACAAAGAAGAGGAATTTAACCTACGAGCGTTGCTTTTTGTAACCATCAACGATTGGCCTGCTCTCAGTAACCTTTCGGGACAGTCAAATAAGGGATACAAAGCATGCACACACTGCTTACATGAGACTGAAAGTGTATTTTTGGATAACTGTAGGAAGAACGTGTACCTGGGTCATCGTCGATTTCTTCCCCGAAATCATAACGTAAGAAAGAAAGGCAAGCATTTCAACGGCAAGGCAGATCACCGGCCGAAGCCTGCGGAACGTACTGGAGCTGAGATATTTGATATGGTCAAGGATTTGAAAGTCATCTTTGGAAAGGGTCCTGGCGGACAATCAGTTCCGCTGGGAGTTGACGGGCACGTACCCATGTGGAACAAGAAATCGATATTTTGGGAGCTACAGTACTGGAAAGTCCTAGATGTCCGCTCTGCAATCGACGTGATGCATGTTACGAAGAATGTTTGCATGAACCTGCTAAGCTTCTTGGGCGTGCATGGGAAGACAAATGATACAAAGGAAGCACGGCAGGACCAGCAACTTTTGAAAGACCCAGATGACCGGCATCCGGAATGGTTTCAAGGTCGTGCCAGCTACGCTCTTACGAAAGAAGAGAAGGTCATTTTTTTGAATACCTGAGCAGTATGAAGGTCCCGTCTGGCTTCTCGTCGAATATAAAGGGAATAATTAACATGGCGGACAAAAAGTTCCAAAACCTGAAGTCTCACGACTGCCACGTGATTATGACGCAATTGCTTCCGATTGCTTTGAGGGGCCTCCTACAGGAAAATGTTCGAGTAGCCATTGTGAAGCTGTGTGCATTCCTCAATGCAATCTCTCAGAAGGTAATCAGTCCAGAAGATCTACCACGGTTACAAAACGATGTGGTCCAATGTCTTGTCAGTTTCGAGTTGCTGTTTCCACCATCCTTCTTCAATATTATGACGCACCTCCTGGTCCACCTAGTTGAAGAGATTTCCATTCTCGGTCCTGTATTTCTACACAATATGTTCCCCTTCGAGAGGTTTATGGGAGTATTAAAGAAATATGTTCGTAACCGTGCTAGGCCAGAAGGAAGAATCGTAAAGGGCTATGGAAATGAGGAGGTAATTGAGTTCTGTATTGACTATGTTCCTGACCTTAAGCCGATTGGTATTCCTCAATCGCGGCACGAGGGGAGACTAAGTGGAAAAGGCACGATCGGAAGGAAATCAACGATATGTATGGACGGTCATTCTATGACTGAAGCACACTACACAGTTCTGCAAAATTCGAGCTTGGTGGCTCCGTACTTCGAGCAACACAAGAATATTTTACGCTCGAACAACCCGGGGAAGCCTGAATCATGGATTAGAAAGGCCCACATGGAGACTTTCGGCAGTTGGTTGCGAAAACATTTAATGAATGACAATGATGTTGGAGATCAGCTGTACATGTTGGCCAAGACACCATCTTCGACTATAACGACTTTCCAAGGGTACGAGATTAATGGGAATACATTTTACACGATCTCCCAAGATAAAAAGAGCACCAACCAAAACAGTGGTGTCCGCTTTGATGCAGCAACCGAGATTGGGCAAAAGGTCACATATTATGGTTACATAGAGGAGATATGGGAACTTGACTTGGACCCTCTTTTAAGGTCCCTTTGTTCCGGTGCAAATGGTTCAAGCTAACAAGAGGTGGGGTAAAGGTGGACGAGCAATACGGAATGACAATGGTGGATTTCAACAATCTTGGTTACCTTGACGAACCATTCGTCCTAGCCAAAGATGTCGCTCAGGTTTTCTATTTGAAGGACATGAGTAGCAAACCGAGGAAACGGAAAGATAAGAAAACAATCAGTACATCATGCGATGATCCAAAGCGCCACATTGTTCTTTCAGTGAAAAGAAACATCGTGGGAGTGGAGGACAAGACAGACATGTCAGAAGATTATAATATGTTTGGTGAAATTCCGCCCTTCAAAGTAAACACTGACCCAAGCATTAAGTTAAATGATGAGGATGCTCCATGGATACGTCCAAATCGTAAGAAAGCGGGGACACAAGGGAAGGATTGATGTGTAATAATTTATTGTACCAAACTTTGTTGAATGGATCATGTTTAATGGATCATTTGAATTATATTATCTCTAATTTATTGTACCAAACTTTTACTAAAAACAGAAAACAGACGCGCTAGCGCGCCGCAGTGTCGCCGGAATACAAATTCTTTTATTAAAAAGAGAAAACAGACGAACACTACTCCTCGCCGTCGTCGTCGGGGAACTCGTCGGTGACCTCCTCCGGGTCATCATCGTCGACGAACTCGTAGGTGACCTCCTCGTCGTCGTCGGAGGTGCATGATGGTATGTCCGAGATAGGCCCCCACCTCGGATCGTCGGAGGCCCAGACTTTGCCGGCGTCGTCGGCCCGACGAAGCTCTTGCAGCGCCTTCGTCCTCGCCTCCCGAGCGGCATCTAACGCGAGGTGGCATTCGAGGCGGCGCTCCGCCCGCTGAGCCGCGCGGGTCTGCCAGAGCTCCTCGTCGGCGCTCTCTTCCCCCGGGTTGTTCCGGTAATACTCGCGGACGACGCGGTCTTCCCTGGCGTCGACTAGGCCCTGAAACGCGCGGTGGCGGAGGTGGAGGTGGTCGGCGGCAGTGATGATCTGCGGCTTCGGCGCCCTGGCCTCCGCTTCCCAGACGGTGTGGCAGTTGTTGAAGTTCATTAGCGACCGCGGGCGGTTGAGGCGCCAGGCCGCCGCGTCCCAGGCGCGGGCTGCCTCCGCCGCCGTCGCAAAGGTGCCGAGGGGGATGCGGTCGTCCCCCCAGCGGATATCTACGCTGAACATTCCGTTCTGCCGTGCTCAGACGCCGCGGAAGCCGGTGGTGCTGTTCCTCCTCGGAGGCATGGTGGAAGCGCGACGGTGCAGAGGGATGGAGAAGAAGCGCTCGAGGCGCGACAGTTTATACCGCGCCCTCCAGGCCACGCGTCACAACTCCCGCGCCACGCGTCACAACTCCCGTGCCACGCGCCACCATAACACAACCCAAGCATGGATGGATGTGTTAAAGGGGGGGTGTGGAACAAATGCACGGCTGGACGTATGACGGCGAATCCGGATATTTTGTATTTGCTCGATGAACTGAATATATGATGTATCAAACCTTAAAGGGGGTGTAGAACAAAACAGACGGTATCGCCGTCATATAGCCCAACCGTGGCTACTGGGTGCATATATGCATACCAATTGCACGGCTGGACGTATGACGGCGAATCCGGATGTTTTATATTTGCTCGATGAACTGAATATATGATGTATCAAACCTTAAAGGGGGGTGTAGAACAAAACAATCGGTATCTCCAGTATACAACCCTGCAGTGGCTACTGAGTGCATATATGCATACCAAATGCACAGCAGGGCGTATGCTGGCGAATCCGGATGTTTTGTATTTGGGAGATGAACTGACCGGTGTATGAAGCTGGGCTATATATAGGGTCCTCTGGCTCACAAAGTGTTGAGCTAGGATTTTGATCCAACGGTTAAGAAACATCTCATCCAACGGCTCACAACAGCTCGAAAGAAACACATCGTAGCCCTGATCGAACGGCTCACAACAGCTGGAAAGAAACACACCCCGGATCCAACGACTCACAAGCGGTTGAAAGAAACACACGATCCGTGTGATTCTATCTGATTGGTCCAAACGAAACCCTAATTCCCATGTAGTCCCTGTTGGTGACACCAACCGGGACTAAAGGGATGATCCGTTTCCCAATGAAACCCTAACCCATTTAGTCCCGGTTGGGGACACCAACCGGGACTAAAGGGATGTTTTCTTCTCGCTATATATATGTATGCATTGCCACACCATTGGCATAAAAACATACAAACTCACCACTCTCTCATGGCTTCTACCGTACCCACTCTAACATTCATCCAGGTGGAGGCACTTTCCGCCTCGAACTACCCCTACCCCCCCGGCTACAGCGTTCCCGCCGGTTGGATGCTGAGCGCCGGAGGAGTGCCGGTCCCTCCTCTTCCTCAAGGTGTGGCACGTCGGGCGGCCATCACTAACCACTACTACCACGAGCTCACGCCGGAGCAGCGGAGGAATCCCAGTTGGCATCCCGATAACCAACATACTTGGGATGCCTTCTTCATCAATCGGCGTGAGAGGGCGCTCGCCAGGTATGAGGAGGACGGCCTGCCTCCTGGGAACTTTCACGAGGCCGGTCGTCGGCTATGGTGGTCCGGCCGGACTCTACAGAGCGTCATGGACTACATCAGGGCCGGCGATATCCCCCGCCTGCGCTACCCTCAGGCCCAGTCCTGGAGTCGTGATCCTCCGAGGGAGTGCAGAGCACCGTCAGACAATAGTGACGACGACGGCGGCGACTACGACGACTACGAGTGGATGTACTATAGGCCTAGGCAGGAGTATGACTAGCGGCAGATATCAGATCATGCATCTATGCTCTCCGTTTAGGTTTAGATCCACTCTTGCCATTATGTACTGCTTTTTTTATCTATGGGAAAATTTCTGAAAGATCCTCTGACCCTGAGTAGACCTCACTATGCTTGCTCTGACCCTGGCCAGTCAAGCCTCCGTCCCTTCTGTTCACTAGATTTGACACAGCCGAGTCTCTCTCAGCTGAATTTTCTGATATATTATTTGTATTTTTAAGATTTTAAAATGAAGTAGTTTTATTTTTCTGAATTTTCTGATATATTATTTGTATTTTTAAGATTTTAAAAAGAATTAGTTTTATTTTTCTGAATTTTCTGATATATTATTTGTATTTTTAAGATTTTAAAAATAATTAGTTTTATTTTTCTGAATTTTCTGATATATTATTTGTATTTTTAAGATTGGAAAAAGAATTAGTTTTATTTTTATGAATTTTCTGATATATTATTTGTATTTTTAAGATTTTAAAAAGAATTAGTTTTATATTTCTGAATTTTCTCATATATTATTTGTACTTTTAAGATTGGGAAAAGGAAAAGTATTCGAATAACCACCTTTAGTCGCGGTTCGTGTCACGAACCGGGACTAAAGGCTCGTTCTGCGCGGGAACGGAAATGCCGCGAAAATTTTCACCTTTAGTCCCGGTTCGTGACACCAACCGGGACTAAAGGCCCGCGGAGGGTACCCCAGGGGACCTTTAGTCCCGGTTGGTGTCACGAACCGGGACTAAAGGCTGGCCCTATATATTCCCGGCCCCAAAAATTTCTAAGTCCAAACACTCGTCTTCCTCGCGCCGGCGCCCTGCTCGTCGATTCCGTCGTCGTCGCCCGATTCCGTGGTCGTTGTCGCCTGCGAGAGTACCGCGCCGTCACCGTCGCCCGCGCCCTTCTCTCCACCGCCTCCGCCCTGCTCCGGCCCCGCCCCGTCGTCGCCGTCTCCGGTAGGTTCCCCGCGGGCCTCGCGCCGCCCTCAAACCAACGCCGCCCTCCCGCTCTCGAACGGCGACCACGAACCAACGCCGCCCTCGCCGCGGGCCTCGCGCCGCCCTTGAACCGCGCCGGAATCGCCGGAGACCGTTCCCCGTTGCCGAAATCGCCGGAGACCCGAGAGCAAACCGCCGGCCACCGTGTCACGCCAGGGTGACATCATCATGACGTCACCTGGCCACGTGTTGGCGAGTTTTTTTTTAAATGACGTCATCGTGACACGTGGGGCGCAGTGTACATGGAATTACAGAAAATAATTAAATCTTCTAAATTAAACAACTTTTAATTTATAATTCCAAAAATTATGGAAAAATATGCAAAATGTTCGCAAAAATGTAAGCTATCTGTTTATATCATTACCAATCATGTTTGACAAAGTTCAAAATGAGACCATATTTGAATTTGAGTTAAATTCATTAAAATAATGAAAGTAAGTTTTAATTCAATAAATTCAGAATATTAAGTGTAATATACCAAAATGACCAGAAAATAAAATGCAACCTAGCTATGGGGTTCTCCAAGTCATTTGAGCAACTAATCTTGGAGACACCTCTAAAGTATGGTTTTCCCCCTCCGGTGGTCATCGTTCTTCCACCCAAAACCCTACCAATCTGTTTTCCCTTCTTCTACGACAATATTTGCTAAGTCTCCTATATACTTAATTAATTTTTACTACATGCATGTCTGCAGGAGTGACATATGGCGGACAATAGAGCCTTGCCGCTTACGGATCAGGAGGCTGAAGGTATTATATACGGCATGATAGCCAACCCGATCCCTTATGTGCCGGGCCCAGAAGATGAGCAACAAGAGGATGTAGTCTCTTCTTATCTGAACTTTGATGATCAAGAACGTGAAGGAACAGACATTGTCAACGATCAAACAGGTGAAGGAACGGACATTGTCGATGATCAAGGAGGTGAAGGAATGGACATTGATGACGGAGGTCAACCGTCGACAAACGACGATCTCCAATTGCAAAGAACAACCACCTCCGGCGAGGTATATATATATATATATATATATATATATATACATTGGGACTCTCGTGATACAAACTTACTGAAATGTGAATACATATGCACTAACACGCGCGACTCTCTTTCTTATTTTAGCCCTCGATCGGATCTAGTATGACAAAGCGTGGCAAATCCAAGGCGGTGAAAGATGGATAAACATATACCATCGAATCAGTCAGTGAAACCGGCAAGCCCCTACAGCACACCATAAAGTTTATCAACCAATGCAGAGTCATTGTTAGAGACACCGTCCCGATCACCGTCCAAGAATGGAAGGAGCCAAAGAAAGCACGTATTGGTTTCAGTTATGTCGACAAGAGAACGAAAAAGATTATGTTTAGAAAGCTTATTGCACATTTCATTCTACCTCCGGAATACAACAAAAAAGATGAATTCGGTGAGGAGGTTCCGGGTGGACGTCAGAGGAGGAGGATAGTCAAAGAGTTCGCTCTTCAGAAGATGGCCGAAGCATTCCGGAACTTCAAGAAAAAATTGTTCCGTGAATATGTCAGCAAGGGCAAGACTCCGATTTTCACTGGACAACATGGGAAACTGAGAGATGATTGGACAGAATTTGTGACGCAACATAAATCGGAGCATTTCAAGGAAATGTCGAAAAAAAATAAGACTAATGCGGAAAAGAAACAGTACCATCATGTTATGGGGCCAGGAGGATACCGCGTTTCGGCGCCTAAGTGGCAGGCGATGGAGGACGGCCTGACGGAAAGAGGAATCCGTCTAGGTACAGAGGGATGGGACGAAAGAGCCAAAATGTGGTGGTACAGGCATGGGGGATCGCTAGACCCGGAGACAGGGGCGTGTGTTCACCGGCAGAAAACGTTTGCTCCCACAAAAGACCTTGTTGACGGAATGACCAAAGCTCAACAGGGCGTGCTCACGTTCAACATAGAGAGAGACCAACTGACCCATGCCCTCGGGAATCCTGAACACGGAGGACATATACGAGGCAAAGGCAGATTGTCGTGGAAAGTAGGGTTTTCCCAAGAGGGTGACTCGTACTGTTACAGAAGCCGTAAGAGAGGTACGGACCGGGCTGCAGATCAAATGTCGCATCTTGCAATGGAAGTTTGTGAGCTGAAGAAGGTCGTGGCGGGAATACTTGAGAAAGAAAAAGCGTCGGCTGCAGGGCTGCATCAAGAACATGCAGCGGATCTCGGAAGCCAGCATCAGCGGAGAAGCAGCGTGGCTTCCACGGAGGCCCCGACTGCAGGTGCAAATGCACCGATGATCGAGAGTCGTGCACCGGAGCCTCACTACCCCGTGGATGATGTAAAGGAGATGAAAGAATGTGATCTGCATTATCTCGTGGGGAACATTTCCATGAAGGTAGCTACCGGCAGTGCTTTACCCTGTACACCTGGAGCACTCCATCACAACAACCCCATTCCATATGGCTATGCTCGTGTCACGATGGAAGACATAGTCCAAGCGTTTGAGGACCTGGAGATTGACATAGCTACACCCGAAGGGGAGAGAAGACTTGGAGATGTCAAGCGCCAGTTCATTCTATGGAAAAAGAAGTACATAGTGTTTCCAGGCGAGACGCCAAGGCTAACAAGTCCACCCTCCTACGATGGTGCAGGTGCTGGTGGTGGTGGTGGTGCTGGTGCTGGTTCACCTACGCCTCCTTCACGCCATTCGACGCCGTCCCCCGATCCACAATCTCCGGCAGGTAAGCAGCCGTCGCCCCCGATTCCTCCTCCGGCGGTTAAGCAGCCGTCGCCCCCCATTCCTCCTCCGGCGGTTAAGCAGCCGTCGCCCCCCATTCCTCCTCCGGCGGTTAAGCAGCCGTTTCCCCCCATTCCTCCTCCGGAGGAAAAGTAGCCGTCTCCCCCCATTCCTCCTCCGGAGGATAATCAGTCGTCGCCCCCCATTCCTCCTCCAGAGGATAAGTAGACGTCGCCCCCCCATTCCTCCTCCAGCGAAGAAACAGAAGCAGGCGGACAGCAAGGGAACCTGCTCTTGGTCTATTAACCCAGAGCCTTATGTACCTAAGACCACACGGTACCGGAGCCATCACTGAAGCCTCTCTCCCCAAGGCCTTGGGAACTTAGTGATGCTGAAACCAAATTGGCCGTGAAGGCTGACGTTGACAAATGGAAGGCCCGTCAGAAGGCGCTAAAGTAGCCTGAGCCCAAGGAAGTATTCCCTCCGATTGTAGACAAGTGGGCTACGGGTTTTTTGTCGACAGTGTCCCAAGCCGTGAAGAATTTGCCTAAAGACTATGATCTTGAACTTCGTAAGCAAGAAAAAATATTGGAGGAGGAGAAAGCAAAAATAGTGGAGGAGGAGAAAGGAAAAGGAAAAATGAAAAAAAGCGGGAAACAAGTTGCCCAGCTCGGGATGCAGAGTAAACAATCGATCCCCCCGCTCATAGTGAAAGCCGCTCCGGAACAGGACCCCGAGGTCATAAAAGTTGCGGCATCAATGGGATTGACTGTAGCTACTGCCATGCAAAGTGCGTCCGAGATGGGTATGTCTGTTCGTGCCTTGTTAGGCCTGGACGCTGCGCCAGTTTGTGAGGTAGCATTACAATATGTGAAGAAAGGGCCTCTCGTCGAGCCTACGAAGGAAAAGGATCTACCACCACTAATGCAAAGTCTGCTACGTTGGTACAAACAATTCATATCATGGACCGACAAAGAATTTGTGTATGTGGATGTTACAGAGGAGCATCACACCAAAAAGTACTCTGTAACAGTTGAGATGAGTGAATTGTTCCAGCTGTTCAATCTGCGCGAGCTCGGCAAATCTATCCTGAGTTGCTACGTTCTGTAAGTGATTTATTTCTACCTCATCTCGTTCTTCATTGCCTACATATATATATATATATATATATTGTCCTAATTAACTATATTGTTGCATACGCTATTATGCAGATTGAAGATGTGGGAATGCAGAATAAGACTCATCCATGATGTTGGGTTCATTGACCCACAAATCATTAATGGAACTATGTTAGAACGTCACCCCAAAGACGTGGAGAAAGACTTGTACAATTTTCTTAAAAAGCATGAATCCAAAAGTTATATTCTATTTCCTTACCATTTTGGGTGAGTGTTTCTCTCATGTTCCCATTCTCTTTTGTTTACTCCATGCATGGTATGTCTAATCGATAAGTTATGCATGACTGTGCATGTAACGTGTCCGCAGGTTCCACTGGATTCTGCTAAAAATTGAACTTCACAGCTCCATAGTTGTTATCATTGACTCTATGAATTCAGATACAAATCTTTGGGTCGACATGAGAAAAATGATGCAAAGGTAATTATTTTCAATCATTTACGCTCTATATCGATCGGTCTCTTTTGTTCATTTCCTAATATGCAGTAGCTAATAACTCCCTTGTTCATTTAATTTTATTTGCAATGTAGAGTTTGGATACGGTTCTCACGTGAACATGTCGGTGGATTCAAACATCAGCTACAATTTAAAAATGTGGTCAAAGGTGTGGATAAGCAGCCACCGGGGACAGGTCTATGTGGATACTATGTCTGTGAGAACATACGGAAAGAAATCTCTGAGAGGAAGAAGGACGAGATCACGCGGAGGGGTCTCAATAACTTGCGGAGGGCGCTTACTCCAGAATCTCGCTTCCGACCAATTCAAGAGGAAATAGCAGGATTTTTCCTTAGGCATGTCATCGATAGGCAAGGAGAACACCATGCGTCCACCGACGATGACTATTATACGCATCAGCCCTGAGTACTTTGAAACTTGTTCGAATTTGTGTATGGTCATCCATCTTAATTGTGTAATATGGAAACTTGTTCGAGGTTGTATATATGGTCACCCGATATTGAATATATATTATATATTCCTATTGAATTCTCCTTGTTTGAAATTTCATATATATATATGCATGTATATAGTAGCGTAAAAAATATATATATATGTGTGTACTGAAACTTCATCAAAATTAAAATAAAACATAAAATAAAATATAAAAGAAATAAAACAAAACAAATTAAAAAGAAACCAGGTTTATGGGGCCTAAAACCCTAAACCTGCGCAGATTTTAAGTCCCGGTTAGCCACAAGAACCGGGACTAAAGGTCCTCCGTCGCGGCGGACTCCTGGCGCCCACGTGGACGGGCCTTTAGTCCCGGTCCGTGAGCGGCGGGACTATAGAGGGGGGTCTTTAGTCGCGCATATCTAGTCCCGGTTGCGCGGCCGGGACTACTGGCCCTGGCGAACCGGGACTATAGGCCTATTTTCTACCAGTGAACTACACAAATACAGTATCTAGCTCCCGGTCTCTATGCACACAGTCAGAACTCAGAAGGTTGTTACAACTTACTAGTTTCATGCAGGTATGTTTAGGTAAACTGGATATATTTAACTGAATATATACCGGAGTTGGTCCAAAGGATGGGGTGCTAGGCATGCATGCAACACGAAACATAGTGCCTAATCATATCTTGCTCGAGCATGTAAACCTGCCGAAGTTTATAAAACACGTACTTCTACGACGGCATTATAGGTGTCACCGACGATAGAGACCAGCCGGAGAGGGGAAGCTAGCCGGGAAGGCATGGACAGGTCCAGAAGGCAGACGTGTATCATGGCTTTCACAACTATCTGTGAATAAACGTGAGGGTGCCGCACGACTGACGTTATCGGAGTATTGTTGTCTGCTGTTTTTTCCTCTCCAATACCGCCATGTGCGGTAGCCTATTCGTCATCGTCGTTCTCCTCCTGCCCTTCTTCCCCATCTTCAGCGGCTGTTGTCGCGCCCCCCTCTTCATGATCATCCCCATGATCATCTTCCTCATCACTCATGGTCCACTGAGTGTAACCGTCCATGAAACCACGTCTAAGCAGGTGGTCCTTCACTACGCCCGAAGATGGGTTGAACAGGGACCCAAGTTTGCATCTTTGACACGGACAAATTATGTCTATGCGGTTCTTCGATGCATGTCGGCCGTTGCACGTTTCACATATCTATCCACGACGCTTTCCCTCATCGAGGTGACCATTATCTCCTACACGGTCGACAAGAGTAGATTTTGATTAGATCCACACCCGGCAGGTTTCACGGAAAATTTCGGCATGCCCATTGCTAAAAAAAGGTCAAAACGGAGTGGCAAAATTTTTCCGAAACGGAAATGAATCGACATTTCAGCAAAACATTGCCAACTCATTTACATGTCCTCACATCTTACACGGTCGCAACAAACATAATACATTTCCCATGAATATGGGTCATCATCACATATGTTGGTTGCAAACACAATAATTATATATATATCGATATAAGTATATTCCGCCGGCACGAGATATGGAAGATCGTAACGTACACACGATACGTGTCGACCGGAGAGAGAGGTGTGTGTAGACTCTATCTATCTAGATCTAGCTAGATCTAGATATATGAATATGGTGCATGTGGGGGAGATAGATTCTTCATAGTAGATCTAGATCTAACTAGGTAGAAGGGAGGGGCATGTTTGGGAGAGAAAGTGTTGACAAAACATATCATATTTGGTTGGTTAAATATGCTAAATTTGAAAGAAAGGAGTGAGAAAATGGGCTGGAAAGAGAGAAGTTTCGAGTTGGAGATGAGGAGTATGTGGAGTGAGTGGTGTGGGTGGTGTGGGTGGTGGATGGATAAGGTGTACCATACTGCCGACGCGCCATCAAACTACTGCGCCGGGGGTAAATAATAATGCCGACGCTCACGTGAAAGCACGCGCCGGGGGTAAATGGGGGCTTGGGCGGTCCTTTAGCACCGGCGCGCTGCGCATCCAACGCGCCGGGGATAAATATCTACCACCGGCGCACGTGTGGTGCGCCGCGCCGGGGCTAAGTTTGCCCCGAGGGGGGGCTGGCCTGCCTTTAGCGCTGGCGCGCTAGATACAGCGAGCGCCGGGGGTAAGATTGTAGCACCGGCGGTGCACTTTCCAGCGCGCCTTACCGCCGGCGGATTCCGTAGTTGTTGCGCCGGTGCTACCTGATGCTGCTATAGGCTATTCCCTAGTAGTGCGTGAACCTGGGTAAAGTCCTCGTTTCATTACTATCTTCCTTCAAGAGCTCCCCTCTTGAAGCCTCCGGAGGTACGATTGAACGTTGTTAGCCCCCAGTGTTCGAACCCTTGAGTGCTACTCTGTTGTTGACAGATAAACAACCCCGACACAATCGTATATACCCATTTTTACGCTCTGATACCACTTCTGGTCTATGTTGCATAATTTAATTTTTTTGCCCTACATAGTCCACCAAGATCACCATATAGATAACCAGGCATGCCCATACATAAAAGGATCGGTATCACGACTCACCGAGCAGCGCATTCGATGTAGTCATAGAAGAGTTCTGAACAATCGTAGATCCTCACAGCTAGCCCTGGTTGCAAGGATGTTGCTAAGTCTCCCCTCGTCAAAGATCACGTGTGTCATCCCTCTTATGGTGTGCACGTGTACGCTCGTGTCAACCTGCTAGCGCTCTGTTGTCCAGGACTCGGCATCGACGAAGAGAGACAGCCTTCCGGCGTTGCTAATTGGTAGCTTCAATAAACTTTGGTTAGAGATATTATGAATCTGGAAGTTCTCAACACATGAGAGAGAAGAGATGCTAATTAGATCTAGGTCTAGTCGGGAGAGTATAAATCAAAAACTGATTAGAAGAGGTTGTAACTCAATTAGAAAGGTTCTAATTGGAGGCTCTAATTCAGTTAGAGACTCTCCAATTAGATCTCTAATCCTGAGAGAAAGAGAGAGAAGCCCAAACGCTTAATTGTATGTCTAAACCATGGGGAGGTGGTGGGATTATATAGTGGGTCAAAGGTTGGCACCTGCCATGGGGAGGAGGGGGAGGTTGGTTTGCCCTCCCCTCCCTTGGCCACACCAAGTCTCCTAGGAAACCTCGGAATGGACTCCTAATTGGAGTCCAATCCCCTCCCTCTCTTTTCTGTTTCGCACTCATTTATTTCTAAAATAAATTAAGGAAAATATCCTTTGAAAGAAAATGCACTTTGTAATAAAATGGGTCCTACCTGGCATCCCCTAAAGTTTGGATTTGACCACGCAAGGAAATATGCCCCCCTTAGGCACTGCTTCCATATATGGAAAGTCTCCCGGAACTCTTCCGGAACCCCGTGACCCCTGTAAATAAAATCATCTATATTATCGAACAATGTTAGGAACACATTTCTAGCACCCCGGTACATCTCATGTCATTTGTAACCTCTCATATAAATTCTCACTAACACCGACATAATTTCTCTCTTATAGTAACTTCCTGAAACCACTCTGATTGACACCGAACTTGTTTCTGTGATATCGTAACGAGATAAAACATTCATAAAACGAATAACAACAATTATTTCTCTCAATAAAAGGTCGGAACGGATTAAGTCTGTGAAGCCTAAAGGCTCGATAACACACACTCATGTTCGGGTACTTACTGAATAATAACCAACGATGCGACCGTGGACGTCCAGGATGGCTCCTCTGTTTTCCCGAAGAAAGAGGGAACCTTATAAGTTACTCATTGCAGTAATTCCCTTAATTTCATGATACCAATGATATCACGAGTTGAGATTATGCGATCTGGTCTTATCAAGCACTTTGATCATAACACATAAAACTCGTTTACGGATATCCTTCTCTTTTCTCATCCATATCCCCCGATGACCCTGTGATAAATCACACTGTCTCATGCCAGATGATATGTCATCGGTAATACTGAGAGGGCCTAGAGAATGTATCTCTCTGTCGTCTAGAGGAGTTCAGTACTAGTCTTGAACGATTTCAGTTCCATTACACTTTCTAGGTCATACTCAGATATCACCGTTATAATCCCGGGTTACGACAAGGCGGTTGATGATATCCAAAGTATAACTTTCGATCATGCGCCACTATATATTCTCATAGTATAGGAATTATAGTCAATGTTAACTTCATATGCATTTTCTAAAATACATAATGATTGTTTAGTATCTTTTAGCAACAACATACACTTGGGTCGGTTTAGTACTATTGTTACCTTAACAATAAACTCTTATGTTTTGTTGGACTTTCTTTCAATTCCATAATTAGGAAAATGTGATCATCCCACAAACCATAAGAGAATCTTAGATGAAAGATTAAGAACTCTTGTTTGTTTATGTTTGCACACCCGCACAAAGATTTTCCTTTGAAAACTCACTTTCAAGTGCTATAGTGGTTGTAGCATGATGCCATAAACTTAATTCTGAACTTGGAGATAGAATAATAACTGAATATTATTGTCTCTAGGGCTTATCTCCAATGAATTATATGTCATAGATATATTTTATATTCGGAGAGAATTTATAAGGAGGGCATTTGATGTCCCAGAGTAATATAAACAATTTCTATTACTACCAGGATTTATTCCGGAGTCGTTCTGGGAGAGAAATTGAGGATGCACGCTTACGGAGAAAATGCAATGGGGCATTATATGTCCAGAGGTGTCGGAAATATATTTCTGACATTGTTAGATAATATCGACAATTTTATATATAGGGGCCATATGGTTCCGGAGGAGTTTCGGGGACTTTCCATATAAAGGTTGGGTACCGGAGGGGTTGGGGCATATTTCCTACTCGTGGCCGCACCCTATTTTAGGGGGCTACCAGATGGGCCCCGGTGGCTTCACAAGTTGGTACTCATTGTTCCGGTATTTTTCCTCAAATCATTAGAGAGAAAAAGAAAAAAGAAAGAGCAGAAAAAGAAAAAGGGAAGGGAGAGGGAGGTGGAGTTGGACTCCACCATCCAATCCGATTTGGGCTAGGAAGGAGGGGTGCGGCCACCTCCTCCTAGCACAGCTAGGACTCCTCTCTCTTTTGGAAAGTCTCCTCCCTCCTCCCACTATATAAAGGACCCCAAGGTTCAAAGGAAAACACACAATTGGCTCTCAAATCTCTCTCTCTAGTAGAATTATAGGGTCTAATTAGAGGTTCTATTAAGAGCCCTCTAATTGAATTAGAGATTTATCTAATTGGGTTTTGAGGTGTCCTCTCCCGATTAGATCTAGCTTCTAATTACTTTCTCTCTCGTGTGTTGAGAACTCCACCTTTATATACACTTGACGCGTCTAATCCTGGACGGTGAAGCGCTGCAGAATTGGCGATGACGTATGTGTGCATACTCTGAGAGGGTAACAGGTGAGACATTCACTCTGCTGAATCAAGGTGCTGGATACGGGGTGTCAGAAATATCCTCACCCACATGCTTGTGCGTGAGGATCTTCTATATGCTTCATCGATATCCTCACCGACATGTCCTTCGCTACTACGGTGTCTGGAACATGATATCAGAAACTAGATCTTGGAATTATTATTCACTTGTATCTGCATAGCAAGGTCTTGGTTGTTGCATACCATGCATGGAAAAAAAAAATCGTTGCGCAATCTTGCAGAAGGAGCGCTGACGGGTTGACACAAGCGTACGCGTGCACACCATAAGAGGGATTACATGTGTGATCCTTGACGAGGGAAGCTTAATGACATCGTTGCAACTAGGCCTTGCTGTGAGGATCTACGATTGTTCAGATCTCTTCTACGACTACATCGATTCCGCTGCCCGATGAGTCGTGATCCTGATCCTGGCATGTATGGGCATGCCTCGTTATCTGCATAGTGATCTTGGCGAACTACGTGTGGAACATTTTTTTAATTCTGCAATGTAGACCAGCAACTACAACATTTGTGACATGGTCCCCATTTTATCAGCACAAGTGAAATAATGTCCTTTAGCTCTGCGATAATTCCTGAGAGCGGACTCTTTTGATCCCCCACTTGTATTTATGTCTTCAAATCCTGAAGAAGACTTTGCACTACTTGGAGAAAATTTCTGCCTCTAAACACTGCGCGAAATACCAGGCTTGAGCTACCCCTTAGGGCCATTCTCTTCAATCTCCTTCTACAACAATGCCAAAGCAACAACAGTTTCGAGGTCCTTTGGTCGTTGAATCATTACATCAGCTCTTATATCTTGAGCCAAACCTTCAACGAATCTAATAGTAAAAAAAGTAGGGTCTAGATATCGTCTATAAGCTAACACGTGATGCATTAGTGTGTCAAATTTCCCACACAATCAATGATAGTTCGCTTAAAAGATTGGCGATATAGCAGTCGATACTAAACCCTATCAAACTATTTGCTATCGATTTCACACAAATTTTCCCAAGTTATTTGTGGTAACCTATCCTCTACACGCTGCAACAAGAGAGCAGCATTGCCAGCAAAATGTATGGTAGCATATTCTACCCCATGGCTACAATCAACAAAAAGATCCTAAAATACTTTTCACATGTTTTCTGCCGAATGCGTGGAGTATCCCCCTTTGAGTTTTGGAAACTCGGCTGCCGACCGCTGTTGTGCCACATGTTTTGATGCAAAATTCAGAGTGGTATGCCCAACAGGAACTATAGCCATAGATGATGAAGCATTTTCAGTACCTGCGACCGGGGTAGACTGAGGAAAATCAAGTTTCCCCGGTGTCAATCCCCGGTGGTCATTTTGTAGATGGTGGCCCATTGGCCCGGAGTTCGTCGTCTGTGCTGCCTCCATGACGATGGAGTCAATTGGTGTAGGAGGCGACGTGGCTTCCCCTGGAACCCGAAGGCGATGGCGGCGGTCCCAGTGCGCTAAGGCCGACTCCCACGGCGACTCGATCCACTTGTTTGCGGATCTCCCTCATTGACGCAGCCAGATCTGACACATGTACATCGATCAATCCCGCTCTTCGAGTTTTCTACCATATGGGTGACTTGGCCGTCGCATCCACTACCGCTTTCTTCGTTTCCAGCTTAGTTTCGACTATGGACAGACCCGATTTGAGCTGCGACGACAGCGACTCCGACATCTTATGAATCGCCTCTATTTCTGCCCTCAACTTGTCAATTCTCTCTGATATTGTCCAATAAGTTTGATGCGACCGATCCAGGACGACAATATGTTCCGTCAACCCAAATGAAGCTACCAAATCGAAGGCGGTCCTAACGGGAACTTTGTGCACCACACGATGGTCAACACCGACCGATCTGTAATTAGTGTCTCCGATCGAGGGACTTTACGAGCGGAAGCAAGATCCAAGGCGTCTATACCAATTGTTATGTGTCCTCTACTAGTGATTACCGCTGACACATATTCATCAGATTATACCAATTGTTATGTGTCCTCTACTAGTGATTACCACTGACACATATTCATTAGATTATTAGGCTGGTGCCAGTGGAGGCGTTTGGCAGGGCGGTATCGCCCCCGCCGGGGCGACAGCGAGGCGGGAGTGGGGCGGGACGGTAGGGGCGGGCGGTGGTGCCGTCGCCCGGTGGTAGCGCTCGCTACCGCCCGCACTAGCGGGGCGAGAGGGCGGGCGAGAGGGGGCGGCGCGCTGGCAGCCGCGGGAGAGAGCGGGGGCGAGAGGGGGGAGCGGGCCGCGCGGTTAACGGCTAGCTGACGTGGCGCCCACTGATTGGTCCACGTCATCTAGCCGTTGGGGTTAGTCGTTGCTGGCTCAAAAAAAGCGAAAAAAAAGCAAAAAACCCCAAATTTTCATCCCCACCCCCTATAAATACCCCCCATATCTCTTCACTCACTCCACACCATTTCATCTTCTTTCTCTCCTGCCCTCTCTCAAACCATCTCCACCATGTCGGGTTGGACTCCAGATATGACCTCGTACACGGATCTCTTGCAGTCCGACGGGTCACAACCTTCTCACATAGAAGATATCTCTCCGACACATCGTCGCTCCAATACCGGTTCTTCGCCGCTTCCCCAAGTATTATACTCATTCGGCACACCACCTCCGGGGCCATATGGTCCATACGGTCCACCTTCGGGGCCATATGGTTCATACCCTCCTCCTCCGTATGCATACCCCCCACCACCTCCACATGCTCCACCTACAGGTAGCGGGAGTGGGACTCTACCTCAGTACTCACCACCTCCGGGGCCATATGGTTCATACGCTCCACTCTCATATCCATACGGGGGATATGGTCCGTAACCCCACCACCTCCTGAAGCCAGTGCTCCAAGCTCCGGGTCCGATGCCGCGGAAACAATCGTACCAAAGCGTCCAAAGAGGCTCGAGTGGACAACTAAGGACAAGGAAAAACTGGCACTTTACTTACCCGTCACATATTTATTTCGGAGTTGGTTCTTGCTTGGATTTTTCACTAAAACAATATCTATTTCGTGGTAGGTTCATGCTTGGGTTTTTCACTCCAAGGACTCTGTCTCCGGTAATTACAAGACCGGCGAAAGTTTTTGGGGTCAGATAGCTGCAACATTCAACTCTACCTCCGATCCTGCCCGCCATCGGACCGAGAAGCAACTGAAGGATCATTGGAACGTCTACAGCCGTGAGGTATCCTTGTTCAATGCATACCACATCCAAGAATCAGCGGTACGTCAGAGTGGAGCAGACGATGCAATGGTCTTGAAGGCGGCACAGGCGAGGTACGCAAATGACACTAGAGTGACTCAGCCTTTCAAACGCTTCCGCTGGTGGGAAGTTGTTCGCAATGAAGCGAAGTGGAAAGGACAACATGGTCCTGGTAGTGGGACCGATTCCAGTTCCAAGAGAACCCGTCTGGGATTTTCTGGTGAGTACAGCTCTAGCGAGGCGACGGAGGAGGAGAAGCGTCCAATGGGCCGCGATAGGGCCAAGGCCGCGGCACGTAAGGATAAGGGAAAGAGGAAGGGGAAGGAATCCTCATCAAACAGTGAGGCAGCAAGTGCATCCTTCGCGATTAAGAATATGTGGACTAGTTTAGTGAAGGCTAAGCTACTCAAGCAATGGAACAAAATGCAAGACCGATCAACCGCCGACATGTACGAAACAGAAAAGCGCAAACATGCGAAGGCCATCCAGAAGGTGGAAAAAGAGTTAGGGCTGGAAGATGATGACGACGACGAGGAGGAGGAGGATTAGAATTTTTTATTTATTATGTAATTTTTACAATTTATTATGCAATTTTATTAATTATTATGTAATTGGTACAATTTTAGTTGAATAAAATAATTTCCTTGCATAATTTGCAATGTTTTAATCTTAAAAATAAATGTTGACGCGGAGGAGAGAGAAATGCTGATGTGGAGGAGAGAGGAGTGACAGTGGGGACTATAACCCGTGCACTGGCACCGTGCCGTGAGAGTGACGTGATAGTGAGAGCAAAATCTGACGTGGCGGGGATATAGCCCGTGATGCACCGGCACCGGCCTTACAGACGGGGAGAGAGTGTGTGTGTGGAGGGAATGGACCTTTTATTTTTTTCCAACCCAGAACAAGTGACGACGATGGGCCCGAGGAAATGGGCTCGCTGCCATATGAGCAGCGCGTCGACGAAACGATTTTTTCTGTCCGAACCGAGATTGCCGCGCCTTTCCTTCCCCGCAGTCGCAACCTTCCTCCCTCCCGCAAGCCGCAATAATTCCAACCAGAAATCATCGCGATTCGATTCCTGCTATTGCTGCAAAAGATTGATTGCTTTTTCTTCTCGCGGAGCGATTCCTGTACTGCTAGCCTCGATTCATTGTTTTTTTCTCATTCCATCATCACAGGACGAGAAGATATGGATCGATGCTGCGACGACATAGTCGAGGAGATCGTCCGCCGGTTGCCGGCCAAGTACCTCCACCGCGTCCGCGCCACCGCTCGCCGCTACAACCTCATCATCGTCAGCCCTGGATTCACCTCCCGCTACTGGAAATCGCACGCCCCCTACCTCTCCGGCGCCTTCCTCCAGTCCCACCGCCCTTGGTGGCAACACTCGCGCTTCCTCGCCGGCTACGGCGGCCGCCCCACCGCGACGGAGTCTATGTTCGCTGCGGACCTCGCCTTCATGCCTCGGCTGCCCCCTGGACCCGCGGCGAGGGACAAGGAGATGTTCATCGTCCACGCGAGGGCCGGCCTGCTGCTCTGCTCCAGGGGCGTGCACAACCCAGTGCAGTACTACGTGTGCAACCCGGTCTCGTGGCAGTGGGTCGCTCTCCCGGACCTGCCATGGCCTCCGGCAAACATGTCTGGAATCCTGTCCGTGACCAACAATGAGGATTCCAGAACCATCAGATGCTTTCAAGTGGTCCTTTTCAAGCAGCCGTCGGACTGGAATGAGGACGGTGGATGTCTGCATCTCAAGGTGTTCTCCTCGACCACCGGCCAGTGGGAGGCGAAGCGGATCCGGCCTCCGTCCATCGACGCCACAGCACATGCATCACCGTTCCTCGGCCAGAGTGGCACCGCGTACTGGATCGTGCACCGTCCCATGGACAAGTTCATTGCATACAACTGTCTTCATCACACCATCCAAGTCCTTCCTCTGCCTTCCCGTGTTCATGACACTACGTCCCCGTTGAACCGTTGCATAGGGGAGCGCCAGGGCGGGGGTCTTCGCTATGCCCATTTTGACTGCTCCGTGTTCCAGGTGTGGGATCTGCAGACTGGTGGTGTCAATGGCGTTTCGTGGAAGCTGGCGCACGAAGTTGCTGTCATGGAACTCGCGGAACGGAATCCTGAAGCAACCGCCCTTGTTACCGCACTAGAATATGTTGCATTCAACATCCGTACAAACACACTCTTCACGGTGCTTGGTTTCCACCCAACTGCAGAGATCATCTTCTTGGATGTTAATCAGAACGTTGGTGCATACTCCATGGAACACGGCACGATCGCATATCAATTCCCCGACCAGTACTTCTGCAACCCTTTGTTTCCATATGTGCATCCTGCTCACCCGGTGGAGATCCCGGCGATAAACAAGGTGCCACTGGGCTCATAAATTTATCTCGCTCAATTCAATGTTTGCTTGCTCATGTTATTTGCAACCGGCCCACACAGTCAGCATTTACCTTCCGTTTTTCCATGTATTCCAACTTCAGTTACTTTGATATGAATGGCCATATTATTGCACAATGCTTCTTCAGGAATGCTAATACTCGAAACACACTATCTTGCTTATGAAAGGGTTTTGTGTAACAGTCTTATGCTCGGTTCCATGTGCGAAAAATTTAGATGCAACTCTAGCCATCACCTTAACACTGAAACTTCATGTTTGCATATAACACTCTAATTATGTTAAAAAATCCATTATTGTCACTCTATTTTGTCAAGCCTCAGCTCTCAAGACTATTTTCAGAAAAAGCAAATTGCTGCTGATCAGATGTGAATCTGTCGATATCAGTTCCTATATATTCATATCAAAAGATTAAACATTGATGTCAACTGTTCAGTGACGGGGAAAGGTAAATTGTCCATTCTGTGGAAACTAAACTACAGTTCATGTACAGTCCTGACATTAAAATTAGCAATTATTTCAGCTTCTGCCAGTTAAGAACAGAATTCGATGCTGGCTGCATTGTACATACATTTATAAAGCAATTGCAATCCACTGTATTCAGTTTTAAAACAGCTTGTAGGACATACATCCATGGATGGTTTTTATTATGCCCACATGCTGGATAATGCTGTTGTTAGCTGTTTATTCAGTTTTAAAGCAAGTTTTTCTGATGAACTGACCATGCATTAGTTGCTGCCTCAACACCCAAGACTGAAAATTTCCCATACCACAACTGAATCCTGAAGTGCTTAGCGTGAACTTCAGAACTAGCATAGTTGTTATTTTATTATCTCTTCATGTGTATTTTTTCCTAAACCATATGGATATTTTCGCTGTAAAAATGGATATTTTCAGCATTTATTTCTGCATTCTACATAGATTTTCTAAGCAATTGCAATCCACCGTATTCAGTTCGAAATCTTGTAATTACATACATCAATGGATGCAAATTTTGAACTGACTTTTCTGGCCTGTATTACCTTGGCCTAGTGCATATGTGAGGATACACTTAGTCGTTCAACCTTTAAAGCTGCGGTTTGCCTATACACTGGAGTTTTACCTGCAAGTGTTATATACAGCTTTGCACATTTGTTAGTGGGAAGCATATTCCTCCCGGCCATGTGAAATTTTCTTGGCTTTATTTTCTTTACCAGTATATTTCTAAGTTGCTCCGATTGTTTTCGGGCATGCATAGTTTGTTGTAGCTGTGCCAATCTAGCTCGTTGCTTACCATATTTCTTTCATAATTTGACTTAGCTGTACTTTTATTTGCTGCATGGACATATGTTTAGGTTAGTGCAAAATCACATGCTAGATGATAATGATGATGTTTATTGTCAGACCCCGGACCCAGAGATATACATACTGTTATGTGCTCCTAGCCATGGACTCACAAGGGCTTCAGGGTTACCAGCCCCGGCCGCAACAAACAATGGCAGGCAGACTGGATTCATCGGCACGTAGTCCGGATCCCCAGTCTACTACTCCTTGTATCCATGCTAGTCATAACCAACTATGCATATCAAAGCGTCCACGAATCGAATGAAACTGAAGGAAACGGGACCAAAGCTATATAGAGATGCTATGTGTCCAGAAAGTGCAACACAATCGAGGGTTACTGGGGTTACCTCGCCCCAGGCCGAATCACATCGGCAGGCGGGCTCGGACATGGATCATCGGCTCCACAACCACTCGACTGCGACAACTATGCAGGCATAGCCAAAACTGTATAACAATGAGCTCGAAACCAACAACTGATCAAAGCAGTACTCTAAACATGGAAGTTGTATTAAACAAGTGTTACTAGAGTATAGTTTACAAGCAGAGGTCACACAACCCAACATTGCATCAGACAACGGAAGGCAAATTATGTTGCTAATCAACAAGAACCAAAAAGGCCTAAGAGGCCGCAGCATAAGGTGACGTCCCAACCAATAGATTCCAGGCTGCTACCTGGGAACCCCAAACTACTCGTCGATGTCCACGTTTAATCATCACCGTTGGAGTGAGATCTGCACCTGAACCAAATTTAAGCAAACCTGAGTACGGGAGGTACTCAACAAGACTTAGTTAACCTATTATATATCTGCTGGTTTCGTAAAGGGTTTTATGAAGGTTGATTTGCATAAAGCAATCTTTATTTTCCAAATCGAGGAGGAATAGCACGTCTCATAGAAGGTTTTCAAAATAGATGAGAAACTCACTACTGTGATCATCATCATTTCAAACCACCAACATCAATTCCTAGCATCTCACATGCTACAAGGATCACCCCTCTCGGCATCTCCGAGGAGGAACCCTTCATCTATTGCCTCCATGCCTTGTCAACATCTTTTACGTCACGTTTAAGTTATTTATGGCAACACGACATTCACCAAGTCGTCCTTAACCGTGGACACGGCTTTCCGAAAGATTTATCCCTGCAGGGTGGTACACTTTACCCACACGTAACCTCCGACTCTTAGCGCCACATGTACGCTCTTCCATGGAGCGATGCAGAGGGTGGCTGGCTTCGACCTTTACCTTGCTCGACCCTATCCATGAGTCAACCCAAACAGGGCCACCTCGTCAACAGGGGTGGGCGACCTCCTGATGGCACTTGTTCTGTGAGTCGGGATCAAGATCCGTGTACGCCCATCACTTGTCCCGGTCACGCCCTAGTTTTTCTCCAAATCGTTTTCTGACTCACACGCAGATGGAAATAGCAAACTACGTGACTCATGGATGTGGCCAAACAAGTTAGTTGGTCGGGCGAGGTTCATTGGCTCACGCATGTGGTTGCACGCTCAGTCTTGGTTTCCACGGCGAGACCTTAATCCTAGGGTTGGCAAGTACAGGACAAAGAACCACTTCCCAAGTGGCCTCCCGTCCTCGCCTTAGTCAGGTTAACCACACAATGCTCATCTCACCACGTCATCATATCATAATAGGTTCTCGCAGCTCTAATTCATCAACCGGATGGAGCAGAGGCAAACAAACATGTAAAGATAAGCGAAGCAGATATGAGGCTCTGGCGATGCGCACAAGCAAATCTATGGCGGCTAGGAGCAGTGGATCAGGATTTTGAGGCAATGCAGTATATAGGTGAACTATATCTAAGACCATAAATAGTTTGAACCGCATGCAATATACGAGATTCAAAACACTTCGAAAACCATATATGAGCAGATAAGAGGTTATGCTTGCCTTGGTTATAAGAAAACCAAATAAAGATCTTCTGGAATAAGTGCTTGACTTGTCGGTTAGGATTAAGTATTCACCATTGGACTGATGGCCTTCTCTTCGGAGTCACGTTCTACCGAGTGGGAAACAACACCGAAAAGAAAAATAACAATCAAACATGGCATCGATGCAATGCGCAACATGTATGCATGAGCAAGTTAATGCAATGAAATAAATCCCTAAACATGCTCGTTGGGCTGCTAGGGTTCGTATGACAGATATGCAGTTTCTCTGAAATTTGCCCGAAATAGACCCCGGAGGGGCAATTCGGACGATTATGAAAGTGAGTACAATTTTAAAAGCTCAGTTGGGTTTGAAAACATCATAAATAGGTTACATTTTTTATTTTGAGCAATTTGGTATATAACTTTTAATTTTCTAATTTTAGTGAATAAAAACTTATTTTTCTATTTTTAAATGAATTAACAACATTAAATAAATGCTCATTTTTGGACTTTCTCAAACATTATTGAAAATGACATATTTGGATAGAGAATATTTTTATGATCATTTTGGTACCTCACTTTTATTTTTATAAGATATAAAACAAAAGTTATTAAGATATCAAATTTATTCCTTTTTCTGGAATTTAATGGAATTTCTAAAAAGATGGAGTTATGACATCACCATGATGTCACTATGACATCACCCAGGGATGAATCCTCTCTGTTCTTCACAGCTAGGATCAAATTCGATCGGAATCGTGTGCAATTCAGAAATTAAACTATACCATGAGCTAGAGGAGGTGGAGGGGAACCTAGGGTGGCCTTGGCGGACCGAATGGTCGCCGGAGCGCTCGCCGGCGGAGGGAGATGCACGCTGGCGAGGTAATTCAGAGGGGGGGTGTAAATGGAGGGTTCCAGGAGAACCAGTGGCTCACCCTGAGCGACATGGAAGCAACGGCGCGGTCGAGGACCACCGGAGTAGACGGCAGTGAGCTCGGAATCCGGCGGCCGGAGAGGTAGGGGATGGCCCGATTCGCCTCCTCCCGAGCGTCCCTACAACCGAGGCTAGGCAAGGAGGAATAGGAGGACCAGGCGCTCCTCCTGGTCACCTCCAATCGGCCGGAGGTGGCCGGGAACGGCGGCGATCGCCGGCGGCCGGCGGCAGTAGGGTTAGGGTTTGGTTGTGCTAAAGTTATAGAGAGAGAGAGAGAGAGCGTGAGTGAGAGGGACTAAGGAAAAGAATGTTCTGCGGGGCTCCTTTGCGCCCTATCCACGCAGGAGGAAGGCAAGCAGGAGGTGGCAATGGACGTCGGGGGTGAGGACACGCAGGTGCATCCTACTGTCCAAGGTTGAAGAAGACCAATTTTCAAGAAAAAACCTGGAAAGTTTTGGACACTGTAAAACAGCCCTTCTGTCCTTCAAAACTGCAACAAAAACCATGTTTTCCGTGCCTTTTTGTGAACAGAAAATTTGGGGAAAATAACTTTCGGAAAGCTTATAAAATTTCCAACAAAACCATGTTTTTCTTTGGTGTATTTGAAATATTTTTCAATGCAAAATTTTGAGACCCATATTAAGTAACATTTGTGGTATTTTCTTAAACCATTTAAATTCACAATTTAAATTGGTTCAAACATGGTTTAAATTGTTGTTTCATGCATGTATGACATGAACAAAACGCCATAAACCCTACTATAGAAAAATTGGGATGTTACATTTATGCCCACCCTGTCGTGTTTGTGCAAACATGGGTACAGAGCTTATTCAGTTGGTCTCTGATGAACTACCAACTGACCATGCATTAGTTACTCATGTAACTGTCAAGACCGAAAATTCACATAGCATAACCGAATCGTGAACTGTTGTGCGTGTGTAATTCAGAATTACCTATGCCATCACTACAAAAAAATATGCTGATACACGACGCTCTATATTCGACACTAAATCGTCACTATGCATCGTCCATGACGATCCAATAACGAAAAACAAATCGGTGAAAACCGAGCGTCATGAATGTCTACGACGATTTTGGACCGTCATAATATTATGACGATTCAAAATCGTCACGTGCAATCTGCTCATGCCACATCAGATCCGATGTGGCTAGTCCTACGTGGCAAAATCATGACGAAATGAAAATCGTCGTGTATCAAATTCAGCCCGGTCCGTAATTCTGTCATTTTACTATTCTAATATTTGGCCTTTTCTGGTCCATTTTATTTTGGGCCTTGCCCTTTTGTAGAACCTTTCGCGTTTTGGGGCCTTGCCTTTTGTGGCCTATTTGATTTTATTTCAACATTGTATTTCTGTTAGTTTAATTTGGGCCATTTAAATTAATATTTATATAGATTTGATTCTGGCAAGAAAAAAGAAACAAACATGACAGAGCGGCATTCAGCAAATAACATTAATTTTGTAGGAACAGGAATTTGTCTCACAATCACAAAGACATGCACCAGCCACACACGGCCATCTTACATCGCACCAACATTCTCTAAAAAAAAACAGCTACAAGGAAAAGGAGCCTACTGTATTCATCAATCAAACAAGAACACAGATTTAAAAATCTGTTTCAGCCAATGGAAACAAGACCCTCAGATGAACATCAATCTTAACAGTTCGCCTTGGCAACAGGCTTCACATCCTTACTAATGGTATGCTGCAACAACAACCAGTAACGATAATCAGATCAAGACACAAGCTCGGAAATGTATTGAAAGCATTTTGTAGTATCTATGTATCCTGTACCTCAGCTTGGTTGAAAATTCACTGAAAATTTAAGAAACCTATGGTCCTCTCTACCTTGTAGCTTCCCAGCCACTGTTGGTAAACAGAAGAATGTTACCAGCATACCTAAAAAGATTGTAAACGAAAGCCTAACATGGCCACTTGGTAACTTCTGTGATACAACCAACGGGGGGGGGGGGGGGACATCTACTCTAGATATGAGTTCAACAGCTGGGAGGAACGATTCAATTCCACGCGACAACAAGTTAGGCAAGTATAGTCTGACCAGATACTTATATGAGCACACAAGCAAAACAGTTTAATAGCTATGTTATGTAAAGGATGCTGGATGAACTGAATCCACAAGGATTGCTACAGAAACGGCCCAAGTTGTCAAAGAAACAGAAATTTACTGGAACAGAGGCATGGTTGCAACTTTAATTGTAGCAGATAACACTTCCGACAGTATCATCGTTATAGTTCAAGCAAAACAGCAAAGATACGGGTTGCACACATCCAACATACCAGAGTGTGGTGGCGAAGAGCAACAAGCCACTCAAGATGCTCCTGGAACTAGAGAAGTATGCAGGGCTACACTCGAGTGCACCTACAGACTAGGAGGTCAAGCTCTCCTACATTATACCCGGATGGAGAACAAAGACAATATGATCATCGGGTTAACTAGTTGTCAAAAACAAGCATGCTGGCTGGCAATAAGGAGATTAATAACATCAGGCAATGCTAGTACATAACAGCCTGAAAGCACTGTAACTCTGCAAGTTATGGGTCATACAAGGCGATCTCACCAAGGAGATGGTCTACATGATGCCCAGGTGACGAAGAGCCGCACGACATGAAGAAGTTGACATGTTGGGACATCTTGCAGCTAATCATTTGACTGGCAGAGGATTCTCGTGGCCTCGGTGATACTGGACCGACCTTGGGCTCCATGGCGCCAACGCTGAATTTGGTATTTACTTTTTAATACATGCAAAGAACAACTTATGCATAGTAGAGCACCATTAAGGTTGTTATAATCATAATGCATGAACATCAGATGAAACAGTTTTGAGATAGATCTCTTGTTAAACAGATGCATCAATTGTTCACTACTTCTGATAGACAATCAAAGAGAGCTCATATTGTTCCTTACTTACTAGGTTGAAATATAACTCAAAAACAAACACAAACATACTAGTACAAAAAGTGGTGTATAATGCACACACACAACAGATGAGCATCTATGGAACTAGCGTGCATCCGGTAACAAATCAAGCAATAGTGCATCTTGGTTACTGTTGGAAGAAAGCTAGGAATTTTCATTTAGAAATATGCAAAGTTTAATACCACGTGATGTGTAGGTGCAATAGAGAAACAAAATTGCACTTGCACCATCTACCAAGGGTCTTCTCCCTGTGCCAGAACTGAAGCTCCGAAATATAGACAAAATGCCACTGCTGGGAAACGGCTGTTGCCGAATTGAAGCAAACAGGTCAAGTAAAATGGACTGCCAGTTGCTTGAGAAAGCCACTGGATTTTGTGGGTGCCTATTACGCTAGTGCAGTGTAGTGGTAACATGATGATATTTTGTGGGTGCCTATTACGCTAGTGCAGTGTAGTGGTAACATGATGAAATGTCATGGAGTTTGTGGTTGGAGACAAGTATAACCAACATGTTCTGAATTTTTAATTGTACAAAGGCTCGAATACTCCACTTACTAATAGTCTTTACAGATATGCGAACTGAATATGTCAACATTTGGCTCCAGAACTCTCAGTCCCAGAAAACATTGTGTCGCTTCAGCTATGTATTATCAAAATCCTAAAGATTCTAGAGCAACTTTTTTTTGACGAATGGATTCTAGCATTTGGGGCCACAAAGACAGCAAGGTATTTGCACCACATTAATTATTGTCTTATGTAAGCATGTGTATTCTTGGTTCACTCTAACACCACATAATTGTTATCCGAACTTGATGAATGTAACCGTCCCCTACACCTATGATTAGCTGGATCTTTAGGTGACATAAATAAGTTGGAAATTTCAGTACCCAGCCACCAAAATTGCACAATAATGTGTGCGTGCTTAGAATTATGCTCGAGAAGCAGAGTACTCACTGCAAGCTCGCGGCGGTGGCAAGATTGATATGCGCATGTGGCCTGGTGGTGGCGAGCAGCGCGGAAAACTGGCTGGCGGTGACGAGCACGAGGCAGAAGATTATGAACCGGCGGTACCTGTGGCTGATTCGTCGGAGCTGGTCCCTGATCCGGCGGTGGTGCTCAAATCCCACCATGGAGACGTCGGGGAACCTGCCGAACTCCCGCGCAAATACCACCATCCGCAGCACAACACCTATAGGTAGCAGATGACGCGGAACAGCACGCAGATCATGAGGAAGACGGCGGTGCGGTAGACCCAGGAGGTGACGTCGATCGCGCACGCGGCGGCGTTCCACCACGGCGTTCGGAAGGTCGCGGCCCAGTACCAGTAGACCTTCTACCCGGCGTCGGAGATGGAGCAGGGGACGAGGAAGCAGGCGAGGACGCGGTGTACCCCACGCGTACCTCGTCGGAGTCGTGGCGGAGGCGGTCGATGCAGAGGAGGCGGCGGAGGCCGACCCGGAGGAGCGAAGCGAGGGAGAGGCCGGCGAGCGCCGCGGCCTGGGTGAGAGAGACCTGGACCTGCCCGTCGAACGACCGCCGAGAGCGCCGCGACTGCGAGGAGGAAGAAGACCGCCCAAGACCCAGCGGGGCGCTGCCTGTTGGTGTGGTCGACGCACGTCCAACGGAGGCAGGTCCGGAAGCTGCGGAGCGTCGCGACCAGTCGCGAGATGGACGGTAGGGAGAGGGGTGGAGAGTGGTGCATATCGATCGGATCTTGCGAATCGGTCGCAAGATGGAGATAGCAGGAAGCGGCGGCGCACGGAAATGAGGGGAGGCGGAGGGCAAGATTAGGGTTAGGTGCGGACGCGCGCAGATATCCCGCCGCGTCGCGATGGGATCCGAAGTTTCCCGAAAACTCCCGCCCCTCTTTTCTTATTACTTAGTTTTTTCTTTAGCCACAAGCACTTCCTCTAGCTAGCTGGAGTGGCCGCAGCTGTGACCTTCTCTCCGTGGCCCACCATACAGTGACTATTTATGGTTTCAGTTCTACCATTAAAAAAAATTACGTAAGTTTGGTTATCCATCCTACGACATAATTCCGCCCGTGTTTCGTCCATCGCTCCATGCTGATTAATAACGTGGTGTAACATGTAGCTTATTTTCGGCACAAGTATGCATCTTAAAATATGAAACCATGTTGTCAAAATGGGTTTCGAAAACGAAAGAAACAACTTTTCCCACTACCTAGTAGATTCTCTAATTCCATAGCCAAATTTGCACTAGTCCTTGGAGTAAGATCATCCAAAACCCGACTTTATTTGTCTCGATGAGAAATATATCATGTTTACGGAGACCGGCTTTGTTGAAAAGGTGTTCACGGGAATGAGCTGTCTCCTCCGAAGATTCTTGGGTTCCGGACCAAATGACGGTTGCTATGGCCACATTCATGGCATAGTTTGTTGAAATGTGCCCATATTCTACCCACACATGCATATTGGAACAACGAACAATGTTGCCGAAGAAAATTTTATTTTTCTCTTAATAAAAATACCATTTTCCATTTTCGGAGTGTCAAAAAGGTTTTTTTGTGAAGCACCTACCAAAAATATGTTACATAATTGCACCAAACAAAATTATAAAGTTATTATACCATATTTCATGTTCAAAAAACAAAATTACTACCTCTCAATAGGTTTAAATACACCACTTTTGAAATAGACAAATTTATGTCGATTCAGCTGAAACAGGGTCAAATTTGAACTACGGGCGCCTCATAGTTTGCTCATGATTTTTTTGTAAACATTATTTTTAGATACACAAGTACCTATTTCTACATAGATACACCTAGATTTTCACAATATTCATCCCTTAGCTTCAAAACGTAATGCCCGCCGTCTTGACTTTTTCCTAAAACCGGCTTAGGAAATTCCAGAAAATATAAAAAAAAAACTCGAAATGATGCAAGACCTTCGCGTGGTGCCATTATATATGTCCTAGTATCCAAACAAAAACTTGGAATACGACAATTGGGTTGAAAATGTGTTCACAGAAATAAGTTGTCTCCTCCGAAGATTCTTGGGTTTCGGCCCAAATGACGGTTGTTATGGCCACATTCAAGGCATAGTTTGTTGAAATGTGCCCATATTCAAACAAAACATGCATATTGGAACAACGAACAATGTTTCCGAAGAAAAAAAAATCTCTTAATAAAAATACCATTTTCCATTTTCAGAGTGTGAAACAAGGGTTTTTTGTGAACCACCTACCAAAATTATGTTACAAAATTGCACCAAACAAAATTATAAAGTTATTATACCATATTTCATGTTCAAAAAAACAAAATTACTACCTCTCAATAGCTTTAAATACACCTCTTTTGAAAACAGATAAATTTCTGCCGATTAAGTTGAAACCGGATCAAATTTGAACTACAGATGCCTCATAGTTTGCTCATAATTTTTTGTAAAAACCATTTTTAGATGTACAAGTACCTATTTCTATAGAGATACACCTATATTTTCACAATATTCATCCCCTAGCTTCGAAACGTAATGCCCGCCATCTTGACTTTTCCCTAAAGTCGGCTTAGAAAATTCCAGAAATTTCAAAAAAAAAAACTCGAAATGATGCAAGACCTTCACGTGGTGTCATTATATATGTCCTAGTATCCACCAAAAATAATAAACTTGCAATATGACAGTTGGGTTGAAAAGGTGTTTCACATAAATGAGCTATTTCTTTTAAAGATTCTTGAGTTTCGGGCCAAATGACGGGTGTTATGGCCACATCCATGGCATAGTTTGATAAAATGCGATCATATTCCACACACACATGCATATTGGAACAACAAACAATGTTGCCGAAGAAATTTTAATTTTTCTATGAATAAAAATACCATTTCCCTGTTCGGAGTGCGAAAAATGGTATTTTTTGTGAAGCACATACCAAAAAATTGTCGCAAAAATGTACCAAATAAATTTATAAAGTTACTAGCAAAAAGGACCGTGCGTTGCAACGGGAGAAAAAAAGTTCCACTATAAAAGCATATAAACTAAATTCTCGTTGGTACATCTATCGCGTGTCACAGAAGGGTGTCCCCGATGCTGCCTTTACACCGTTTCACCTAAGGTACTCGATAAATCGTCGTCATGAGAGGCATGTGCTGCCGACGCCACCTTAGTTGTTAGGTGGCGCCAGGGCCTCTGGTCACTACACCTCAATCCACCCGGTATACATGCGAATTTTTTTAGGGAATATTATAGGATCTCAAAAACAACTAAATCTTGCTAATTATCTACCTTTTCATTTTATGATGAATAAAAATATAAATCAGTTGCATATTGACAATCTAAACGAAAGAACGAACATTAAAAATCATGTGTATATATGTGGTATGCATTCACCTGATTTGTTACAAGTTTTGCCAAATTAATTATGTTTATATGTAAAAGAAAACTACCACACAAGAGCGGTCCAAAATTACTATGATAATGTCGTCTTGGGAAGCTATTTCACACTGCCCAAAATGTCGAATATGCTGATAGTTGTCAGGTTATGAGGGCTGAAAGGAAAAGCTATTGTGACAAACTTCGCCGAGCAGTTCAGATTGAAAATACCAGCGGTCTGGTTCCAGCAGCAGTTTCACCGAGAGGATGTATGCGAGACATAGGTTTGGCGGCCCCAAGTTCAGCATGTCGTGCCTTTGCTTCGGTCGCAGCTGACAGTGAACATTTAGGAGAAGCTTAGTCGCTTTTCCTGACCTTCCCGCCCGACCTAAGCCCCCACGTCGCTGCTGGAATCCACTACTTGCCGGCCTCATGATCCAGGCGGCCTACTTCGGCACCAAGGAGCAAGGACTCGAAGCCGTGACGCTGAGCGTCGACCTCCGCGCGTTAGGACCTCTCAGGACTGAAACAACTTGTCACATGTAAATCCACATAACATGCAAGTCCGCAAGGGGCGTGTGCCTTCGTGTTAGCCGATATCTGATGGCATCAGTCGTAGATTTCAGCCATCCTCGCGGAACTCGCGTCGGAGTTGTAGAGAAGCGAGACCGGCAAGGCCAGTGGAGGCACAGCCGGTGAAGCGCGTGGTACCGCTCCGTTGTGCGGGTGAATGACAAGATGCATGGGAGTGGGCTTCTCCGTCGATAGTGGAGATCACACTGCATACGCGGGTCTGGAATCTGGATACAATGGAGGTGGTGGGCGGCGAGATCGACCTGGTCTAGCTAGGTTAGTGAACTCGTGTGGCAGTGGAGGATGTTGACGTCCTCGAGCCCGAGGAGCGCCAGGCTCTCATCAATGCTGCGCTTGACGTGGTCGGCACGGAAATTGAAGCCTTCCTTGTTGAGACCGCACCTGGTACCGGCCACCAAGCTGTCGCGCTGGATTAGGGTTAGGTGCGGACGCGCGCAGATATCCCGCCGCGTCGCGATGGGATCCAAAGTTTCCCAAAAACTCCCGCCCCTCTTTTCTTATTACTTAGTTTTTTCTTTAGCCACAAGCACTTCCTCTAGCTAGCTAGAGTGGCCGCAGCTGTGACCTTCTCTCCGTGGCCCACCGTACAGTGACTATTTAGGGTTTCAGTTCTACCATTTAAAAATAATTACGTAAGTTTGGTTATCCATCCTACGACATAATTCCGCCCGTGTTTCGTCCATCGCTCCATACCGATTAATAACGTGGTGTAACATGTAGCTTATTTTCGGCACACGGATGCATCTTAAAATATGAAACCATGTTGTCAAAATGGGTTTCGAAAACGAAAGAAATAACTTTTCCCACTACCTAGTAGATTCCCTAATTCCATAGCCAAATTTGCACTAGTGCTTGGAGTAAGATCATCCAAAAACCGACTTTATTTGTCTGGATGACAAATACATCATGTTTACGGAGACCGACCTTGTTGAAAAGGTGTTCACGGGAATGAGCTGTCTCCTCCGAATATTCTTGGGTTCCGGGCCAAATGACGGTTGTTATGGCCACATTCAAGGCATAGTTTGTTGAAATGTGCCCATATTGTACCCACACATGCATAATGGAACAACGAACAATGTTGCCGAAGAAATTTTTATTTTTCTCTTAATAAAAATACCATTTTCCATTTTCGGAGTGTCAAAAAGGTTTTTTTTGTGAAACACCTACCAAAAATATGTTAAAAAATTGCACCAAACAAAATTATAAAGTTATTATACCATATTTCATGTTCAAAAAACAAAATTACTACCTCTCAATAGGTTTAAATGCACCACTTTTGAAAAAGACAAATTTCTGTCGATTCAGCTGAAACAGGGTCAAATTTGAACTACGGGCGCCTCATAGTTTGCTTATGATTTTTTTGTAAAAAATATTTTTAGATACACAAGTACCTATTTCTTCATAGATACACCTAGATTTTCACAATATTCATCCCTAGCTTCGAAACGTAATGCCCGCCGTCTTGACTTTTTCCTAAAATCGGCTTAGGAAATTCCAGAAAATTAAAAAAAACTCGAAATGATGCAAGACCTTCGCGTGGTGCCATTATATATGTCCTAGTATCCAAAAAAAACTTGGAATACGACAATTGGGTTGAAAATGTGTTCACGGAAATGAGTTGTCTCCTCCAAAGATTCTTGGGTTTCGGCCCAAATGACGGTTGTTATGGCCACATTCATGGCATAGTTTGTTGAAATGTGCCCATATTCAAACAAAACATGCATATTGGAACAACGAACAATGTTTCCGAAGAAAGAAAAAATTCTCTTAATAAAAATACCATTTTCCATTTTCAGAGTGTGAAACAAGGGTTTTTTGTGAACCACCTACCAAAAATATGTTACAAAATTGCACCAAAAAAATTATAAAGTTATTATACCATATTTCATGTTCAAAAAACAAAATTACTACCTATCAATAGCTTTAAATAAACCTCTTTTGGAAAAGACAAATTTATGCCGATTAAGTTGAAACCCGGTCAAATTTGAACTACGGGTGCCTCATAGTTTGCTCATGATTTTTTGTAAAAACCATTTTTAGATATAAAAGTACCTATTTCTATAGAGATACACCTATATTTTCACAATATTCATCCCTAGCTTCGAAATTTAATGCCCGCCGTCTTGACTTTTCCTAAAACCGGGTTAGAAAATTCCAGAAAATTCAAAAAAAAACTTGAAATGATGCAAGACCTTCACTTGGTGTCATTATATATGTCCTAGTATCCGCCAAAAATAATAAACTTGCAATATGACAGTTGGTTTGAAAAGGTGTTTCACATAAATGAGCTATCTCCTTTGAAGATTCTTGAGTTTCGAGCCAAATGACGGGTGTTATGGCCACATCCAAGGCATAGTTTGATAAAATGCGACCATATTCCACACACACACATGCATATTGGAACAACAAACAATGTTGCCGAAGAAATTTTAATTTTTCTGTGAATAATACCATTTTCCATGTTCGGAGTGCGAAAAATGGTTTTTTTGTGATGCACGTACCAAAAAATTGTCGCAAAAATGTACCAAGTAAATTTATAAAGTTACTAGCAAAAATGCCCGTGCGTTGCAACGGGAGAAAAAAAGTTCCACTATAAAAGCACATAAACTAAATTCTCGTTGGTACACCTATCGCGTGTCACAGAAGGGTGTCCCCAATGCTGCCTTTACACCGTTTCACCTAAGGTACTCGATAAATCGTCGTCATGAGAGGCATGTGCCGCCGACGCCACCTTAGTGGTTAGGTGGCGCCAGGGCCTCTGGTCACTACACCTCAATCCACCCGGTATACACGCGATTTTTTTTAGGGAATGTGACCAGTGAACATAAGGTAGTGTCTTCAAGAAATATTATAGGATCTCAAAATCATCTAAATCTTGCTAATTATCTACCTTTTTCATTTTATGATGAATAAAAATATAAATCAGTTGCATATTGACAATCTAAACGAAAGAACGAACATTGAAAATCATGTGTATATATGTGGTATGCATTCACCTGATTTGTTACAAGTTTTGCCAAATTAATTATGTTTATATGTAAAAGAAAACTACCACACAAGAGCGGTCTAAAATTACTATGATACTGTCGTCTTGGGAAGCTATTTCACACTGCCCAAATGTCGAATATGCTGATAGTTGTCAGGTTATGAGGGCTGAAAGGAAAAGCTATTGTGACAAACTTCGCCGAGCGGTTCAGATTGAAAATACCAGCGGTCTGGTTCCAGCAGCAGTTTCACCGAGAGGATGTATGCGAGACATAGGTTTGGCGGCCCCAAGTTCAGCATGTCGTGCCTTTGCTTCGGTCGCAGCTCACAGTCAACATTTAGGAGAAGCTTAGTCGCTTTTCCTGACCGGCCCGCCCGGCCTAAGCCCCCACGTCGCTGCTGGAATCCACTACTTGCCGGCCTCATGATCCAGGCGGCCTACTTCGGCACCAAGGAGCAAGGACTCGAAGCCGTGACGCTGAGCGTCGACCTCTACGCGTTAGGACCTCCCAGGACTGAAACAACTTGTCACATGTAAATCCACATAACATGCAAGTCCGCAAGGGGCGTGTGCCTTCGTGTTAGCCGAGATCTGATGGCATCGGGTCGTAGATTTCAGCCATCCTCGCGGAACTCGCGTCGGAGTTGTAGAGAAGCGAGACCGGCAAGGCCAGTGGAGGCACAGCCGGTAAAGCGCGTGGTACCGCTCCGTTGTGCAGGTGAATGACAAGATGCATGGGCGTGGGCTTCTCCGTCGATAGTGGAGATCACACTGCATACGCGGGTCTGGAATCTGGATACAATGGAGGTGGTGGGTGGGGAGATCGACCTGGTCTAGCTAGGTTAGTGAACTCGTGTGGCAGTGGAGGATGTTGACGTCCTCGAGCCCGAGGCGCGCCAGGCTCTCATCAATGCTGCGCTTGACGTGGTCGGCACGGAAATCGAAGCCTTCCTTGTTGAGACCGCACCTGGTGCCGGCCACCAAGTTGTCGCGCTGGATGGTCGCCGCCGTACTGCACGCTGGAGATCGGCGGCAGGCTGCATATGGATGACATGAGGTGGCCGGCGGCGGGCGTGGAGGTAGATGCCGAAAGTAGGAACGATCGATGAAATCAGGTATCGTACGTCAGACGAAGGGGTGAGGCCAGCAATGGGAGTGCTTTTTTTTCTTCGAGAAATCGCCGGTATGGTGGGGATGCGGGGCTCCTCGTGTGGTACAGCAGTATTGTGGGCAATGGCACTTATGGTGCGGGGCTGCAGGCTCAATGGAAGAAGCCAAGAAGAGATCCCTGATGTGGCGATGTCGTTGGTGCTTCGTCCCCATCGCCTTCGGCGTGGGCAGGCCTCACGACTGTGTAGGAGAGGAGGTGATGCGTCTCCGTCGACCTGTACGCGAGTTCATGGTGTGGGCTTTGTCGTGTTGACCTCGGCGTGGCTCTGCTTCGACGGCTGCGTGCCCTGATTTGACGCTCTCGGTAGGTATTTATGGAAGGATTTGCTTCCGCTCCTTCCGCCTCGAGTGAGAGTCCAAATCGGTAACTACGAAACAGTTTTCGAATACATCTCCAGAACGTAAGCGACGACGTACGACAGACCAAAAAAAACGGACCAAAATTTGGGAGAAAGAAACCTTACACCTTTTATTATTAGGTAGACATTATACCACATTTTATGTTCAAATATTCAAATTCCTACCTCTCAATAGATTTAAATACACCTATTTTGAAAAAGACAAATTTCTGCCGATTTAGGAGGAACTGGGCCAAATTTGAACTGCATGTGCCTCGTATTTTGCTCATGATTTTTTGGAAAAATCATTTTTAGGTACAAAAGTACCTATTTTTTCAGAGATACACCAACAATTTCTCAATTTTCATCCCCTGTCTAGGAATGGTCATGCCCGCTATCTTGACTTTTTCCTAAAACTCGCTTAGATAATTCCAGAAAAGCAAAAATAAACTCCAAATGATGCAAGACCTTCGCGTGGTGTCATTATATATGTCCTAATATCCACAAAAAATAATTAACTTGGAATACCACGATTGGGTATAAAAGGTGTTCATAGAAATGAGCTATCTCCTCCGAAGATTCTTGGGCTTCGGGCCAAATTACGGGTGTTCTGGAAAAATCCATGAGATAATTTGTTTAAATGTGCCCATATTCCACACAAACATGCATAATGGAACAACGAAAAATGTTGACGAAGAAAGTTTTTTTTCATTGAATAAAAATATCATTTTCCATTTTTGGAGTGCTAAAAATGGTTTTTTTTTTGTGAAGCATCTACCAAAAATATATTTCAAAATTGTACCACATAAATTTATAAAGTTATTATAACACATTTCATGTTCAAATAACAAAATTACTACCTCTCAATTGCTTTAAATACACCTCTTTTGAAAAACACAAATTTATGCCGATTCATTTGGAAACGAGTCAATTTTGAACTACAGGTGTCTGATAGTTTGCTCATAAATTTTTGTAAAAATCATTTTTAGATACAAAAGTACCTATTTCTTCAGCACGAGGAGTTTCTCAATATTCATCCCCGAGCTACGAAAGGCAATTCCCGCCATCTTGACTTTTTCCTAAAACCGTCTTAGAAAATTCCAGAAAATTAAAAGAAAAACTCAAAATGATGCAAGACCTCCTCTTGGTGTCATTATATATGTCCTATTATCCACCAAAATAATAAACTTGGAATACCACAATTGGGTTCAAAAGGTGTTCACACTAATGAGCTATCTCCTCCGAAGATTCTTGGGTTTCGGGCCAAATGACGGGTGTTCTGGCAAAATCCATGACATAGTTTGTTTAAATATGCCCATATTCCACACAAACATGCATAATGGAACAACGAACAAAGTTTTTTTTATTGAATAAAAATATCATTTTCCATTTTCGGAGTGCTAAAAATGTTTTTTTGTGAAGCATCTACCAAAAATATATTGCAAAATTGTACCACATAAATTTATAAAGTTATTATACTACATTTCATGTTCAAATAACAAAATTACTACCTCTTAATAGATTTAAATACACCTCTTTTGAAATAGACAAATTCTGCCGATTCAGGTGGAAACGAGTCAATTTTTAACTACAGGTGTCTCGTAATTTGCTCATGATTTTTTGTAAAAATAATTTTTAGATAAAAAGTACCTATTTCTTCAGAGATACACGAGGAGTTTCTCAATATTCATCCCCTAGCTACGGAAGACAATTCCTGACGTCTTGACTTTTTCCTTAAACCGACTTAGAAAATTCCAGAAAATATAAAAAAAAAACTCAAAATGACGCAAGACCTTCGCGTGGTGTCATTATATATTTCCTAGTATCCATCAAAATAATAAACTTGGAATAACACAGTTGGGTTCAAAAGGTGTTCACATAAATGAGCTATCTCCTCCGAAGATTCTTGGGTTTTAGGTCAAATGACGGGTGTTATGGAAAAATCCATGACATAGTTTGTTTAAATGTGCCTATATTCCACACAAACATGCATAATGGAACAACGAACAATGTTGACGAAGACAGTTTAATTTTTCTGTGAATAAAAATACCATTTTCCATTTTCAAAGTGCGAAAAATGTTTTTTTTGTGAAGCACATACCAAAAAAATGTGGCAAAATTATACCAAGTAAATTTATAAAGTTATTATACCACATTTTATGTTCAAATAATCGAATTCCTACCGCTCAATTGATTTAAATACACCTATTTTGAAAAATACATATTTCTGCCGATTTAGCTGGAACCGGGCCAAATTTGAACTACATGTGCCTCATATTTTCGTTGGACGTCCGCCTTGGTCTGCAAGGCACCTCCTACCATCAGGTGGCGAGCCAGCTCGACTTCAGCTCACGCGCCATGGGCAATCACACGCGCATCATGGACGACATTGAGCGCCGCCAGGAATCATTGTCTCAATAGATGGCAGCCACGACGGAGGCGGTAGAGAAATTGGTAGCACCAAAGTTTTCCATTACGGTGGATTTTGAGGAGGGAGATGCGGAGGTGGGGAACGTGTGTGTCAAGTCCATCCTCGGATCGCCTGCAGCGAGCAGCGCAGGAGGAGGCCCATCACTGGGAATGGCCCGGTCGGGAACATCTTCAGCACAACGGCACCCAGATCCAAGCATTGGGGCGATGCCGTTTGGAGGCGAGGGTGCCAGTCGAAGGGGGCGACCACCAGACGAGCACTCTGGAGGCGGCAGACAATCCACACCGAAAATGTCCTTCCCAAGGTTCGATGGCACTTTTCCTCGCATCTGGCGCGACAACTATTTGGATTATTTCTCAGTGATGAACACAACACCGTCGATGTGGTTCGCAACAACACGCCTGCATCTCGAAGGTAACGCGAAACACTGGTTTCAGGCATACAAACTGCGAAATGATGTGCAGTCGTGGGAGGTGTTCATGGCTGCCATTGAGGCGAAGTTTGGTGTAGATGATCATAGGCAGTTTATGTCGCATTGATCGCATTGAAACAAAAAGGGACAATAAGCGAGTATAGCAGTGCATTCCAAGAGCTCATGATCAAATTTTGTGGCCACAAGCCGTACTATGATGAAACGATGTTTGTAGGACACTATCTGAAAGGACTGAGATAAGAAATTAGGTTGCCAGTGTCTACTGGGTTACCTGAAACAGTGGATCGAGCGATCTTGTTAGCGTATGTGCAAGAAGATCTAACACAACAGTCAAAACCATGGACAAGCAAAATTCACACAAGAGCTAAAACTGAATCCATCCGTGCAGCTGCCAAAGGGGGACAGGGGGATTTCTGGATGGAAAGGCAGCTAAAGAAGTATCGACGTGCAAATGGATTATGTTTTCAGTGTGGGGAAAAGTTTGAGCCCACTCATGTGTGTGCAAAGAAAAATCAAGCAGTGCTGCAAGCTATGACAGTGGAGGATCACACTACACAAATTTCACCAATAGTACTGAATTTACTGGAGCTCTGGGACATTGCAGAAGCTAAGCAATTATCACTATCCCTCAATGCTCTCTCAGGCGCAGCTGATGGCGAGACAGTCCGTATTCGTGCGCTACTGTAAAATCAAGTGATGCTAATGTTGGTGGACAGCGGTAGTAGCCACAGTTTTCTGAGCTCGGCGTATTCGGATCGTCTACGGTGCGAAACTGCAGCTCTACCTTCAGTTACAGTGCGTGTAGAAAACAATGAGCTGATGCCCTCTGATAAAATGATCTCAGGCTCCGAGTGGTGGACACATGGGGAGACGTTTCAGCATGATATGCGTATCCTACCTTTGGGGCCGTATGACGCGATTCTCGGCATGGACTAGCTCAAGTTACAAGGGGACATGTCTTGCAATTGGGGGAAGAAAACCCTCAGGTTCATGCATAAGGCCAAAGAAATCCAGATACAAGGAATTCAACAAGCACCTCTTGCACCAATGGAGCAGGTGATCAAGTGGAGCAAAGGGAATGACGTATGGGCATTGGCAGTACTTGACACCGTGCCTGGCGACACACAACAAGGCACACTTCCTGAAATTCACCAAGTTTTGGACAAATTCCCAACAACGTTTTATGAACCGAAGAAACTACCACCACCAAGGGTGTATGATCACACAATTCCACTCAAGCCTGGGTTTGTACCAGTAAATGCACGCCCATATCATTATTCACCATTGCATAAAGACGAAATTGAAAGACGAGTTGCAGAAATGCTGTAAGCTGGCACAATTGTGCAATCCATGAGCCCGTTCGCATCACCCATACTGTTGTTGCAGAAGAAGGATGGGTCATGGCGTTTCTGCGTCGACTACGTGAGACTGAATGAACTTACGATACACAACACATTTCCCATGCCAGTGATATACGAGTTGCTCGACGAGTTAGCAGGCTCCCGATTCTTCTCCAAATTGGACCCACTGGCGGGTTACCACCAGATTAGGATGCACCAGGATGATGAAGCAAAAAACGGCATTCAAAACCCACCATGGGCACTATCAGTTTAGTGTTATGCCGTTTGGCTTTCCAACGCACCTGCAACATTTCAGTGCGTCATGAATGAAGTATCGTTGCCATGTTTGCGCATATTTGCCTTAGTATTTATGGACGACATCTTGGTCTACAGCTCCTCACTGCCAGAGCACATAGAACATCTGGCCAAGGTACTGGAATTGTTACAAAGCAATCAACTGTTTGTCAAGTTATCCAAGTGCTCGTTTGCCCAAACAGAATTTGAATATCTGGGACACATCGTTTCTCGGGATGGAGTAGCTACTGATCCCAGGAAGACGGCAGCATGGTAGCATGGCCTCGTCCAACGAAAGTCACCGAGCTACGGGGATTCCTAGGTCTTACATGATACTATCGAAAATTTGTCCTCTCTTATGGCATCATTGCGAAGCCACCGGCGAAGCTGCTCAAGAAGAAACGGTTTGAGTGGTCTGCAGAAGAAGATCAGGCGTTCAAATTACTGAAATCTGCTATGTCCACCACTCCAGTGTTACAGTTGCCCAATTTCTCTCAACAATTTGTTATCGAAACGGATGCCTGCGATTCTAGAGTTGGGGCAGTCCTGATGCAGGAGGGGAAACCAGTAGCCTTTCTCGGTAAAGCATTAAGCCCACAACATCGCGCATAGTCCATATATGAGAAGGAATTTCTCGCGCTGATCATGGCGGTGGAAAGATGGCGCCAATACTTGCTTCGAGGAGAATTTATCATTCGCACAGACCACCAAAGTTTGCATTTCTCGATGATCAAGTCTTGCATTCTGCAATGCAGCACTAAGCCATGGCCCGGCTCATGGGACTCCAGTTTCGAATTGTATACAAGAAGAGGAGTGAGAATACTGCAGCAAATTCTCTCTCACGAGTGGCACACACGATGGAGGTCCATGCCATTTGATGGAGGGATGATAACCCGGTAGGCTAACGCCCAGGTGTAACTCGGCCCAAAGGGCGCTGCGCAAGATCCGGCTTAGGGAAAAGGAGTTTCTGGAAGGCCCAGGAGTGTAGGCCTCATAACCCGGTTTGTGGGTTCCGATAGGGAAACTTAGGGTTTGTAAGCAGTATCCGGGTAGGATTCCGAGTATGCCTTGGACGGTAAGCTAGGGGGTCCGGATATTATATAAGCCGACCCCTAGGGTTAGGTTAAGCAGAAGTCACACAGTCGCGAGGTATTCGAGTATCCTTTGTAACACGAGAGTTGAGATAATATATTCAGATCGGAGACTCGGCGACTTGATTGCCGGCTACCAGATCGCATATCACCATGGTTTCCCTTGAGCTAAACCCTCTCCCAAACACCAGAGTCGAATTGACCCAAGACATGTTACCCCCGGTAACGTCTGCCGTGATTATCCCACGACAGTTGGCGCCCACCGTGGGGCCTACGTCCAAGGTTGTTTACATCACGGGAGAAGCTCGGGAGAACATGAAGAACCTCGTCATCGGCGAGATCTACACCAACCCCGACGGAGAGAAGATGGTGGACGATTTTGGCTGGGGGCCAGAGTCGGATCTACTCGAATCCGGATCTGTCGTGACAATCGGCCGGGTCAACGTCTTCATCGGCATGGTACGTGCGTCCGGTTCAATCCCTGACGATTTTGGATTTGATTCTGTGTCAGGAGAGGCCACCCACGTTCAGCCGGACGGAGAAGAATCGGTCGGGACGGTGGATCCGATAGAAGAGCCCACCACGAAGAGGGAACAGCCGGAGGAGCCGGCATGGACCCCGCGTGGCCGGGTCATGAGAGAAGATGATACCGAGTCTATCTTGCACCTGGTGGAGGACCGGTACGAGGAAGATAGCTGTGATGAGGAGGAATATGAGTCTTCGCCAAGCAATGCGCGCCAGGTCGCGGTCTACACGGCCCCTGCAACCAATCTCAATCAGGGGAACATGACTACGGCCGCGGTCGGAGCGGCGCAAGCATTGGCCCAGCAGCAAAATCCGGCTGACGGAAATCCGGTCCTGACCCGGGTTGACGGAGAGTCGGCTTCAGTCACCAGCCGAGCGGCGGATAGCGAGCTGCAGGCAAATATGTTTGGGTTCCTGGCTAATAGGACGCCAAGGGCGGGTCCTTCGAATCCACAACAGCCGGCCCTGTTCAGTAACAATATGGTCTTGGACCCAACAGTGTTAGCTACTGTGATACCCCCGGAAAACGCCGCGGCGCGTGCCAGGGACTTGGAGGTAGCACGCCGCGCGCTGGAGCAACAAAGAAGGGATGTGGAAGCAGAAAAGCAAGGGGTAGCCACGCGCCAACGCGAACTGGACGCGCTGGAGAACCGGCTCCGAGCTGAGACAAGAAGGATGCATCAAAGATACCAGACAAGATTACCGGCGATGGGTGGAGTCATAAACCCGAACGCACTATTCATCACACCCCAGGACCAGCCGATTCCGGCTGTGAATCAAGAAACTGTGCATCAGCCGGCAACTGGAGCAGGACAGTCGGCAAACGTGCAGGCCGGGTTACCCACATTACAGACTGGGGCCGCTATCGGCAACACAGCACCGCCACCACCACCATCACGATTTCGTACGCCGCCAGGTCACTTTAATAACCCCATGGATAATGTGTATCGTGCAACATTAGCATTGAATCAGATCCCCGTAAGAGAGTCACCCCATGCGGAGCAGACCCGGCGGGCGACCGATTTGCTGCATACGTCAGTAGCTCAGCAGGTTAATTACACGGATAATAGGAGTGGAATGCATGGAACACCTTATATCAGCCAGCAACATGTCAATACCGGCAACATTCAAACAAGTTCAGCGCGGCAGAGGGCAGAGCAGCAGCAAATGCCGCCTCCTCCCCACGTTCAAGCAGCGCCAGCAGTATCAGCAGCACAAGCTATTGTGCATAGTTCCAGGGCCAGGCGAGCCGCGGTCGGGTCTGCGGTGCACGGACCAGCAGCAGCGCCACGTCCAGCCGTACCCCCCGCAGGATCGCATGTTTTCCGGGTGAGGCCAGTACCGACTAATCTCGCTGGGCCCAAGTGTCTGTCGGATAACATCAGGGCTGAGCCTTACCCGGATAAATTCATGGAACCGGGTAAAGTAGTGAATTATGAGCCGACTATGGATCCAGAAACATGGTTGAGCAGTTATGAAATGGCTATGTCGATTCGCAACGCATCTGAAAATCTTCAAGCCAAGTTCATGTACTTAATGATGTCAGAAGGAGCAGCAAAGTTGTGGTTCAACAATTTACCGGAAGGATCTATCAAGTCGTGGGGTGAGTTGAAAACTGCGTTTATCAAGCACTTTCATGGAACGTGCATGAAACTATTTACTATTGATGACCTAGAACGGTGTGTCGAGAAGAAGGGAGAATCGGCGCGCAGCTGGGTGCGCCGGGTTATGGAGATATTGCATTCATCTACAGATATTCAGCCAAAGGACGCATTGCAAGCTATGGCCAAGACATGCAAGTATACGCCTTTAGTGCAGAAGTTAACTCGCATGAAATCTAGTCGGAATGCTTCAGAGGTTACGATGGGAGAGCTAATGGATGCGTGCAACAAACATGCTGCTACGGATACCACAGAAGAGGACGTTGATGACAAGAAAACAAAAGCAAACACGAGCAATAATGGAAGAGCTGGCAACGGGCCTGCGCCGGGTAACAATGGAGGCAACAATGGGAACAACCAGAATAAGCGCCCGTTCGAGGGGAATTCCGAGTTTGTTGCCAGCACAGAAGCCGGGTCCTCGAGGCCCAGAGCAGAAGGAAATTTCAACGGAGGAAACCATAACGGAGGAAATTATCAAGGGCCACCAAGGCCGGGTAACAACTGGGATATCTTCAGAATGGCGTGCCCGAAACACAATAGGAACGGAAGGCCGGCTAACCACTCATTGGAGCAGTGTGCGGATTTGCAGAGATGGAAGAACGAGGAAGTAAACAAGGCCATGTGAGGGGCAGGCCGGGGAGGAGGACCGGGTCTGGGTGGAAACCCGGGCAACGGCCCACCCCCAGCAGGCAACCCAGGAGTTGGAAATCCGGGTAATAACCAGGGAGGAGCTGGAGGTTTCCAAGCCAACCCCAAGCAATTGGGTCAGTACTACGTTCACACCACAGGAACTTCTAACAAGGATAGAAAGATAATAAAAAAGGCAGTAAACTCGGTTTCCTCGGCTGTCCCGAGATACCCTAGGTGGTCGGAGCAAGATGTAACGTGGAGCAGAAGAGATCACCCGGAAAGGATAGAACACCCGGGAGTCCTAGCATTGGTGGTTGCGCCACAGGTTAATGGTTATGAGCTGAAAAAGGTCTTAATGGACGGTGGAAGCAGCATCAACATCCTATATTGGGAAACTTTCTTACGCATGGGTCTCAAGGAGTCTCAGCTACAGAAAAGTTCAACAGTTTTTCACGGGATCGTGCCGGGTCACTCAGCGTGCCCTGAAGGAAAGATTACCCTGGAGGTTGCTTTTGGAGAGTCAAAGGATAATTTCTGGGTGGAGTGGCTCACGTTCTAAGTGGTGAAATTGCGCAGTCCTTATCACGCGCTATTTGGGAGGCCGGCTTACGCCAAATTCATGGCCAGGCCGTGTTACGTATACCTACAGCTAAAAATCCCGGGTCCTAAGCAGACCATCACCATACATGGAAGCCGGGATATAGCGGCTGAGTGTGACGAAGGAGATGCAGCAATGGCAGAACAAGCCTGTAGAAAGGAGGAGCTCAAGTATTATCGGTCTCAAGTAGACCCGTATGATAGGACAACGCTGAAGAGGCCAAATACGGAGGATGATAGAGCAAAATTCAAAGCAGCACAAGATACCAAGATGGTGGCCTTTGTCGAAGGTGATCCCTCCAAGCAATTTTCCATAGGATCTAACCTGGATGATGAGCAGGAAAAAGCACTTGTGGAGTTTATTCGTTCAAATCAGGATGTGTTTGCTTGGACGCCTAGCGATATGCCGGGTATCCCTACGGAGCTGGCAGAGCACAGTTTGCACGTTGATCCCAAGTCTAGGCCCGTGAAGCAGGGACTGAGAAAGATGAATGAGGAAAGAAGAAGAGCTATAGGAGAAGAAATTGCTCGGCTGTTGACAGCCGGCTTTATCATGGAAGTATTTCACCCGGACTGGTTGGCAAATCCAGTTCTCGTGATGAAAAAGACTAACTAGTGGAGGATGTGCATCGATTATACGAGTCTCAACAAGCACTGCCCCAAGGATCCGTTTGCACTTCCAAGGATAGATCAGATCATAGACGCAGTGGCTGGAAGTGACCTATTATGTTTCCTGGATGCATATTCCGGGTATCATCAGATCAAGCTCAAGAAGGAAGATTGGGAGAAAACATCGTTCATAACCCCTTTTGGGGCCTTTTGTTACAAAACCATGACTTTTGGGTTGAAGAACGCCGGCGCAACCTATCAGCGGTGCATTCAGAAGTGCTTCGAGGATCAAATTGGACGCAATGTTCATGCTTATGTGGATGATGTGGTGATTAAGACCAGGAAAGCGGAAACGTTTATCGATGATCTAAAGGAAACATTCAAGAACCTGAGAAGATACCAGATGAAACTTAACTCGACAAAGTGCGTATTTGGAGTTCCAGCAGGGAAGTTACTCGGTTTCATTGTTTCAGAGAGAGGGATTGAAGCAAACCCGGATAAAATCAAAGCTATCCAGAGTTTGAAAAAGGAGGAAAACCTGAAGCATGTTCAGAAGCTTACAGGGTGCGTAGCAGCGCTGAGCCGGTTTATATCAAGACTCGGAGAGAAGGGAATACCCTTGTACCGGCTCTTGAGGAAATCTGATAAATTCGTCTGGGACCAAGAGGCAGATGAGGCGTTTGAGGCACTAAAGAAGCAGCTATCTGAGGCACCAGTTCTAGCAGCCCCGGGCGGTTAGCGCAGTGGTTGTTGTTGAGCGCAAGGAGGATGGGAAATATCACCCGGTTCAGAGGCCGGTTTATTATGTCAGCGAGGTGTTATCAGAAGCAAAGCAGCGCTACCCACATTGGTAGAAGCTGGTTTTTGGGGTCTTCATGGCCAGCCGGAAATTGAAGCCGTATTTTCAGGAACACCCCATAACAGTGGTTAGCTCTATACCAATGTCGGATATCATCAGAAACTCGGATGCAACAGGTAGAATAGCCAAGTGGGCGATCGAGATGGGAGATTATCACATCAACTACGAGCCCAGGTCAGCAATCAAATCTCAAGCTCTAGTTGACTTCATTAATGATTGGACTCACGCAGGCATGCCCACAATGACTCCAAGTTCCGAGTCTTGGATAATGCACTTTGATGGTTCCAAGCAATACGAGGGATCAGGAGCTGGAGTGGTGCTCACATCACCCAAAGGAGACAAGTTGAGCTACGTGTTGCAGATTCACTTTGATTGTTCCGACAACGTGGCCGAGTATGAGGCATTATTGCATGGATTGAAGATAGCCAAGGAGATGAACATTAAGAGGATACGATGCTATGGAGACTCGGACCTTGTGGTACAGCAGGTCTCGGGAACTTGGGATAGAAAAGATGCAACTATGGCAGCATACCGCAGAGAGGTGGACAGGGTTGCCTGGTGTTTTTCCGGGTATGAGGTGGAGCATATAGATAGAAGAAAAAACGAGGCAGCTGATGCACTTTCCAGACTCGGCTCGCGCAGAGAGCCTGTTCCACCCAATGTGTTCCTGGACGAGCTATGGCGGCCATCAGTGAAAACCGAGTCTGAGGAGGAAGTGGCTAACAAAGACCCGGATTTGGAGCTCGTGGCCACAATACGCACTGTTCCCGAGTGGACAGAGCCGTTCCTGGCTTACCTATCACGGGGCGAGTTACCACAGCAAGAGGTACTAGCAAGGCAAATTATGAGGCGAGCAAAAGGTTATTCCATCATCAATGGGGAGTTATATAAAAGGAGTGCTGCAGGAGTATTTTTGCGCTGTGTGGCACCAGAAGAAGGCCGGCAAATCCTGAAAGAGATCCACGAAGGCGACTGTGGGCATCACGCATCCACAAGGTCCCTTGTGGCCAAAGCATACAGGCACGGTTTCTTCTAGCTCACAGCCTTAGCAGATGCGGAACGCTTGGTGGCAAGGTGCGATGGATGTCAAAGGTATGCCCGCCAAATCCATGTGCCGTCTATGGAGTTGCAAACAATTCCTTTGACCTGGCCGTTTGCCGTTTGGGGTATGGACATGGTTGGCCCCTTTCACATGTCACCTTGCAAAAAGACACATCTCCTGGTGGCTATCGATAAATTTACCAAGTGGGTTGAAGTTATGCCAGTTACCAATTGTGAAGCGATTACGGCAGTTAAGTTCCTGAAAAGGATTATCTACCGGTTCGGGTATCCTCACAGTATAATTACCGACAATGGAACCAACATGTCCCTTGGTGAGAAGGAGAAATTATGTGGTAACAACGGAATCCGGCTTGACATAGCTCCGTAGCTCATCCACAAGACAATGGACAAGTGGAGAGGGAAAATCAGGAGTTACTTCGTGGATTAAAGCCACGATTGCGAGTCCCATGTATCAGAGCTGCTGGAGTATGGGTTGAGGAGTTACCTTCAGTGGTTTGGGGTATCAACACTACACCTAACAGATCTACTCAGATGACACCGTTTTTCATGGTTTATGGCGCAGAAGCGGTGCTGCCGAGTGATATCATCCATGACTCGCCTCGAGTATCGGCTTACGTTGAGGTGGAGAACGAGAAGACCCGGCAGGACGCCGTGGATATGTTAGAAGAACACAGGGAACAAGCTTTGGAGAGATCAGCCATATACCAGCAGGACCTGAGGAGATATCACAGCCGGAGAGTCAAAACCCGGGTCTTCCAGAAAGGAGACCTGGTTCTGCGCCTGGTACAGTCAAAGGAAGGAAAACACAAGTTATCCCCGCCATGGGAGGGACCGTTCATCATAAGCCGGAATCTGCACAACGGATCATATTACTTGGTAGATGCAAGGGAAGAGTCGGCTACTGTTAATGACACCGCTCATACCACTTCATCTATGCAAGAAAGAGAAAGACCATGGAACGTAGCTCAGCTGCGTCCCTACTATACCTAGTTTAGGCCAGATTCACAAGTGGAATTACACGATGTAACAGGCAGCAGGTTTCAGACGCACTCTTTTCCTATCCAGGGTACCTAAGGGGACTGGAGGGTTTTTAATGAGGCGGCTTGCTGACCTAACTTTTCTCATATCAATAAAGAGATGGTTCAAGAGTATCCTGTTTCTTTCCTATGTTTTTTTATCAAGTTTTTTGTATTTCTGTTGTGTTCTTATTTTTTCTTCCAGGTAAGTATTATTTATTGCTGTTAGTATATTAGTTTTTCTAGTAAATTGCATCTCTGCAGATGGATCTCAGGTTCTACCCGCAGGTGGCTCGTATGACTCGTTGTGAGAGCACTACCGGTTATCCGGAGATGCTGAGAGACATGGTCACTTTTCTAGGGTTCCATTGGGCACCAGAGTACCAGGTCTACGAGCAGCAGCGAGAGTTTGAGCAGACCTACTACCAGGCTATCGTCTACATTCTGTCAGATGATGGCATGAGCGTAGTTCACCGCTACGAGGCAGTGGGTTCCACAGTGGATATGGCTGTGCAGCAGGCAGCTTATGTGAGTCTCACCGTCCTTCGTGCTGACTACTGGGGATTTGATGATTCTATCTATCGCCACATCCCCCGTGGTTACATCACTTCGGAGGGAGCTCACTTCACTCTCTACGACAACTTGGACGTTTACGAGCATGATAGCTCCAGGCTGCACATCACCTCTCAGTTTGTGAGTCACACTGACGCAGTTGCCCGCACACTATCTCAGGAGTTGGCTTCAGTCAGAGAGCAGCTTTACCTTGCTTTGACTCGTCTGGCGACTTACACCATAGACTTTGTTGGAGACGAGCGCTTTGCACGTTTCGATCAGCCAGTTGGGCGTCGTCTGCCAGATGCTGGAGGTTACGAGCCGATCAGAGGTCCACTCCTTAACCTTGGTGCTGGTTACACTGGGATTCCACGCTTTGGAGCACAGGGAGTCGATGCTATGTACTTCACCACGCCTAGAGTCGGTCTCAGAGCACGTCCGATCTACGTGGATCGTCGTTCCACCTACTTTCATGGGCGTACTTCTCACCGTACCTCTCGCCGTACTCCTAGCCGCCGTCCTGCGTGATGAGCATGGGAGTACCGATGTATCCATTCTTAGCTATGTTTAGTTATCCTTTCGCATTCGAACCATTTATGGTGTATTGGATATTCTGATGTATTTGAACATGTGATGGTGAACCTTGTGGTTGTCTATTCATGCGTCGGAATAATCTCTCTTTCGGTTGCCAAGTCTATCCTTTCCTGTTGTTGTGCTAAAATGCATTTCCATTCAGGATGCCGCCAACTAGGAACAGCACGCCTGAACCACCACCGATCGCGGAGCTGTTGTCTCAAATGACCCAAGTCATGGCGCAGATGGCTCAGTTTCAGGCTAATCAGCAAACCAACCAGACAATTCCACGAGTGAGCATCAAGGAGTTTCGCAGTCTGGGTCCAAGAGCTTTCGTGGCCACACGCGAGCCTCTAGACGCTGATGACTGGATCCGTGAGATAGCCAAGGCTCTGGATATTGCACACGTAGCTGAAGAAGACAAGGTCAACCATGCCTCCTATCTGCTGAAGGGTCAGGCAGCTTCTTGGTGGGAAAACTTCCAGGCCATGAGAACTGGGATGCCAGTCACGTGGGATCGTTCAAGGAAGCCTTTCTGAAGCACCACATTCCAGATGGTCTCATGGAAAAAATGCGTGAAGAGTTTTGCTCTCTCAAGCAGGGCAAGTTGGACATCATCGGATATCAGAGTGAGTTCAATCGCCTTGCTCGGTACGCTGGAGATGAGGTGTCCACGGAAGCTAAGAAGATGGCAAGGTTCCACAGAGGCTTTAATCCGGAACTCAAGTATGCCCTCACCAATGTCAAGGCCAACAGCTTCGAGGATCTCGTTAACACCGCGCTCAATGAAGAAAATGGGCGCAAGGCGTTCGAGGAGTCTCGCAAGCACTCGCGTGAGGGTGGTTCCTCCTCCAACATGACCACCCCTCTGCAGAAGCGCCGCATCTGGGTACCAAATGGTGCTGTCACTCGGGCTCCATATGCCCAAACTTCTCCAGGCTTCGCTCCCCGCCCACCCAACCCTGCTCAGGTGCATGATCAAAGGGCTTCGATGGGGCAGCCAAGGCCAGGGCCTCCTCGTGTCGTCACATGCTACAAGTGCAAGCAGACGGGAGACTACGCCGACAAGTGCACGCAGAGGCAGCTACCTCCACCACCACCTCGTCCTAACACAAACCAGGCAATGGTGCGCGCTCCCCCGCCTAAGGCCTTCAACTCCAACAACAGGCCTGTCGGGAGGACCGCAAGGGTGAACCATGTCAAGATCGACAAAGCTGAGGAAGCTCCTGACGTCGTTCTCGGTACATTTCCCAAAAACTCTATTCCAGCTAAAGTGTTGTTTGATACCGGAGCATCACATTCTTTTGTGTCAAAGACCTTTGCCACAACAAACAACCTAATTGTGGTTCCACTAAGCAATCAGATCACTGTTCACTCCCCGGGATTTCAAATGTTGACTTCCAAGATAAGTAAGGACAATCAAGTCTTAATTGAAGGTCGCATATTCCTTGCTTCTCTCATGTTGCTGGGAAATTCTGACATTGATGTCATTCTTGGTATGGATTGGCTGAAGGCCAATAAAGCAAGAATTGACTGTGCTCAAAAGTCAATAACTCTGTTCCACCCTTCTGGCCAGATAATCTATTCTCCACATGAATCAAGTTCCAGTCAGCTATGCACCCTAAATGCAAAACCTCTACCTTCACTTGAAAATGTTCCGGTGGTTTGCGAATTCCCTGACGTCTTTCCAGAAGAGTTGCCAGGAATGCCTCCGGACAGAGCTGTTGAGTTCGTGATCGAACTTGAACCAGGTACTGCTCCAATCTCTAAGCATCCGTAAGCCAATCCTCTCTATTTAGCGGGATGTGGGTATCCTCTAAAAGTCCTGGTGCGACATACGAGCACCTTAAAGAGTTTTTAGTAGATCGTGGGTTCAATGTTGGTTTAATCGATCCCACCCTTTTCACCAAAAGGGTTGGAGGTGACTTGTTCATATGCCAACTCTATGTGGATGATATCATCTTTGGTTCTACTAACATCGCATTCAATGATGAGTTTTGCAAGCTTATGACGGATAAATTCGAGATGTCAATGATGGGAGAGTTAGAGTATTTTCTTGGCTTTGAGATCAAGAAACATCCCGAAGGCACATTCATCAAGCAAGCCAAGTATACTCAAGACATGCTGAAGCGCTTCAACATGCATGATGCCAAACCAATGAAGACTCCCATGTCCACGACTATTGACTTGAAACCCGACCTGAATGGTAAAGAGGTAGATCAAAAGGTATACCGCTCCATGATTGGCTCTTTGCTCTACCTTTGTGCATCTAGACCCGATATTATGTATAGCGTTGGTAAATGTGCAAGGTTTCAAGCCTCCCCGAGACAAAGTCACTTTGAAGCGGTTAAGCGCATCTTTTGATATTTAGTTCATACCCCAAACTTCGGTCTTTGGTACCCCAAGGTTTCAAGCTTTCAGCTCATTGGGTATTCGGATGCGGACTATGCGGGAGAGAAGACAGATAGGAAATCTACATCCGGAGGTTGTCAATTTATTGGCCGCTCATTGGTATGTTGGTCTTCCAAGAAGCAAAACTGCATTGCTCTCTCCACCACCGAGGCCGAATACATCTCCGCGGCGAGTTGTTGTGCTCAATTACTTTGGATGCGGCAAACATTGAGAGATTATGGCATCGTCTTCGACAAAGTTCCTCTCTTGTGCGACAATGAGAGTGCCATCAAGATCGCCTACAATCCCGTTCTTGACTCCAAGACGAAGCACATTGAGATACGACATCACTTTATTCGTGATCATGTTGAGAAGGGTGATATTGACCTCTCCTATGTGGCAACCAAGGATCAACTCGCGGATATCTTCACGAAGGCCCTTGATGAACCATGATTTTGGGGTTTGAGGAATGAACTAAATGTTATCGATGCGTCCAACTTCTCTTGAACCCTTGCATATGTACCTTCACTATATGTGCTATCTAGTTTAGATGTAGGCATGGACATAGGGGGAGCGTAGTTCAACTCATGAACCAACACTCCACCTATCATGCGCAAAATAACCAAAGCGTCATGCATATCTAGTCATTTTGTGACTTATTGTGCTTAAAACGTGAGTTATACTTTTGAGTCCAAGATACATCTTCGCGACTCCTTGGTATCACTCAAACACGGTGGCTTCGGCCACCAACCATTTTCCCTTTTGCATTTGTGTTGTTTGATGTTTCATTCGTGTTTGTGTGTTTGTTGTTTTTGGTTCTTATTTTGGAGGCTCACGTCTTGTTCCATCTTCCACAAAAACTCGGATGGTATGGGAACACCGGAAATTCCAGCCTAGGGCCCGGAATATTCCGGCCCTCAGACATTTGTCCCAGAAATTTTGCTCATTTCCAATGTGCCCGCTCGCAGATGGCACACCGGAAATTTCAGCGGAAATTTCCGGCGGAATATTCCGTGCCTTAAGCACCGGAAATTTCCGGGGTTCGAGATTGACTCGAATAATCCCCCAAATATCCAGCGTGCCCGCTCGCAGAAGGCACACCGGATATTTGGGCGGAATATTCCGGTCCAAATCTCCGGACACCGGAATATTCCGGCCTTAATACCGGAAATTTCCGGTGGGTTTGTCTAGGGCTATATAAGGGCAATGGGAGGGAGCAGTTCCAGATTGCTCTCCCTCCCTTCGCCTCCACTCCGCCTCCAGACGCCGCCGCCACCTCCGAGACCTCCGGGAGGCCCCTTTGCCTCCCCTCCTCGTCCTCTAATCGCCTTTTGCGGATCAAGAGACCACACATCCGTTCCTATCTCATGGATCCCGGTATGTGTTCCGTTTTCTCCGCAATCTAGGGTTGTTAGATGATTTGATCTCGTGTCTATTGTTCTTCATGGTATTGTACGTTCATATATCCTCATACAAGTATCATATATACTCTAGGATTCATCTCTTTACTCAATTTCATTGTTCTAGATTCGTTACAGGCCCAGATTTAGATCTGGATTCGAAAATTCCGAAGGCCGGAAATTTTCGCCCCAGGACCGTAATTTCCGCCCCCCGCAATTTCCTTGAGGCCGGAATTTCCGCCCTCCGGAATTTCCGCACCCAAGACCGGAATTTCTGGCATGTACTGAATCTCGAACAGAGATCTATTTCCTCCATTTCCACGAGTCGTGAGCCCCCGTTTTTTATTCTTGTTTGGTTTGCTTTGCATCTTTTCTGCTTTTCTCGCAGATGGCTCAAGCTCTAGGCCCGGCAAGTTGCTTAGCTCACGCAAACAATTCCGTCACCTGAGGGAATATGATGAGGGGACCTTTGTTGATGAGAATGAGACTTGCCGGCGTGCGAGGGATGCTGAGAGGGAATATGAGCGTCAATGTGATGCTGAAAGGGCTGCTCGCAAATCTGGGAAGAAGCAGGGGAAGTCAGCTCTGAACTTGGCTACCATGTCCATCCCCGAGTTCAAGGCATGGAGGGGCAAGGCCTGGTACACCGAGGGTCCTCAAGACCCCACTATTGATTCCTTCTTCTGGCACGTTGAGCAGGAGACCCTGTTCAAGCAAGTGTATACTGTCATGAGCAAGCCGGTGTGCCCAATGAAGGTTATCAACTTCGCTCATTTGGCTGCCAATCCTGCCTATTTCAACAACTCCGTCCGGTTGGCTGAACTCCTTGGTCTGCGCCCTCTTATGGAGACTAGATGCTCCTACAATTGCACGTTCATCCAGCAGTTCTTCGCCACACTTGTCATTGATGATTATGAGGATATTGGGATGCCTTGGATGTCTGGCCCTCACTTGCTCACCGCCAACTTCCATGACTTTGCTACTGCGCTCGGGTATCCCTTTGCGGCCTTAACACTCCTAGGGGTCACCGCATGCATGTTCACGGGGTTGAGTATGAGAAGAACAGACTGGCTGAGTTGTATGGTTCCACATGTGTGATTGGCTCGGCCAAAGGGCTATTTCCCATATATGACATCCTATTGCGTATGTTCAGGGAGTCTATTGCCCCAAGTGGTGGCAATAATGATGTTATTCGTGGTGGCTTGGTCAACCTCATGTACCACGCCTACATGACCTTCACTGAGGGTGACATGACTGACATGGAGGCCCACAAGGTTGATGTGATGGATTTCATCTTCAATGAGATCCACTTTGCTCTCTTCCACCGCAAAGTGCCCCCGTATGCCTCGTACATCATGAAGCTAATCAAGGCTCGCTATCCCGAGGCACTCCGTCAGGACCTGGAGCTAGACTGTGAAGACCACAAGGATGTCACGCTGTACAAGAAGGCCGCTCACACCCAGCAGGCTGCACATGATGTGGGTGCCACAGGTCAGGGCCACCGTGATCCTCGCATGCGTCCTCCTCCCTCTGGCAAGAAGAAGCGCTCATGGCTTGTTCGTGCAATTGAGAAGGTGCTGTGCATGAATGTGTGCCTCCACAAGGAGAACTACAGTGCCTATTTGGAGCGCCACACAGCATCCTAGAGAACCAGCACCACATCATGACAGCTCTCCAGGTTCCCAATGTGCCACCTCTTCCTCCTGCCAGGATTCCATACAAGAATTGGAACAACCGCGACGTTGACTGGGATATCGGCGTGGATGATGATGAGGACATGGAGGATGTTACCGAGGATGAATAGGAAGAGGAAGAAGAGGACACCCAGGCCTAGAGTTTGCTCCATGGGACGTAGCTCTCTCTTTTCTCTTTTTGGTATCCTGATGCCAAAGGGGGAGAAGATCTAGATGATCGCGAGGATTTTCTTGGGTGGGTTTCGTTCTTTGTTGCCCCTTTTATCGTTTCATGCGTCTTTTCGAACTTTGTCTTATCGTACTCGTTATTCGTTGGTGAACTATTATTATTAGGAGGCATGTCTCCAATATATGCTATCTGTGATGTTCTCATATCATGCATTGTTAGTTTATTTCCTTGCAAATACCCGTGTTGTCATCACTCACCAAAAAGGGGGAGATTGAAAGCTCATGATCCCTCTAATGATTTTGGTGATGATAACAACACGGGTATCACCTATCTAACAATGTTGTTTTAGACTGTGCAGCTATTCTCTCAGATAATTATTGTTATACTCCTGTCAAAAGATCAAAGAGAAGGTCTACACTTTGGAATTATTGCCACCAGATTTTTCAGTATTCAGTCCGGAAATTCCGGTGCTTATGGGGCGGAATATCCATCCCTAGCTGTCGCACCCTGACTTCTATAGGATACTCACCGGGCCGAACTGAATAGTAGATGTTTGGATTACGGGGCCTACCTGCACCCGCATCCTCTTACGAGTAGGCTAGCACTTATGTGCGACAACCAAACTCTACTATCCATCGTCGATGTAAACTATCCCATAGAGATCAAGATACTACCATTGACGTACTTCATACCATACACACATGGTACGTCAACGGCGTTAAACGAAATGATACCACAACAGATCTCTAAGACACAAAAGATGGAAATAAGTTGCAAATGGCTCTCACTAGAGCAGAGAATAGCAACTACAATCATCCAGAGGACACTTGTCCCAACATATCATCATTACATCACAGCAGAAGCACTCAAATGTGTCTGAGTACAGACAAAACCAAATAGGCCTAAGAGGCCGGGAATAAAAGGAAAACGGATCCCATCCACGTAGTCTCGGATTCTGCCCGGGTCCGCTATCTACTCGTCAGCAGTCTCGTCGCACTCCACGTAGTAGCCACCATGGGGATCCTCGGAATCGTAGTCTGCGGAAACCACAGCCCCCAAAGGGGTCAGTACATAAACGTACTGGCAAGCAAGACTCACACTTCACCAAAGTTTACCCGGCAATACCAGGTACAAATGCTTTAGGTTCAACGGAAGAGTAGGTGATATAAAAGATGCTACAGCGGGCTGCGCTAACCAACTACAGAAACACGCTACAACTTCCGGCTAACAGAAAGAAGATAAGATCGCGTATTGTAACCAACTATTGTTAACCACCAAACAAACCCATCCAATGTTACCCCCTACTAAGGAAGCAACCCAAGGATAACTCACACAGTTGGATTAATGATGGTTCAGGTTATTGTGTCAATAATCCTATTACTAGTCAAAATTAGCATTAGTTAGGTGTAAGTTGTTCTGAGTACTTGTTAGCCAGTACTTTCACCAAGTCATCCACAACC